>JAHRHZ010000056.1:2355344-2388167 GCA_024137785.1 Ginglymostoma cirratum | reverse complement strand
CTGATTTTTCTGATGAAGGGTTTAGGCCTGAAACGTCAAGTTTTCCTGCTCCTATGATGCTGCTTGACCTGCTGTGTTCATCCAGCCCCATGCTTGTTATTAGGAAGATGTTTCCATTGGCAGGAGAGACCAAGACCCGAGGGCACAGACTTAGAGTTGAGGGAAGACCCCTTAGAACAGAGATAAGGAGAAACTCCTTCAGCCAGACAGTAGTGAATCTATGGAATTCATTGCCACAGAATGCTGTGGAGGCCAGGTCATTGAGTACATTTAAGACGTAGATAGATAGGTTCTTGACTGTCAAGGGCATCAAAGGTTACAGGGAGAAAGTGAGACAATGGGGTTGAAAAACCTATCAGCCATTATTGAATGGCGAAGCAGACTTGATGGGCCGAAAGGCCTAATTTCTGTTCCTATGTCTTATGGTTTTGTGGACTACGAAGCCACCTTGTCAATTGTCAGGAAAACCAATCAATTTGGGCTCACTAATGTCCTTTAGGAAAGGTAATTTCTGTCCTTTCCTCCATGTGATTCCCAGACCCACAGCAATGCAGTTGACTCTAAAATGCCTGCTAAGCAATTCGGGGTTGGCAATAAATGCTGACCCAGCCAGTGATGCCCCCATCCTGTGAATGAATAAAATTAGCAGCACTGTCATTTTAGGGCATGAAAACACTATTGAATCTTGAATAATGTGATGTAGTCATTTCTATCACTTTGTGCCTTGATCAAGACACCCATTAGCAGACGTCTTGAGCAGGCTAATTACTTGCTGCCTTCCAGCCTTGGGTAAAGTCTTTGCTGCAACAGTTAGAATCATAGAATCCCCACAGTGCAGAAAGAGGCCATTTGGCTCATCGAGTCTGTACTGACCCTCTGAAGAGCATCCTATGCAGACCCCCACCTGTCCCCCGTAACCCCTCATTTACCATGGCTAGCCCTACTAATCCTCCTCAGTGTGAACTATTTCACCCCAATCCATCACTTTTGTGATAATTATGTATTTGGCATGGATGTCCCTGCTCAGGTTGCCAACTCTGGTTGGAAGTAGAGAAGGAAGCTCTGTCACGTGACTTTCTGTCTCCAATCACCCCCACTCCCATACTCCTGCCATTGGTCACCGAACGCAGCCAGCTGCCTTCCCACAGCCAACCGGAAAAGAGCAGGCTTCTTGTTTGATCAGAATACTCCTAACTGATGAGCAAGCTGCAATTCTCCTCAACTTAGAAACCAAAAGCATTCAAAGGAAATGTCCATAATGCCCACAGTTCTGAATGTTTCTGTGGTTTTCCTCCAGGCTTGCCTGGCTTTGTTGCCCCAACCTTACTCTTGGAGACTTCAGGGCAGTTCTGAAGGAATGGCCTCTCCACATGAAGCAGGTTGTCAAAGGGATCTTTTACAGATCAGGATATATTCCCCGATGGTGAGAAGGGAGGATTCCCCATGACTGGGACATTCAGCAGTTCAGGATCTGGGTGGGCTGAAGGGAGGAGAGAGGCCTCCAAGGCCTGGCCCTTTTCGCTGAGGAATCTGCGGCCATCTCCCATGGGATGGGGCCTGCAGGCGACAGCAACTGGGGTGAAGGAAAACCTCTGCCATTTCCCTCTCCTGCGGGTCAGAGAATCATTGGCCCATGATGACAGTAACCAAGGAGGGTGGTGAGGTTTGGGAGGAGGAAATTCCCATGGGGGAAGAGGTGCGCGTTGAGGGTGGGGAGGGGCAGTATGCTGTCAAAAAGCTCAATTTCTCCGAATTCTTGGGGCACTTGCAATGGGCATTTGGGCTTGAATTGCAACGATTGTTTTCAATTCAGTCACTGATTACTTCCACTGTCAGTTTCCAGGATTTGTTGCTGTTCTGTACTTCGCGTAAGAAATTGACAAGGGAAATTCAGGCGTGCCAGAAATTGCATAAACTGAAACTGCCTGTTGCAAGTCAACCATGAGTGATAGCAATACTGTCTCCTAAATATCACCAGGTTCTACTGTGGCTATCACAGTGCTTTATAATCAACTGGAAATGAAAATGCTAAATCGTAGAAGTATTTCGTCCTCATAACCAAAGTCAAGAGCATTTTCAATGACAAAAATACCTCCGAGAACATTGATAGCTTTTTGGCAAAATCCACAACTCTGGTAATGGCTGGGGTGATAATCCTGGTGAATTGACTGAAGGCCTCAAGATCCACTTTGTCTCCTTCTGGCGTGGAAGTCATTGGAGATTGGCCGATGTCTTCTGGCTGTGGGCGTAAGTTAGACAAAATGAGATTCACTCTGGAAATGAAACTGGATGGGAGTCAGGATTATGAGAGCCCCGAAGTTCATGTCATGTACCAGTAAACATGACCTTTAAACCCAAGGGAACCACCATAACTGCAAAGACTGCAAATTTTTGATATGGATGTCACTGCAAATTCAGATAAAATGACTTGAATTTATATCGCACTTTTCACAACCCATTTGACATCTCCAAGCATTTTACCATCAATTAACTTATTACAAGGGTCAACACTGTTGTAACGTAGAAAACAGAGCTGCCAGTAAACTCTCCACAAAGAGCAATCTGATAACTCGTGGATTGCCTGTTCTTTTGTGATGTTGACTGAGGGACACATTTTGGTCAGGGCACAAGGCATAACTTAGCTGTTCTTCATTGAAGTAGTGTCATGGGATCTTCTAATCAGCATCCAACCAAACACACACTCACACACATCCAACCAGGCAGCTAAAACTTAGACAGCCACAACTGTAGCACTCCTTCAGTACTGCAGTGAAATGTCCTTGAATTGACGTCCTTGAATGGGACTTGCACCCAAATCCTATGACTCGAGGGGAGAGTGTTACTTTTCCAAACACGGCCGATACTATGCATTGATGGTTAGATACTTATTTAAGGTATTGGCTTAACTGTATGTCAATGTCAAGTGTACATATTTATTTCATACATACTCTGATAATTCTCCAATACTCTATATCAATTTGGTCAGCTTTGAAACAATTCAGCAAAGTCGCTTCTACTGTGTGTCTACTGTTCACTTCTTGGTTCTGTGCTTAGCAATTCATTCAGCCCTGTTGAATCCTCTACACAGATATTTAAGACATCATCAGAATCAAAGAATTCTCAGAGTTGTGTACATTTAATGACAATTCCTTGCAACTACAAAATTCTGGCTTTGAGACCATCACTGTCTTAGGCGAGTTGCCAGATGCTGATGAAAAGCATGTGGAGGTGATAAAGTATTAGAGAATTGCTGTGCATGTTAGTACCTTATACATAACCTTGAATAGAGTTCTTTGGTGTTTAGAAGACCAAGGAACAATTTGGTAGAAGATCTCAAGGTATTAAGGGGAACCAATAAGACAGAGGGAGAGAACCAGTTTCCATTGTTTGGGAAATCCACGACAAAGGAATAAATAAATTAGAACTACGTCTCTGAGGAATGAAGTTATCTACCACTTCTGCGTAACAAAGGATTGTAAAGGTTGAAACTCTTGGCCACAAATAGCAAAAGATGCCAAATCAATTGTTAATTTTGAAAGCTGAGATTATTACATTCCTGTTAGCCAAAAGTATTAAGAGTTTTGGACAAAGCTGGTTATATGGAGTTAGGTGGAAGATCAGCCATGATTTCACTGAATAGTGGAACACACACAAGGGACTAAACTGTCATGGCCCAGTCTACATATGGGCATTTCGAGGTTTAATTCAAAATATAGCCTTGTTAAAAGAGGATTGATGCAGCCAAGGTGACTGTAAGTGTAAATTTTGTACAAGAACAGAAGTTGCTGGAAGAAAAAATGCTCAGCAGGTCTGGCAGTATCTGTGAAGAAGAAAAATCAAAGTTAATGTTTCAGGTCCAGTGACCCTTCCTCAGTGTAAATTTTGTGACTGGCTGGAGAATGAGAGAGATCCTAGAATGTCACGCCTGACAAAGTATCAAGGAAGTCTCTAAACGATGAACTGAAAAGGGAGAAATGCACTACAAACTGAACTGTAATTTCTTAGCAGTTATTTTAGACTGTGAATATGACAGAGATAAAAGACAGCAGTCTGGGTGAGAGATGTGTATTGTGACTTCACCTTCCAAGATTACACAACAACATTCAACCCTGGTCTGAAGGACAAAAAAGTTTTGACTAACCTACAAAGGCAAGAATTTTAAAACCAACTGTTTAACAATTAACATTCCACTATCTACTCTTCACAGATGACTCAAAAAGCCTGGCCTGTATGCCCCGCAACTTTTACCTACTTTTATGGACTCACTTCTTATTTCCAGTCTGTGTGTATCTGCAATATGTTATCATTTCTTCTCTCATTCACCAATTAGTAAACTTACTCTCTGTTAACCTAAGAAAACCTGATCAAGTTTGTTCCTTGCAGTACATAAATTCATTTGGTCTCAGAGAAAGGTATTCATAAGGGAGGGGATCCTGTGTAAATTAACCTTGCTATGGCCAACTGAGGTGGTGGGTGAATAAGGAAGGGGAGCCAGGGGATTGACAATTTGGGGTATACCATTTGGAGCTGTAATAACTTGGGAGTCTTCACCTGGGGACTGGTCAAAAATGACTTCCTTTACAAGACTCCTACGTGCACTGATACAAATTTGAGTCTCTCATAAAGTGGGGCTCAACATAACAACTTTCTCTAAGGTATCACTGGAATTTAAAAAACAGTTTTCTTTAAAAAAAAATGAAGATAAAGGAACAACCAATCAGAAATTCTCACAGAACTTTCTGCCAAAGAGCAATAAAACAAAACTTGAGGATTTGTTTTGTAGATGAAGTTTCAGAAATTGATGCAACTTTACATGGTGGTGTTGTTGGGGTGAGTAACAGAATGGAAGGATATAAGGTTAGGAGCAAATGAAGTAGAGTGGGGGTAGTGTTACCTAATTTTGATTGGACACATTCACAGAGGTCTCATGACATTTCTACTGCTCTGCATGGTAAAACCCATCCCGATATTTTCCTGACTACTAGACAAAAAGTGAAGGCAAAATTGATTATTTTAGTGACCCTGTGCTTTTTCTCCAAGTTTACCCTCTTGGACATTAACCTTCAGTTACTGGAGACTCCAGGCAGTTTGGGTGTGTGGTAACACCAGCTGGAAGGAGTCATCGTCTTCACCAGTATGAACCAAATGGCCTGCTTCTGTACTATCACTTCTGCATTTCACAGGACACCCACAGTGCAGGAGAGGCTATTTGGCCCACTGGGTCTAAACCAAGCCCCCCAGAGCATCCCACCCAGACCTACCCCCCTACCTTATCCCTGTATCCGTGCATTTCCCATGGCTAAACCACCTAATCTGCACATCCCTGGACCCTACGGTCAATTTAGCATGGCCAATCCACCTAAGCTGCATGTCTTTGGACTGTGGGAGGAAACTGGAGCACCTGGAGGAAACCCGCGCAGACACGGGGAGAATGTGCAAACTCCACACAGACAGTCATCCGAGGGCGGAACTGAACCCGGGTTCCTAACGCTGCAATTACGTAAAACAGATTTCTGTCCCGTGTTTGCTCTTCATTTTTCCTGGGAACTGAACACTCCCCACTCACAGCGAAGAGGGTCAAAATGGGTCGCTTATTGGTGCCGTATTTCAAGTCAGCACCTTGATATTAATTGGCTCGCCAATTCCCTCTAACCATAATTTACAGGAAGGAAATTCCAGTTGGAAAAGATTGATGCTGTAATTCTAGCAGCTGTCAGCTTCTCCGTGATGTTCATTCATCGCTTTTATTTATTACAGTCCTTATCTGCTTGAAATTTGTAGCAAACGGAGATTGAACTTGGGCTATTGGATTACTCGATCATGATAAGTGAGAGGTTAGTAGAGCTTGGCACAAGCCTACGGTCTTTGGTCTCTGAAATGGAACAGAACTCTCAAGGCCTGATCACTCCCTATGCTGTTAATTTGAGTAGCTTCTTTCAGGTATGGTCCTCTTTCAGACGTCTCTGAATCCGAGTATAAATTAATTCACTGCAAAACCTGGGTTTTATGTCTTCAGAAATGTATACCCTGAAATGAGAGAGGTTTCAGCGCCTTTGGACTTTTTTTGAGAAATGTAATTGAGCAATGTAACTTGCAGTAAGGGGTCACTGTAGAGACTAGTGGTTAGGGGAACACCCCGTTATAAAAGCCTCTTGCATTTTTGTGTCTCATTTTTTTACCTTTCAGGTCTTGTTTGCAGTTGAGCCAGCATGTGTGTGTGGAAGGAAGTGAGAGACAGATTTTATGCACTGCAGTTAGAGCTTTAAAATGGTGAAGAACTGTTGCAAATATTATTAAAATGATTTTTGTTGAATCATTCATGGGATGAGGGCATCATTGGCTAGGCCAGCATTGGTTACCCACCCCTAATTGCCCAGAGGGCAGTTAAGAGTCATCCACATTGTTGTGGGTCTGGAGTCACATGTAGGCCAGACCAGGTAAGGATGATAGTTTCCTTCCCTAGAGGACACTAGTGAACCAGGTGGGTTTTTCCAACAACTGGCTATGAACGTATAGTCATCATAACATGGTTAATTCCAGAGTTTTTTTTTATTGAATTCAAATTCTACCATCTGCTGTGGCAGGATATGAACCAGGGTCCCCTAGAACATTAAAGATAACAAGGTGTAGAGCTGAGATAAAAGGTACTGCAGATGCTGGAGAATCCGAGATAACAAGCATGGGGCTGGATGAACACAGCAGGCCAAGCAGCATCATAGGAGCAGGAAAACTTGACGTTTCGGGCCTAAACCCTTCATCAGAAAAAGATTGATGCTGTAATTCTAGCAGCTGTCAGCTTCTCCGTGATGTTCATTCATCGCTTTTATTTATTACAGTCCTTATCTGCTTGAAATTTGTAGCAAACAGAGATTGAACTTGGGCTATTGGATTACTCGATCATGATAAGTGAGCGGTTAGTAGAGCTTGGCACAAGCCTGCGGTCTTTGGTCTCTGAAATGGAACAGAACTCTCATGGCCTGATCACTCCCTATGCTGTTAATTTGAGTAGCTTCTTTCTGATGAAGGGTTTAGGCCCGAAACGTCAAGTTTTCCTGCTCCTATGATGCTGCTTGACCTGCTGTGTTCATCCAGCTCTACACCTTGTTGTCTCAGATTCTCCAGCATCTGCAGTTCCTACTATCTCTCCCCTAGAACATTACCTGGTTCTCTGAATTAACATTCCAGCAATAATACCATGAGGCCATTGCCTTCCCAATCTTGTTTTTGCATCTGACATTTGTTTACTTTTTACACCGTCTCAGGTGACAGATAATGAAATAGGTTATGAAGAATCAAAAGGTCATTAACTGATCCAACCGTGGGAATTACTCCAAGAGTATAAGACGTAGGAGAAGAAGTAAGCTGTTTGAGATAACACAGTGTGGAGCTGGAGGAACACAGCAGGCCAGGCAGCATCAGAGGAGCAGGAAAGCTGATGTTTCAGGTCAGGACGGGTCCCGACCCGAAACGTCAGCTTTCCTGCTCCTCTGATTCTGCCTGACCTACTGTGTTCCTCCAGCACTACACTGTGTTATCTCTGACTCCAGCATTGAAGTTCTTGCTATCTCAAAGTAAGCTGTCCGGCTTGATTCTGCTCTGCCATTCAGTGAGATCACGGCTAATCTGATAATCCTCACCTCCACCTTCCTGCCTGCTCCCTGTAACCCTTAATTCTCTTGCTGATTAAAAACCTGGCTACTGCAGTCTTGAATATACATCGCGAGCCCACCTCAACAAATCCCTGTGGCAAAGAATTCCACAGTTTACCAACCTCTGCGAGAAACATTTCCTCCTCATCTCTGTCTTAAATGGGCAGCCCCTTATTCTGAGATTATGACCCCTGGGTCCTAGGCTCTCCAACAAAGGGAAACAAGGTAAGAATCTTCCACATTTCAATAAGGTCTCCTTACCTATTGGCCCACACATGACTCCAGACCCAAAGCAATATGGGTGATTCTTAACTCCCCTCTGGGCAATTAGGGATGGCCAGTAACTACCATGTCAGTTAAACATTTACGGACTGATGTCGTATAACAATATTGCAGGAGTGATGTCTCAGGAGCAGGAGCAGGCCATTTGGTTCATGAAGCCTGTTTCACCTTTGAAACAGACTGCCCCAAGTGAATGTGAATCCCAGGCTCTTTTAGGTGAAAGATTCTTTCAAAGAAGAATGGGTGAGTTCACCCCAGTGGTCTGACCAATATTTCTCCATCAATCAGTATAAATAAAGCAGATTAATTGGTATCAGAATCAATATCACTTAGGAGGAAGCCATTTGGCTCAATCAATCCATGCTACCTGTCTGTAGAACAATTTCATCAGGTACCGTCTCCCACTCTGTTGTCGTAGCCCTTTGTTTCCCTCAGGTGCCTGTCCAGTTTCCTTGTGAAATCATCAATCGTCTCCATTTGCCCCGTGCTTGTAGGCAGCAAGTTTCCCACGCATTATCATGTAGCTGCTTGTGTGCAAGTTGGCCACTGCATCCCTGACACTGCGACATGGAGTAGTCTTCAAAAGTAACCCACTGAGCGCAAAATATTATTGGAAGTCTTAGCATTGTGGAAAGGCGCCATGCAAATGCAAGCCTTTCTAAAGGATGACATGATGTGTCATGCCTCACCTGTATCTGTGCGGTCATGGCCTACTTTGGAGCTGGAACCTGTACCCACCAGCAGTCCTCTGCTGTATAGGATGGGCCGAAGGATTAAAAGGTAATGATGATATTCGACAGCTGCATGGGAAAATAGATTGTAAAGGATGGGAAAATAGGCTGGGGAAGTTTAGGATGATACTTGACAAGCTGCTCGACCTTGAGTGAGTCCTGTGAACATTCCTTTAGAGGCTGATGGCACCTGCAGCTTGGTTTTTTCTTGTAGCTGTGTTTTCTGTACTGGCCAGCACTTTTGTCTATCATACCTGTTGTTTTCTGTGCTGGCTGTCTGTTACACTGTATAAGAGAGAGAGAGAGAGTTTCGTTCCAAGCTGCTGGACTTTACCTCGGCTCGGAATTGCGAACGGTGCCAGGAATGAACTTGAACCTCCAGACCAGCCGTCGATCGAGAGGCCCCCAACAGGTAGAAGAGGGTGAGACTTGTTGCTTTTTCTTGAAGGGCGCGAGACTTGTTTTTTTTAACCTTTACTCTTCTATTTATTATTATCACTATAATCACTATTATTATTTAATAAACACTCATATTTAACCACAGGGCTGTAGTCCAGCCTTCTCTTAATTATATTTACCCAAATCTGGAAGGAGTTGGATACACTCTGTGATCCAAGGCATCTACCGAGAGGAAGTACAGCATGATTATCCACAATAGGGACATATGATAGTTTCAGCAGGTGGGCACATGGAACCCTCTGGTGTAACCTGACTGGCTGGCATCTGCTGGCCATACTGAAAGCCGACATTCCATTTGGCTGAAACCCCACCGGAGGCAGGAAAGGAACCAGAAGAAAGAATTACAGACAGCGAAGCGATTCCCACAGAGACTAAGGAGAACCTAAAGCATTTCATATAATCAGGGCTTGAAGCTGCTTTAAAACATAGCTGTCGTATGCTGCCCTTCAAGTGAACTTTAGCATCTGATCCCTTTTTGTAGCTCTTTGTGTCACCTAAAAGCATGTGGTGAATAATGTACAGGAAGTTTCTGCTTATTCATGACATGAGATTTTACTCCTTGAATTTGTGCATGGAGAAAATATGGGGCGGACACCATAGTTGTTGTACCTGGGCATAGAGCATGCTGGGAAATTGCTGGGGTGGTAAAAGAGTTTGGCTTTAACTGAACCCAAGGCTAGGGACAGAAACCAAGGCCCCAGTGGTGACCCCTGAGCAAAGCAAAATTTGGCTGCCTAAGGCCCCAGGGTCCTTGCTAACCAGCCCCACCCGCCCTGGCCCCTCCCTGAGGCTTCCACATTTTCCTGCATTTGCCAGAGCCTAAGAAATCCAAGATGTGCCAGCATCGCAGCAGCAAAACTGTGTTAATTTTAACATTTGTGCAATCATTAAACATTACCAGAAATTTCCGCTTCTGTTTCCAGTGGCTACCCTGTGCGTTGGTCGTCATGTGCGCTTCCGTGGCAGCCCTGATTAGCTCCCATTCCTCAGTGGTAGGCTCTGGCTTGTTCTGCATGGTCTTCACCACCTCCTCCCGTCGTCGCTTCTCCCGGTTTTCCTCAATCAGCTTCCTCTTCGCGATGCGTTTGTCATCATCCAGAACCACTAGACAGTGGAATGAAAAAGAGAAACCAGCTCATGGTCAGTCCTCACATCCAGCATTTTGAGGGAGCCCACACCAACAGTGAGTGAAGGAAAAGTACCAAAGCGGTTAATAATCGGTGAGAAAACTGCACATAGTGGTCGAGAGTGAACCAAGGAGCTCACAAAACACTTGTAAATGGCAATCATGATGGGGTAGGGGTGTAAAAGGAGTAACAAGTACACAAATCCCATGGTTTATCTCAACTGTTCAGAGTCTCACTTACCTTTTCTTTGGACTTGTACAAAAGTTTAGAGATGACAGTTCCCTGACGTGAATAAATGCCTTGACCAATCAGAGCTCACTTGTAAACAAATCAGCGTCATATTTCTCATGCAGTTGTGAAATAATGTGTGTGATCTATATATACGGATACTAATTATTTTACACCTTGAGTTTTGAACTAGTGGCATGTGGGTTTTGAGCCTATATATAAGGTGGGGTAGGGTTTAATGACTCATTTGTCAGTTTTTCTGGAGCGATGGTTTTTAAACCAGCATGTGTAAGCGAGAACAGCTCCTGCAGTGAAAGTGGGGATTTATTTGCATTATGGAAGTTTTACAGAGTAAAGACTGAAACCATTAACTTGCATTTGGTTTAGAAGAATAAGGAATCGCTCTCTGTTATTGATTAGGAGAAATACCCATAGGTTTGATTTCAGTTCAAAGAAAATGTGTTTGAGGTTAGATGTAAAAACAGTTTCTTCTGGAGAAAGGATGTAGTTCAGAACTGTCAGAAAATAGCTGACCTCAGTATAAAGGTTTAGTTAGAACCCTGAAGGGATTATTTGAAGCTTAGAAAGTTTAAAATTATTTGTGTTACTAATCAAGGAAAAAGCTAACAAGCTCTCCAACCCAGGAATTGAAAGAAACAAGTTAAATCAAACCTATAAATGTGATAGATGAGGGAACACTCTGGTATTTAAAGTATTATGAAGTAATAGTGTCAGGATCCATACATTTTATTTTATCATGTGTTTTGAAATGTTTCAAATTGTGTATTATATAAATAGCCTGGCACGTTCTATCTTATCTTCTTTTCTTTTGACGAATAAACTTCTGTTTTATTGTTGAAACCAAATCAGTAGCATTGTGAGCTTGCATTTCAGTTACAAATCACCTTGTTACATTAAACAAAAACAAAAAGATGATCTCTCAAAACAAAGGGTTGGTTTTTGTGCTGTACAACTGTATAACTGAAAAACTCCTCATATAATAAACTAAAGAACTGCGGGGCGCTACAGATTGGACACAAATAAAAACTGTATTTGTTGGAAAAGTTCAGCAAGTCTGGCAATATCTGTGGGCAGACAATAGAGTTAATGTTTCAGGTCCATTGACTCTTCTTCAGAACTCCTCAAGTGATTTCTGCTTTGGGTTGCTTTCAATAGCTCCTTACTTTCCTCGGTGACATACTTTGTTTTATAATGCCTCCATGAAGCTATGAAGAGAGGTTGAGTAGGTTAGGATTGTTTTCATTAGAAAAAAGGAGATTGAGGTGGGACCTGATTGAGGTCTTCAAAATCATGAAGGGTATAGACAGGGTTGATAGAGATAAGCTTTTTCCCAGGGTGAGGGATTCAATAATGAGGGGTCACATGTTCAAGGTGAGAGGAGAAAAGTTTAAGGGGGATACACGCGGAAGGTACTTTACACAGAGGGTGGTAGGTGCCTGGAACGCGTTGCCAGCAGAGGTAGTTGAGGCAGGCACTGTAGATTCATTTAAGGTGCGTCTGGACAGATGCATGAGTAGGTGGGGAGCTGAGGGATACAGATCCTTAGGAATTGGGCGATAGGTTTAGACAGTGGATTTGGATCGGCACAGGCTTGGAGGGCCAAAGGGCCTGTTCCTGGGCTGTAAGTTTTCTTTGTTCTTTGTTCTCTATGAAGCATCTTGAATGTTAAATTCCATTAAAAGTGCTCCATAAATATAAGTTGCAGAGGTTGTGGGAGGTGGTGGTGGGAAGTGGCTGGAGGGGATGGAGCATGGTTGTTTATTCCCTGCCTTTCTCACTCTGCTGACAGTGTGTCACAAAAGAAGTGGTCAGCCAATGTTACCTTGTCCAGGTTGTGATTTTTCATGTCGACGCTCAGACATTGGGTCTGCACAGGCTGGTGGGAAGATTGGAATTGAATCCAACTCAGTCGACACCTGACAGGGAAATGTTTAAGAGCAAGAACTCAAGCGAATGATTCCTCACTGTATATTGGAGAGTCAAATAGTTGCCTTCTGTCTTTCAAAACACTACCATTCCACATGGGAAGCAGGTGGACTCTCCAGGTAAGAGATGAACAAATATTCCATTCTCTCTGATATACACACTTACATCTGATACATCTACATAACAGATCAATTTTGGAGGAGATTTGCAGTATGTCTGACTGATAGTTCTTGGTCTTGATTGAAATTCAACCCAATTGGTGGACAAGGACATGTTCTTGGCAAGAAAAATGTCATCATTTTGAGTTGGCAGTCAGTCAGGGACAGAAAAATAGAGAAGGGCTAAAGCAATAAAGCCTCCCTGCATTCCCCAAAAGAGAACTCAACATGACAAAGATGCCTGATTTTTAACAGATTTGGTACCAAGACATTTACCCTGAAAGCTAAGAGGGAGAATTGGTCTGCACGCACAAACAACTTATTCCTCAAATCAATAAGGTCTGTAAATAGTATCAGTTGTCACACATTAATTAAGTACACAGCGTGTTAATATTCACTTCAAAAGCTGTGCTTACGACAAAACCTGTGAGATTATTTGAGGGAATCAAGTGTTCTAATGTCAGAATGTACGCTGATCAAACTTTATCAAATCTAAATCCTCATTAAAAACACTTAACTTTTCCATAATTCTCCTCTTTCACATGACAATCTACACAGTTCTGCATTACCTAGATCAGCTCCACATATACTGGTTTCGAAAAGATGTTTGCTCTTTAATTTGGTTTCAACAAAAACTTTATTTTCCAGTGGCTGATCATTTACTTTGTTGCCTTATCGAAGTTACAATCTTGTTACCGATTGTGGCTATTTAACCGAGTGAAACCTTTAGTCCTATCCATCTCTCATTTAGTCCCATTCCACACAAGTCAATTCCAATGTTTTAACTGGATTGTTCTCTGCAGAACACACCAGCACATTGTCACCGCAGTGACTCAACTGGCCACTGCTTAACGGTCACATTTAATTCAATGGTTTGGTGGTCACTGCATCTAAATTAACTCCTACTTGCCCACAAAGAGGTGGATATAAAAAGAAGTCAATAGTAATAACAGTCGGATATTAGCAGACTTCGGGTCAATGATTAATCCTTTCTATATGGTGCCAGTGAAATCAAAGCAAACACATACAGTCCTGCACGGAATTGCATAGCACAGGAGAAAGACAATCAGCCCATTGGCCACAGAATTTTTACAGCATGGAACGCCTCATTATGTCCACACATTATGTCCAAACATTTGTCTATTCTATCCCCATTTTCCAGAAATTGGCCTGTAGCATTGTGTGCTTTGGCATTTCAAGTGCTCATTCTTAAATGTTTGTGAAGATTCCCTCCTCTAGCAGCCTTCCAGGCAGTGAGTTCCAGTTACGCACAAGCCTCTGGGTGAAAAACAAATCCCCAAATCCCTTCTAAACCTCCTGCTCCTTCCCTGGAAAACTGTTCCCTGGTTACGGACACCTCTACTAAAGGGAAAGGTTTGTCACTATCTACTGTGCCTTACCCTCAGAACGTTGTAAAATCAATCAGAATCTACCACCCCCCCCTCAGCCTTCCCTGTTCAAAGGAAAACAACCATAGTTTCTCTTCATAGCTGAAACGCTTCAGCCTAGCCAACATCCTGGTGAATTTCCTCTGGAACCTCTCCAGTGTAATCACATCCTTCTCATAATGTGGCAGCCAGAACTGCACACAGCACTCCAGCTGTGGTCTAAATAATGTTATACGCAGCTCCATGATAAACTCCTTGCTCTTGGTTTCAATGCCTTGACTAATTAAGGCCAGTATCCCATATGCCTTCTTCACCACTTTATCCACCTGTCCTGCTGCCTTCAAGAATATTTGGATATACAAACTAAGGCCCCTCTAACTGCCTGTACTGAAGCTACTGAATTATTATTCATTAACATGAGTACACATTATAACCAATATAACTAATAGTATAATAGTTTTTACATCAGTGGAAGGGAAGGGGCTGAGAGGCATCTTGGTAGCTGCATGGGGAATTCCTACTCCTTATTTGACCTTTTGATCAAAACAGTAAGTGACCCTCTGAAGATCTATAAAGAAGGGTGACAACAGAAGTACTAAAATAGGAAAGGAATTGAGGTGAATTATATTAATTGATAAGTAAAACTTACCCAGCACCAAGTTTGGATTTTAAAATCTGTGAAAACACTGACAAACACAGAGTGAGATTTTAACTCCTTCAAACTTTTCCAGAGAAACCAAGTTAAAATCAGGCTGACAATTCTGACATTCTGGGAAAGAATGGGTTACTGTGGAGATGGTGAGGTAAGTTAATTGGAATCAATGGAGGCTTTACAAAGGAGGAAACGAGTGCAGGAGAGCTTTCTGGAACATTCTGAGGAACTCTAGATGTAACAATATTGATCGAAGAAATAAGGAAGTCATGAGACAGAGGGAGAGATGAAGAAAGACAAATTATAAGTGACCGCACAATTTCCAAAAAAGACTGCGCGGCATAACTGGTCCATGCCAGCTTTTAGGCTACTACATCTCTCCAGCTAAGCCTATCAGCCTATTCTCACATATCCTCATGTAGTTATCTAGATTCCTATAAAACACATCTACATCAATTGCCTCAACTACTCCATGTGGTAGCAAGAAGGGAGAAGAGATGCATTTGGCTGTAGGCATGCCCACCAAAACTGGCACAGCAATCTCATTCACTGGACAAAGCTTTAAGTATGTCCCATTGTCATTTTGATCAAAGTACAAACAACAAGTCCACGACACAAGACGCCAGAAATTTGAAAGGCGGCTCTTACAATCCATCGCCATGCCGACGGCTGTGCATTTCTTGAATCGACAGAGCTGGCATTGGTTCCTGGTGATTTTGTCAATCACACAGCAGCCATCATATTTACAGGAATAGGCAGGGTGCAGGTTTTTCTGGATCGTTCTCCTGAAGAAACCCTAGAAGAAACAGAAGAGGAGAGAAGTGTGATCGGAAGCCTGTTTGATCGCTCTTCTCGTTTGCATTTTCATTGAAGGTCATTTCAGTCGTGGCAACAATCTGACATCCCTGTAGTCACTTTTATGGGGTGAATCCCAGTTTATGAAAAAAATGTTTCTGGCGCCCTGAGCATTAGGTTGACTTTTTAAAAAATTTTATTCATAAAAAAAATCTCTTTGTATATATACATTGCCACAAATGCAGTTTGGTTTCGTACAGTAGCATATCCAGTGAACAAACAAACATTTAAGAGTCCCAACCCGAAACGTTAACGTTCCTGCTCTTCTGATGCTGCCTGACCTGCTGTGTTCCTCCAGCTCCACACTGTGTTATCTCTATATCATTTGAGTTTGATTCTGTCGAAAAAACAATACTATATTTACATATATTTGAGACTCTAGGAGACTCCACTAACTAAACAGACTCCCAATTAACTACAGGAACAAACACAAAGTCTCTGGAGAAGCTCAGCAGGTCTGGCAGCATCTGTGAAGGAGAAGACAAAGTTAACATTTTGGATCCGGTGACCCTTCCTCAGGGTCTGTTTTTTCCTTCACAGATGCTGCCAGACCTGCTGAACTTTTCCAGCAACTTTGTTTTTTGTTCCTGATTTACAGCATCCGCAGTTCTTTCAGTTTTTATTCCGCAATTAACTTCAGCAGGAAAACCTCAGTCAGTGGTCTTTCACCACTGCACTTTGGCAGCAGCTGTCCCAAGCTTTAGTCTGTCCCTCAGCATGTAGTCCTGGACCTTGGAATGTGCCAATCTGTGACACTTGGTCAAGGTCGACTCTTTGCTCTGGAAAACTAACAAATTTCGGGCAGACCAAAGAGCATCTTTTGCCGAGTTGATGGTCCTCCAGGCGTAGTCGATGTTTGTCTCAGTGTGGGACCCAGGGGACAGACCGTAGAGCACGGAATCCCACATCATGGAGCTGCTCAGGACGAACCTCGACAAAAACCATTGCATCTCTCTCCAGGCTTCCTTTGCAAAGGCACATTCCAGAAGGAGATGTGTGACAGTTTCTACCCTCCTTTCCCTACAGCTGCTTTGAGGGCAGCAGCTGTGGTGCAGACTGACCAGGCACACAAGAGGGATCTCACAGGTAGTGCCCTTCTCACCACCTGCCAAGCGATGTCTTGGTGCATGTTGGAAAGTTCTGGTGATGAGGCACTCTGCCAAATGTCTTTGTCAGTCTGCTGAGAGAACTACATGACAGGATCCACTCTCTCCTTTTTCCACAGGGTCTCAGGGACACTAACGTGCTGACTACTTCCTGATGAACCTGTGGTCAAAGGTGTTTTTCTTGGCAAATTTCTCCACTAAGGACAGTTGATACAGAATGGTCCAGTGACTTGGAGCGTTCTGCAGCAATAAGACCAGTCCTATGCTTCATCACACCGGGGACAGGTAGAACCTCAGAACTTTAGGCAAACCGCAAACATCACCCTGCGTCCCAACACTGGAAGGGAAGCCCAAGTTGGACTGAACAAAATTCAACAAGTCTGTCCTGCAGTAACAACTCACTGAAGGTGAATTTAAGTTGGTGCAGATTGGACTACAGCTCTTCAAGGAAGGAAATCCCACCCTCAAGAGCTCTGGGTGAATCAGATTGGGTGGTCAAACTCACCCACAGCCCAGGAACAATAACCCTGGGTAGCAAATGAATATTGAAGTAAACACAAGAGATCATTGGTGATGTGGGGGCATTGTATGGATGAGTGAACCTTTAAAAAGGCTCCATACCCAATTACTACAGTAACAATTGGCCATGCATCAGCAACACTGCGAGTTTGATTCAGATGGTGTGAGTCAGGTTTCTAGTTCAATCATTAATTCAAATTCCTCAAATTGTTTTCGGAAATGCCAGGAGATTAATTTCATTCTTTCTCAAATTTTAATGATCCAAACATTGTGATTCCTTGTTTAATTAGTATGTTCAAAAAAGCAGCCTCTCATTTGAGTGTTACGATTAAATTGGTAACAAATTAGCACCGTGTTCATCAGATGGCATGTCATTGTGAAAATAATTAGGTTTGTAATTTGAGTTTATATAACTTCTGCTGTGCTTTGCCACATTGATATTCTTTTCTGCAAATAATTTGTGCGGTGACCATCTCTCCAGCGTTCTTAATTTCTGTTATGTTACAGTTCAGCCTTCCATCCTCAGTGCTAATCACAAAGCAAATTACAGCAAGACTGAATGATTCAATTATTTTTGTTAGGTAAGGGTCTTAAAGGTTACGGAATCAAAGCGAGTAGACTGAGCTAAGATACAGATTAGCCAGGATTTAGTTGCGGTGCAAACCCCAGCAACTGAAAATCTACTCCTGTTTCTATGTTCCCACCGTGGCAATATTAATAACTTGAACTTACAACTTCCCAGAAGAAACATTTATATAAAAATTAACTTCAGTTGGCAAATGAGAGATAGTAGGAACTGCTGATGCTGGAATCAGAGATAACAAGGTATGGAGCTGGAAGAACACAGCAGGCCAGGCAGCATCAGAAGAGCAGGAAAGCAGGAAACCCATTTCTGAAGAAGGATCCCGACCCGAAATGTCAGCTTTCCTGCTCCTCTGATGCTGCCTGGCCTGCTGTATTCCTCCAGCTCCACACTGTGTTATCTCTTCAGTTGGCAAATCCTTTCTTTTTAGCACCTCTAGGATTTTATCATTGACCAATAGTTTGCCCAGCATTAATTTCTTTAAGTAGCTCTTACCAATCCCAATATACAGAATAAGACAGATATTTCCCACCTTCCTAGACCAATTCTTATTTCCCTAATGCTTCACTGTCTCAGAACCAAGAATGAACTTGGGAATGGGCCTGTGTGGAACACAGTAGGGTACTGAGCCGCTTGGATATGTTCTGCTATTCAAGGCTGATCGATGTTATACAGTCATAGAGTCATACAGCATGGAAACAGTCCCTTCATGTCCATGTCAACCATGTTCCCAAACTAAACTGATCCCAGTTGCCTGCGTTTGGCCCATATCCCTCCAAACCTTTCCTATTCATGAAATTATCTAAATGTCTGTTACACGTCGTAACTGTACCTGCATCCACCACTTCTTCTGGCATTTCATTCTGCACACGAACCACTATCCGTGCAAAAAGTTGCCCCCCCATGTCCTTTTTAAATCTTTCTCCTCTCACCTTAAATATACAGCCCCCCAACTCAGTTTTGAACTCCCACAGCTTAGGAAAATGACCTTTGCTATTCAAATTATCTACGCTCCTCATGATTTCATGAATGTCTATAAGGTCAGACTTCATCCTCCTACGTTCCAGCGAAAAAAATCTCAGCCTAGTCAGCTTATTTTTATAACTCAAACCGCTCCATTCCCAGCAACATCTTGTTAAATCTTTTCTGAACCCTCTCCAATTTAATAATAACCTTCCTATAACAGGGCGACTAGAACTGCACACAGAACTCCAGAAGAGGCCTCACCAACGTCTGTACAACCTCAGCGCGATTTTATATTTGTTGTGTTTAATTATGTACAGGTAGTGGGCACAAACTGAGCTTTCACTTGGGTACATATAAGCAGACACTTACTAACTGTGTGATAATTGAGTTAGAAGGTGTGGGCTTGGAATGTGTAACTCTGTAAATAAATGTAAGACTTGGTAAAGATTGGTTCCAGTTCTGTAATTTATGAACTGACTATCTAAAAGATAAGTCCTGCACCTTAATTCCATTTTCCTGCATTGATTCCATAACCTTTAATACTCTTAACTGCAAAATCTATCAACTTGGTTTTGGCATTTTCAATTAATTCCTAGTCTCAAATGATGGAAACACCATTCCAAATTTGCCACTGATTCTGTTCATTGCATCACTGCGGCAACAGCACTGCAGAGTCTAATTATTTGTTAAGACTAGAGTAGCCGGGCATTCAGATTTGTACTTGAGATCAAGTTTTAGCTGGACTGGCTACTGCCCAGTATTGGAATGGCTTCACATCTGGACTTTTGGTCTTTTGCCCCTTGCCTAAATCAAGTAGTGTCGTTCCTTGCTCCTCAATAGCGCATCAATACAATGATAGTTCAGAAGTCAGGGTTCGCTTTAATATTATTTCCCTCCACTCCATCTTCTTTCTCTTACCCCTTCCCCATCTCTCCAATGACATGGAATCTCCTAATGGGATGCGGTCAAAGTTCACTTGCTGGTACCATTCAACTTATGTCCCAGTATGTCCAAATTTATTAGCCTTTGGTGTTAGCTACACTAGTTTCTTTCTCAGCTTTGGTCTAGTGAAAATAATAGAAACAACTTATATTTACATTAGCAAAGCTATAACAAACAATCTTCAATTGCCTTTGTTTAAAAATCACAGACAGATTTATCCTGAGGCAATAGATTTTGAGTGGAAGATCTTCTCTATGTGTCACATTGAATCTGTATGCTATAACCCTGAGAGTCCTTCACATAGCAGTGGCAACATATAATCTGTAAAGGCAACACCTGACTCTCGACTTCAGAATCATAACCCATATTGGGAGCTGGAGAAAATCAATACAGGCCATTGCATCAGAAGTCTTAGGGTCAACCAATGTGAACAGAGAGCTAACAAAATGGTGCCCATGATCTCTACACCTCACGGCTCTGCTGGTTAAAGTGAATTTACAGTAACTCTTGAGAATTCAGTCCAAGATTACTGAGGGCTGCCTTATTGGTGATGGTTTGGCAGTTATGACTGGTGTCTTATTGTAAACTGTTAGTCAGGCCTATGGACTGCATCACGAGGATTGAAAGTCTAGTTCATTTTGGAATGTCTTAACCAAGTGGGGATCTGGGCAGTCAGGGCAAAAGCCTGTTATAGAAACTGACTCATGTATCTTTATCCGTTTCCCCACAAAATTCTCAGTCTTCGAAACCCAGCAGCCATGTAAGGGAAGACTGAGATCATTAATGTAATCAGATAATCAGATCAGATTTGTGTTTTTGGGTAATAAAAGAGAGTAGGTCTACCTTAATTTATCTGGCAGCCCCATCATGTCACAAGCCTTCTCTAGGTTGGATTTGGGATGTCGTGGTCTTTGGTGGTCTTTTGCAATGTTGCTTTTCAACCATCTACGCATGATGATTCCCTCTTGATTCCCTCGCTCAGTTGGGAACTGCCTGGCTTCTTGCTGCTGTGTCATTTGCCTTCTGCAGATGGCACATCTTGGGTAACAAATGCATCTCCAAGTATATGTGGCACATATGGTTAGAACTGGGACCAACCATGGGGTAAAAAGTTGCTCTAACTGCTCAATTGGTTTCTCTCTCTCTCCCACGAAATAAATGCAGTGTTGCTGCTTGAAAGAATTACATCAGTTCACAAAACACATCCTTCAGAAAGTGAAGAGCTTCCAATCCAAACAAAAGAAGGCCATTTGGCCCCATCAACCTGTCCTGTCTTTTTGAAAGAACAATCAATAGTTATGTTTGGATATTGGCAAGTTCATCCATTTGTGATTTATAAAACCCTCATTTCACACTTTCCGTCTCTAATTTAATAGGTTTAACAGAACATCATATTACAGTTTTGAGTCTTAATTAGCTTGTACTGCATTCAAATTCCAGTAAGATCATAATTTGGCAGTTTCACACAACAAGGTTACAAAGTTGTCTGGTATAAGGAATTTGGAAACCACATTGTGAAGATCAGAGGGGGCATTAGTCTACATCCAGCATTTGTTGTAATTAATCTGGAAATGCATGACGCGATAGAAAGGAGATCGGCTCCATTCTTTATCTGTTAACTCTAAAGCACGATTCACCAGCACCATATAATTAGCAGTGATCACAGGTATATTTCTCTCCTATTGTCAAATTGACGACTCTTCATGTGTCGCCTTCGACGAGAGAAATACAGAGACCAAATACATCTCTGTAGCAACTTTCCCATCTCCAAATTCACCTGATAGCTCGTGAATTACTTTCAAGGTAAGTTGCAATAGCAGATGAGATAAGTGCAAATAGCAAACTCCCACCAGCTGCAATGAGCAGAATAACCAAATGACCTGGTTTGTTGGTTAAAAAAAATGACTATTAAACATAATTGCCTGCTTTTGTTTAAATATTGCCATGGGATCTTTTACATGTCCCTGATCAAGCAGAAAGGGCTTTGCTTTAATGTACACTCCCTTTAACAGTACAGCACACCTTTCATATCGACATAGATTAGAAACTTTAGTCTTAGTGTTGGATTTGAAAACATAGCCCAGGTTGCGGTTCTGAAGTCCCACTTTAGAATTTGAGCACAGAATCTGGGCAGAACCTTTAAATCCAGAACTCTGAGCCACACAGAGCTGAAGATTCCAATAGTTCTTTGATCGTGTTATCTGATTTCAGGAATAGTACAATTATGACACACCCTCAACTACCAATGCAAAGTGGCAGAAGTATGTACCACCTGTAAGATGCACTGCAGCAACTCACTTGGGCTTCTTAGGCAGCACCTTCCAAATGTGTGACTTCTACAAGGGCAGCAGATACATGGGAGCACCACCTCCTGCAAGTTCCACTCCAAGTCACTCACCAACCTGATCTGGAAATATATCGTTCTTCCTTTAGTGTCTCTGGGTCAAAATCCTGTGACTCCCCTCCTTACAGCACTGTGACTGTACCTACAATACATGGACTGCAGAGGCTCAAGAAAGTAACTCACCAACTCCTTCTCAAGGGCAGTTAGGGATGGGAAATAAATGTTGGCCGAACCAGCGATGCTCACAACTTGTGTGCAAATTTAAAAAAAAGGGAATAAAGTTAGCCAGAATTTTAACTTGTAATCACAATCTCACGGTTATCTGCTTAAAAATGGAGGCTTTTTAAAATTGCTCATGAGATGTGGGAACCCATCTTGCTAACAATTGATTGGCTTGATTAACCCTTTCAGAGGCCAGTTTAAAGATAATCACAAGTCTGGATGCTAAGACTCCAGACTTAGCATCTGGAGTTGAATATAAAACATGCCAGGTAAGGCGAACAGATCTTCCTTAAATGTCATTCATAAACCAGGTGGATTTTTCTTTTCTATAAGAATCCAGTAGTTTACGGCCACTATGACTGAGACCAGCTTTTTATTCCAGAGATAGCAGGAACTGCAGATGCTGGAGTCATAGACAATACAGTGTGGAGCTGAAGGAACACAGCATGCCGGGCAGTATCAGAAGAGCAGGAAAGTTAACGTTTTTGGTCGGGACTCTTCTTCAGAAAAGGGAGGGGGAAAGAAGCTGGGAAATAAATAGAGGGAGGAGGGGTAGGGCTGAGGAAAGATAGGTGGGATGGTGACAGGTGGATGCAGGTAGGGGGTAGTGGGGATAGGTCAGTGAGGTGGGAGGAGCAGATAGGTGGGAGAGAAGATGGATAGGTTGTGTCAGGTCAAGGAGGCAGAGAGGAGAGGGAGGGTTGGACATGGGATGAGGCCGGGGGTGGGAAAATTTTAAAACTGGTGAATTCCATGTTTAGGCCATTGGGCTTTCGGCTCCCAGGGCAGAATGAGGTGCTGCTCCTCCAGTTTCTGGGTGGCTTCATTGTGACACTGGAGGAGGCCCAGGATGGACATGTCACCTAGGGAGTGGCAGCGTGAGTTAAAATGGTTGGCGATCGAAAGGTACTGTTGTTTGTCGTGTACAGAGCACAGATGCTCCACGAAACGGTCTCCGAGTCTACGCTTGTTCTCACAGGTGTAGGGGAGGCCACATCGGGAGCAACGGATACAGTAGACCAAGTTGACGGATGTGCAGGTGAACCCCTGTGTGATACGAAAGGTTTGTTTTGGGCCTTGAATGGAGGTGAGGGGGGAGGTGTAGGGGCAGGTGTAGCACCTCCTGCAGTTGCAGGGAAAGGTGCCGGGGGGGTGGTGGGGTTAGTGGGGAGTGTGGAGCAGATGAGGGAGTTGCGGAGAGAGTGGTCCCTATGAAAGGCAGATAGGGGTGGGGAGGGAAATATCTCTTTGGTTGTGGGGTCAGATTTTTATTCCAGGTGTGTTTAATTAACTGAAGTTAACTGCTGTGGTAACAAGCATGGGGCTGGATGAACACAGCAGGTCAAGCAGCATCATAGGAGCAGGAAAACTTGACGTTTCGGGCCTAAACCCTTCATCAGAAATGTGGTGCTATTTGATGCAGCATTACTCTCACAGTGACATAACCACTATGGGGCCGTGCCCATGGTTGAAGTGAGCTGAGGGCAGAGTTTACTTGGCTGCAACATTTATTAAGGTTTAACTACTTTGCTGGCACTGCCTACAAATCCTGTATGAAGGATGCCGGTTCAGTTGAGGCACCGGAGTTTTCCGAATAAGGAACTGAATCCGTGGTTTCATCAGCGGTCTTCAAAACACAAGGATTGACAAATGCACAAACTGCCAACACTTTGCATATTAGAATAAGGGAAAACACAGCAAACACCAATGTAAAAAATGTAAACTCTGGACTCTATTAAAATCAAGTTGAACGTTACCATCTGTTTAGCTGGGTATAGTGGGGTTATCTGCCTCCAGCCTCACCTTACAGCCTTCACATGTAATGCAGCGGTAATGGTATCCTGTCGCTTTATCACCGCAAACTACACAGGGTTCATCTTTCTCCAGATAGCTGGGAATGTACCCTGAAACACAAAGGCACAAAGAATCAGAATGGATCAAAGGAATCTCTCATGGAGAGTGATATAAAAACAACACACACCACAAGAGTTATGCAGAGAATTTCAAACTTGAGTTCTTAAATTCCTCGATTTTGTTGGAATATCGCACCTTTCATAATCTCAAGACACTTTGCAGCCAATGAAGTACTTTTCAAAATGTTGTTTTCTTGTTACATAGGATACGTTTGCACACATCAAATTCTCACAAACAGAAATGATGAACAACTGATCTGTTTTGGTGACATTAGTTGAAGGATGAATATTGGCCAAGCAGGACTTGCTTGCTGTTCAGCAAATAACGCTACAGAATGTCTGATATCCAACTGAGAGGGCACACAGAGACTCAGCTTCAGCTCTTATTTGAAAGGCTGCGCTTCATAGAATCCCTACAGTGTGGAAACAGGCCCTTCGGCCCAACAAGTCAACACTGACCCTCAGAGCATCACACCCAGATCCATCCACCTAATCTACACATCCCTGAACACTACAGGCAACTTAGCATGGCCAATCCACCTAGCCTGCACATCTTTGGACTGTGGGAGGAAACCCACACAGACACAGGGAGGATGTACAAACTCCACACAGACAGTCGCCCAAAGGTGGAATTGAACCTGGGTCCCTGGCACTGTGAGGCAGCAATGCTAACCACTGTACCACCTTTTAACAACGCAGCACTCCCTCAGTACTAAATAAAAACGGAAAGAACTGCAAATGTTGTAAATCAGGAACAAAAACAGACCTGAAACGTCAACTCTGATTTTTTCTTCACAGATGTTGCCAGACCTGCTGAGGTTTTCCAGCAGCTTCTGTTTTTACTTCTTCAGTACGGTCAGCCGAGATTATGTACTCGAGGACCTTAACATGCAGCTTTCATATTGGGAGCTATCTGTGTTAGGGGGAGGCGATGGCCTAGTAACATTATCACTGGACTGTTAATCCAGAGACATTAAAACATAGAACTGCACAGCACAGTACAGGCCCTTCAGCCCATGATGTTGTGCCGAACTTTTACCCTAAACCTAAGGTCTATCTAACCTCCCCCCCTACCTTATACTACCATCCATATGCCTATCTAATAGCCACTTAATGCCCCTAATGAGGCCGACTCCACTACCCTCTCCGGCAATGCATTCCACGCCCCTATCACTCTCTCAGTAAAGAAGCTACCGTCTCCCCTATATCTACCTCCACTCACTTTAAAACTATGCCCCCTCGTAATAGCTACCACCACCCTAGGAAAAAGTCTCTGGCTGTCCACTTTATCTATACCTCCGATCATTTTGTACACCTCTATCAAGTCACCTCTCATCCTTCGTCGTTCTAAAGAAAAAAGCCCTAGCTCTCTCAACCTTTCCTCATAAGACCTTCCCTCCATTCCAGGCAACATCCTGGTGAATCTCCTCTGCACCTTTTCCAATGCTTCCACATCTTTCCAGGTAATGTTCTGAGGACCCGGGTTCAAATCCCACCACAGATGGTGGAATTTGCATTCAATAATAAAAATCTGGAATTAAGAATCTAACAATGACCATAAATCCATTTTCAATTGTTGGAAAAACCCATCTGGTTCACTAATGTCCTTTAGGGAAGGAAAGCTGCCATCCTTACCTGGTCTGGCCTACATGTGACTCCAGACCCACAGCAATGTGGTTGACTCTTAACTGCAAATAGGGATGGAAAATAAATGCTGCCTAGCCAGCGACGCCCTTATCCCATGAATGAACAAAGAAATAAAATATCACTGAGCCACAGCTGATAACTCTTGGGTGCTCCTGCATACAGATCAGGAAGGGACATGGGTGATCATTGCACTATGTTGGGTTCATTGCCTGGAACCAAGCAGCAATGGACATCTAAAGGCTCATGTTATGTAAACTGTCAGGGTTGGAGACTTTACATGTATGGCAACACAAGACACACAGCCCAATGTATAAGGAGCCCATTAATGTTGTGGAGATGGAACCTAACCCTCTTGCCTTGCTGTAAGAACACCTCCTCGCTGTCACCATTTGAACTTACCTGATCCCAGACATAGATACTTAGATGTTCCTGACTGTCTGCCCTTCTCCTGAGGTTACATCCCTGCTCAGGTGACCATACAGACAGGGAACAGAGCCCACTAGCACAATAAAAGTCCTTAGGGGTTGGTGGGCCCCACAATGGCTGTATGCATCAACACCCCTGGAGATGAGAGCTTGCTTAAATTTTGACGAATTTCAGTTATAATTTTCCATGAAGCTTTTCTGATTTTTTGTTTGTCACTGGGGGCTGTCTAATCGGTTTTATTTCACTGAGAAAGAGTAGAGCGTGGGGACAGCTTGCAGTCCCTGTCATGCCCACTGCTGCCACTGGTGCTGTTGGGCCTATAGCTACAATCAGATTGGCCAAAGCTCTCTGAGGCAGGACATCTGCCCGAGTGACTGGCAGATGCCTCACCTCCAGCCAATGTTCCTTGATGGTCATGGGCCGCTTTGATTGATGTCGGTGTGCTCCCCCAGGTCTTCCTAAACCACGCCATCTGGAGAAACCTATCTATAGTTCAAGTCCCACTGTGTCTGCCAGAAATTTTAATATTTGCTTTGCCTGAGGATTTTAATGTTAATGCAACAACAGGTGCAAGTGAAAAACATGGTATTAAATCAGATAAATTCTGTTGGCTACAAGGCCATAAGGTCACATGTACCTGTTTGCTTCTCTGGTGGAGTGATAAACTGGATGGGGTTCACGAAAAGGACAATATGTAAATAGATGATCAAGATTAATAGGGGTAAGCACAGATTCTAATATATTTTCAACAGTTCAGGCTTGCCTGCTTGCTGCTCAGCACAGGGGATTGCAGTTCTGCTGCGCAGCTGCTATGATGGATTAGGTGCAGTCTTCTGAAGCCACAATCGTCAGTCAGGCACTGAGGCTGGGGAATGAGGAGAAATAACCTGTTCTGGAACTCTCGCCAAGAGCAAAAGGAAACGACTGAGAGTGGATGGAATGTACAACTCAAACCTCCAGTGGAAGGATCATTTCATTCACTTTGATTCAATGACAGGGCAGTGACGCAGATCATCTGGAATTTGCTTCCAGCTCATCATTTTCACTTGTAGTCGTTGCTGATGCAAAAATGCAACCCTTCCCCATCTTCCCTCCTCACCCCAACTCCAAACCAACCTGTTTAATGTTTGGGCTAAACACTGAGCTCACATTCATAATTGTCACCAATCTGTAGTCCACAGTGCGATATATAACTTCCCCTGCATTCACCTCATCTTTCTCAATCCCAAATAACTAACTCAAAATATTCCCCTTTGTGAGACAGATGAGAAAAGGGGGTGAGCTATTGGATGGAGAATACATACAGGTGATAGTGAAGATGGTGTTGTGCTATGTAAGTAAAGAGATTTGACATATGTTTTACTGAAACCAATACAGAAATTCTAGAAAACCTTGAACTATTGCAGAGGATTGTCCATTTAGCAACCAGGTTAGTTTTCCTCTGTTGCTAAGACAATGGTGTGCAAGACGATGGAGTATACAAAACGCACAGAAGCAGCAGTGTGTACCACCTACAAGATGTACTGCAGAAATTCACCAAAGATTCTCAGACAGCATCTTCCAAACCCATGACCATGTCCAACTAGAAGGACAAGGGCAGTAGATACATGGGAACAGCATCACGTCTGAGTTTCCCTCCAAGCCATTCACCATCCTGACTTGGAATTATATCACCATTCCTTCATTGTGGGTCAACCTACAGCAGGTGGACTGCAGTGGTTCAAGAAGGCAGCTCACCACCACCTTCTCAAGGGCAACTAGGGACAGGCAATTAATGCTGGCCCAGTCAGCGGTGCCCACATCCCATAAAATGAAACAAAAAAGGCCAATTATGTCCCCAGACTACTTGGGATGATCAGCAATATGAGAGAAGGCATCTCCTGCGGCAGAGCAGGTAGCATCCCCACCTCTAGGCAGAAGGTTGGAGGTTCAAATCCCACCTTGGGATGTGATAGCTGTGCAGGTATTTCATAACACACCCAGACAGGTTGATTGATACAGAAATTGCTGAAGAAACATGGCAGGTCTGGCAGTATCTGTGGAGAGAAAGCAGAGTTAATGTTTTGGTTCAGGGTCCTTGGGCTCAAAACGTTGTTAGCTTTCTCCACATAGATGCTACCAGACCTGCTGAACTTCTCCAGCAATTTCTGTTTTTGTTTCAGATTTCCAGCATCTGCAGTTTTTTTGTTTTACCTTTTGGTTCATTCAAACATTTTCTTTAGGCAGTACCTCTAGGGGCAGCTCAGTGGCTCAGTGGTTAGCACTGCTGCCTCACAGCACCAGGGACCCAGGTTCGATTCCAGCCTCAGGTGACTGTCTGTGTGGAGTTTGCACATTCTCCCTGTGTCTGTGTGGGTTTCTTCCAGGTGCTCCAGTTTCCTCCCACAGTCCAAAGATGTGCAGGCTAGGTGGATTGGCCGTGGGAAATTGCCCATAGCGTTCAGGGATATGTAGATTAGATAGGTTACAAGGGGATGGGTGTGGTTGGAATACTCCAAGGTTCGGTGTGGACTTGTTGGGCTGAAGGGCCTGTTTCCACACTGTAGGGATTCTAATTACAGCTGCATCAAGCAACTTCCACTCATCAAATTGTTGCTTGCTGATGGGTAGTTAAGGGTTCTACCATCAATCATCCCAGGACAATATTATAGTCCTAGTTTAAACACAGGCATAAGAGCTGCACTCCAGAACTGAAGTGAGACTAACTACCTTTGACATGAAGACAGCACTTAGCTGAGTGAGGGACCGAAGAACCTCAGGGAAATGGAAGTCAACAGCAATCAGGTGATACCTCTTCAGTGGCTGGAGCTGTTCCTTGTGCAGTGGTAGCATGCCTACCTCTGAGCCAGGAGGTGTGGATTTCAAGTTCCCACCTGCTCCAGAGGTGTGTCATAACATCTCTGAACAGGTTGATTAGGAAAATATGTACCTGGTGCAGAGCTGCTGTTGTTGGAGTCCAACCATCTTACTGCAAACATTGCTGTAGGAGGACCAGGACAGTCTCTTGACCCAACCTCAGCAACCATTCACCATGTTTGGAAACAATCAAGCCGAGAGGATATTGGAGGTGAAATATTCAGAAACAGTTACTGGATGGACAGGGGATGGTGAGCCTCCACTGATCAAATAGCTCTCCTAATCCTGACTTCTGTTTAAATTCCCCTGAATGAAGTTTTGCAAAACCAATGAAGCAAGCCTGTGAAATACTAAATTACATCTTTTATGTTTGTTGTCCCAGATCATTGAGCGGAGGGAAGTCATTACTCAACGGACGTTCTGTTTTTCTCCTTTGATGTTTTGTACAGTGCCTTGACAAGTTTTCATGTGTCAATGCTCTTTCGCTGCTCTGCTTAAGAGGTTACTATTCATGTGTGTGTGCCTTGAACACCGAGTGTCATGATGCTACTTGACTGCAGAAGGCATCACAGACCAGATTGACTCTGCAATCCAAAGACTTCCACATATGTGCCCACTATAGGAAAAGGATTGATGGGTGACAATTGGCATTCAAGAGGGTATTGGGCAACAAATCAGATAAAAGTAATGTGCAAGGGTTTGGGTGAAAGCAGGACATTGACATGAGGTAATGATGTTCATTTGGACAGTCAGTACAGGTATGATGGGCTGAATGGGTTCCTCTGCTCTATAAGACGCCTAAGAATCTGTGATCTGACTGGGGAGTAATATCACCAATTATAGGGCCCTCACCTGAGAGATATGGTAGTGTCATTATCTTACTGGGCTAGTAACCTAGTGGCCCAGATTGATGATATGGTGATATGAGTTTAGATCCCATCATGACAGCCGGGGAATTTAAATTTTTCAATTAAGTAAAAAGCTAGGAGGAGAGGCTTTCATTTTTCAGGATGACCAAGAAACTACTTGATTGTTGTAAAATAAACCCATATGGTTCTTTCATGTTCTTTAGTGAAGAAAATCTGCTGTCCCTACTCAGACTGGTCTATATGTGACTCCAGACCCACAACAATGTGGCTGACTCTTAAATACTCTCCAAAACAGCTGAGCAAGCCAAGCTGTATTTGAGAAACTGGTCTCCGCAATACTTTCTTAGGGACAACGAGCAAAAGGCAATGCATTCTGTTCTGTTGCCAATGCTGTATAATGTGGCTAAATTAATCAAGAACAACACTGGCCAGGGCCAGTTTTTCTAAATCCATTCATGATATGAGTGTAACACTGGCTAGACCAGCATTTATTGCCCATCAATCACATTGCTGTGGGACTGGAGTCAGATGTAGGCCAGACTGGGTAAGGGTGGCAGTTTCCTTCCCTAAAGGACCAGACGGATTTTCCCAACAATTGACAATGGATTCATGGTCATCATTAGACTCTTAATTCCAAACTTCTTTTCAAATTTAATTCAAATTCCACCATGGCAGGATTTGAACCTGGGTCTCTGGAATTAACGGTCTATTTACAGTATCACTAGGCCATCGCCTCCCCATTTCATTTAGCCACTAAAGGTGGGAGCTTACTGGTATGATTTCGAGACTAATGCTGCAAGCTGGTGGACAGAAGTTATTCGATGAAACACTTACAGTTCATTTACGCATCCAGCGAAATAAGCCCTTGAATTTAGTTTTGAATAATAAGTGAACATAATTGCTGCCAACTTGTAATCCCCTGCGGCCTCCAAAAGTACTTTTACACTAAGCTGAGACATAAAAATAGAGGTGAGTCATCCTAGACTATTTCACATTTGGATCTCACCACACACTATGCAAACCAACAACCTACAGGAAGTGAGTGCCATCTATTTATAACAGAAAACTGTTCATATTATGAGCAACTTGGTGACATTTAGTCGTTCAAGAGAATGTTTGATCAATTTCTAGAAAGGCACTGGGAGTCCCGAGATGGACATCAAATTTCTGTGGTTGCTTTGACTGGGTTAAGTAACGGATGCAGCACCAGTCACAGGTCCATGTCTGCTCTGGATGCAAAATATTCTTAGTGCACACTGAAATGTGATTTCCCTTTGGGTTCTTCACACCCATTGCCCAATTAATAATCATGTTGAAACGACACCGATAATACTGAATTTGCCACAAATGAGTAGAAAGTCCAGAACTAAAGTTTTGTGTGGGACACTAAGCATAGTTGCACCTCACTATTTTTGTATTAAAACTGACTTGATGCTGTCTCACTGTCTGCGTGGGGTTTGCACATTCTCCCCATGTCTGTGTGGGTTTCCTCCGGTTTCCTCCCACAGTCCAAAGATGTACAGGCTAGGGTGGATTTGCCATGCTAAATTGCCCGTAGTGTTCAGGGATGTGTAGATTAGGTGGGTTGTAGGGGGATGGGTCTGGGTGGGATGCTTTGTGGTTCAGTGTGGACTTGTTGGGCCGAAGGACCTGTTTCCACACTGTAGGGATTCTATGATTCTATGAATATTGAATGCAGTACCTATCAGACTAGACCTTAGCGGCATGAATCAGCTTGGGTCATCAGTGACATTGACCAGTCACTGCTTTTCAAGGATTGAACACAGTTATATTTAGAACGTTAAACAAAAGCTGATCAAAATATTGATTTATGTAAAGGACGGACATTCTTTTTGCATGGCTTCCCTCCTTGTAGAAAGGTTCCAGGCTGTTGGCAGCTGTCTGATATCTTGCCCAAGTATCGATGCTTCAGGTCTGAAGCTAGACAGCAGCTTCAGGCAGCTGCTGTATCTTGGATGGTTCCCAGCACCTACATGCAATGCTGTCTCCAGTAGAGGTCAGTGCTTTATCATAAGAAGCAGGAACGCTGAATGATTTTTGCAATATCTCATCCAGGGTCACTCGAGGCCAGCATTTCAGTTTCCCCCATCAGTTCCCCAAGCTTGATCAGTATAAGTCAATGCTTGAATCTGTTTACCTCTCTGATCGTTGTGTTACTGTAGCACTGCACAGTGAGGCAGTAATCCATCACATTCATCAACATTTTAAAAATAATATTTTCTGAATCTATTTTAATATAAGAAATGTATAAACAGGTTTAAGATAGATGTGAAATTAAAGTGAGTGATATTTGATTTTAATCCAATGTTTTGCACACCTATATAGATTCTTTGAAATGTATATTTTACATGAAATTCTTGCCATTTTTCCTCACCTAATGCTTTCATTGGCCTCTCTCAGCTTCCTCTTCTCTCCGTTAACTAGAGGTGGATTCTTGTGGAATTGGAAATACTGGAGGTGGTCATTGCCTGGCATTTGTGTGGCATTAATGTTTCTTGACACTTGTCAGCCCAACCTGGACAGTGTCCAAGTCCAACTGCATTTTGACACGGACTGTATCAGTATGCGTGGAATACTGAATATTGTGCAGTCATTGGCGAACATCCCAACTTCTGACCTTATGATGGAACAAGGTCATTGATGAAAATGTTAACGGTGGGAGGGCCTAGGGCTGTGTGTATGCAGATAAGGCAGCTCATTTGCAAATAGCAAGTACCCATAAATGTAAATAAACAATCAGGTCATTTATTTGGTGATACTGGGTAAAGGGTTTGTGCTCAGTCCCTTGGAAACTCTCTACCTTTACAGTGGTGTCCAATGAAGCAGAAAGATGAAGCTCCAGTTTAACATCCCAGCTGGAATATGACACCTCTAACAATGCTGCACTCCCTCAGTATTACACTGTTGGCAGTTTAGATGAGATAACAAGGTGT
>JAHRHZ010000056.1:2302527-2354944 GCA_024137785.1 Ginglymostoma cirratum | reverse complement strand
TCTGAATAAGGGTCCAGACCCGAAACGTCAGCTTTCCTGCTCCTCTGATGCTGCCTGGCCTGCTGTGTTCATCCAGCTCTACACCTTGTTATCTCCGACTCCACCATCAGCAGTTCCTACTAACCTCGCAGTTTGGATGATATGCTTAGGTTTCGCTGTGGGACTCATCACACCCTTTTAACTGAGAGGTATGGAGGACCACCAACCTTCAGATGACTTGAATTTAATCAGTTCCCCTGAGCTGTTTAATTTTTGGTTCAATGGGTCATCATAGCAACTGTTCAAAGGGAAAGCTGGTTTTATCTGTTTTTACATCCCATTTAAAATTGTACCACTGTCTCTCCTCACTTTTCCCATTGATATGAAGCACTTTGTACTTCACTGCCTTGAAGCTTACTGCCTGTGTATTTGTGCGTTGCACTACTCTGTCCTTGTCCTCCTGCTGCAGAATTCTTGGGCCTCATGAGGTCATAGGTCAGCATCAACAGACAGAAGTAACTCACCTCCTGACTACATAAAGCCTATCCACCATATACAAGAAACAAGTCAGGAGTGTGATGGAATACTCCCCATTTGCCTGGGTAAGTGCAGCTCCAACAAAGCTTCTCCAAAGAAGCTTGACACCCTGCAGCTTAAAGCGCCCGCTTGATTGGCACCACTTCCACAAGCATCCACTCCCTTTACCACCGATGCTCAGTGGCAGCTGTGTGTACCATCTACAAGATGCCGTGCAGTCATTCACCAAAGATCCTTAGACAGCACCTTATAAACCCATGATCACTTCCATCTAGAAGGATAAGGGCAGCAGATACATGGGTACACTACCCCTTGCAAGTTCTACTCTGAATTACCCACCATCCTGATTTAGAAATATATTGCTGTTCCTTCACTGTCACTGGGTCAAAATCCTGGGATTCTCTCTCTAACAGCATTGTGGGTCAACCCACAGCAGATGGACTGCAGCAGTTCAAGAAAGTAGCTCACCCCAACCTTCTCAAGGGCAACAGGGAATGAATATTAAATGCTGACCTAGCCAGCTACGCCCACATCCCATCAGAGAATAAACAGAAAAGACCCGAGTGGGCACGCGGAAAATGGTGCCAGGTGTCCGTGCCCTACATACTCCTCTGTGCCTGCCTGGGTGCAGAGGCAGCTAAAGGCTGCCTTGTTCTGTAACAACCTCCATTGGGTGACCTGGGTGCTTTTTCCATTTCAGTTACCATTTCATAAAGGCTGAAGAGAAGACTTCTGATTGGTCTTCCTGCTTTGGGAGTCCATTTGCTGAGCCCAATTGGACAGGGCATCTGTCTCCTTACGACTGAAGGAGTTGCCCTGGTCAAAATCTCAAACAATGACCATTTTGCCCTGGCAGTGGGCTCAATGCCAAAAACAGTCCTTTCTCCTGTTTCCTGACACCAAGGTGAGAAATCAGACTTTGAAATCTGTTAGTTTCTGCTTGATTGCTTAATACCTTTCCAAGTTTCTTGTCACCTTCAAATTTTGAAGCAATGCCCTATGTAGTCAAGTCCAGGTTTTCTATGTACATCCAAAACAGTATCAGTTGAATACCGGTTCCCATTGGGTACCACTGTATGAAGGTCTGATATCCAACATCCAGCGTTTTTGGGCTGAATTTCAGAACTTCCTTCATTCTGGACATGGGATCTGTGATCAAACTTGACATCAAACTAGCAAACTACTCCTACCTGCGTAGGAGCTTGGTAAAGGCATGAAAATTTTAGGCCCCTGTGTCTCTTGGGTAGTGTTGAAAGATGGAGTGGTCTAGAAAACAGTGTTCACTGACCAGAAATAGGGGGAATCAGTAGCAAAATAGAGCCCATATTTTTAAAGCACCCCTTCACTTTCGGCACAAACCTGCATTTTTACCTTTTCTGCTCGATGCTGGTAATGGTCCCTTGAAACAATAAAATAAATCAACTGCAGATGCCGGAAATTTAACACAAAAACACAAAGTGCTGGAAAAACTCAGCAGTTCTGCAGTAGCTGCAGAGAGAGTAATAGTGTTAACACTTCAAGTCCAGTGACCCTTCATCAGAACAAGCGAAGAACTTTTAAAGACTGTTACTCAAGCTGTGTTAACAAGCATGGGGCTGGATGAACACAGCAGGTCAAGCAGCATCATAGGAGCAGGAAAACTTGACGTTTCGGGCCTAAACCCTTCATCAGAAATGGGAGAGGGGAAGAGGGTTCTGAAATAAATAGGGAGAGAGGGGGAGGCGGATAGAGGATGGATAGAAGAGAGGATAGGTGGAGAGGAGGCAGACAAGTCGAAGAGGCGGGGATGGAGCCAGTAAAGGTGAGTGTAGATAGGGGGGTAGGGAGGAGATAGGTCAGTCCAGGGAGGACGGACAGGTCAAGGGGGCGGGATGATATTAGTAGATAGGAGATAGGGGTGTGGCTTGGGGTGAGAGGAAAAACAGGTTAGGGAGGTGGAGATGAGCTGGGCTGGTTTTGGGATGCGGTTGGGGGAGGGGAAATTTTGAAGCTTGTGAAATCCACATTGATGCCATTGGGCTGCAGGGTTCCCAGGCTGAATATGATTTGCTGTTCCTGCAGCCTTTGGGTGGCATCACTGTGGCATTGCAGGAGGCCAAGGATGGACATGTCATCTGAGGAATGGGAGGGGGAGTTGAAATGGTTCGCGAGTGGGAGGTGCAGTTGTTTGTTGCGAACTGAGCGCAGGTGTTCTGCAAAGCGGTCCCCAAGCCTCCGCTTGGTTTCCCCGATGTAGAGGAAGCCACAACGGGTACAGCGGATGCAGTACACCACATTGGCAGATGTGCAGGTGAACCTCTGCCTGATGTGGAAAGTCTTCTTGGGGCCTGGGATTGGGGTGAGGGAGGAGGTGTGGGGGCAGGTGTAGCACTTCCTGCGATTACAAGGAAAACTGCCGGGTGTGGTGGGGCTGGAGAGGAGTGTGGAGCGGACAAGGGAGTCGCGGAGGGAGTGGTCCCTCCGGAAGGCAGATAAGGGTGGGCAGGGAAAAATGTCTCTGGTGGTGGGGTCTGATTGCAGATGGCGGAAATGTCGGAGGATGATGCGTTGGATCCGGAGGTTGGTGGGGTGGTATGTGAGGACGAGGGGGATTCTTTTTTGGTTATTATTGCGGGGACGGGGCGTGAGGGATGTGTTCCGGGAAATGCGGGAGACACGGTCGAGGGCGTTCTCGACCACTGTGGGGGGGAAGTTGCGGTCCTTGAAGAATGAGGACATTTGAGATGTGCGGGATTGGAATGTCTCATCCTGGGAGCAGATGCGGCGGAGGCGAAGGAATTGGGAATAGGGGATGGCATTTTTGCAGGAGGGTGGGTGGGAGGAGGTGTTTCAAGCCCACTGACTCCCACAGCTACCTCTGTCTCCATCTCGGGCAACCACCTAGAGACAGATGTCCATTTCAAGCCCACTGACTCCCACAGCTACCACACCCCAACCTGAAGTTCACCTGGACCATCTCCAACACTTCTCTCTCCTTCCTGGACCTCTCTGTCTCCATCTCGGGCAACCACCTAGAGACAGATGTCCATTTCAAGCCCACTGACTCCCACAGCTACCCCCGAAGGCTGCAGGAACAGCAAATCATATTCAGCCTGGGAACCCTGTAGCCCAATGGCATCAATGTGGATTTCACAAGCTTCAAAATCTCCCCTCCCCCAACCGCATCCCAAAACCAGCCCAGCTCATCTCCACCTCCCTAACCTGTTTTTCCTCTCACCCCAAGCCACACCCCCATCTCCTATCTACTAACATCATCCCGCCCCCATTTCTGATGAAGGGTTTAGGCCCGAAACGTCAAGTTTTCCTGCTCCTATGATGCTGCTTGACCTGCTGTGTTCATCCAGCCCCATGCTTGTTATCTCGGATTCTCCAGCATCTGCAGTACCTTTTATCTCTACTCAAGCTGTGTGTTGCCTTTGACAATTGCATTGAGAGCAAACCACTTGCATAAAGAGAGCGCACCAGCATGCAAATGGCATTTGGTCTTTTATTGGTAGATGCAAATACAGTCATGACTGTTTGAGGTACAGGCTCTGGGGGCACTTTTGATTCTGACAGTAATGTTACATGTAGTTATCTGCCTCAGAATGTGTGAGAATGATTGGAAACAGGTAAATCATCAGATTTTACCAAGATTTTAAAAAAATGTAATTTCTTGGAAAATTTGGCTTTCAGACAGCTTGATTTGGGGCAATATGTCTGTATTTTCTTCCTGAGGGCTAAACTATTCATCATTTATCATTGCTCTCTGACACTCCATCAAATTTCATACATGGCATATCTGATTGCGGCCTCAAACTCATTTTCCTTCCCATCTCTTATTCAGTTCCATCAGCTGGGGCTTGAAACCATGTACCTAAAACATCTAGCCTGGTCCTACGCGGATTACTATACCAGTAACATTGCCAATACACTAACATCTCCCCACAAAACCCAGTGCAACTTTAATATCATGGGGATCAATTTGGTGAAAATCTGTTGCACTGATTTGGTTGCACTATATCAAAGGCTTTTTGAGGGTACGTATGCATACTATCAACCACACTTATCCCCTCCGGCCCCCTCTGTGATTCCCTGAAGGACTCAAACATGACCTACAGTAAACAAATCCAGACAGACCTTCATTCATTAAGGTGGAGGAGACACAAAATCGATTATCTCTGATTCATTCTCACTGTAATGGAGAAACCTCCTACAGCTTGTAGGTTCCTCACTGAAAATCTGCTTTCAAGATCCATTTGAGGTCACCACCAACGTATGCTGTTCCTTTCTTCCTATCCAAACTGTCCCAGTGAATTGAACGAACAGATATTTGGAACAGACTACAATTGACCACAATGGGGTTGGATAACGACCCACTGGGAGTATGAAGGACAATATCAATGGAATAAGCAAATGAAACCATGAAGCATACTTACAGTAAAAACCCTTTTAAATCACAATCTAGTGAGAATCAATGAGCCTTTTCCATAACTGAGATGAAAAGAAAGTCGAGAAATTTTTCAAACACAAATCATAAATGTCTAAAGCACATTGTATAGACCTTGCCAATAGCAAGTGGGAACACTGTTTTTCAGTGAGGTTGATATGAGCTCTCTAGAAGCTTCAGATTATTTCTCAGGCTGGTTTATGCTTGCGGCAGCTTTTGACTCATTAGCAATATAATGGATTCATCGAACGGATCTAATAGGTTCAGTCTGGAAGTAAAACCCGATCTCTAATTAAAACAGGTATTTTCCTGACTGTAGGTTTTGTCAATGGTATTTGTTAAGCCAGGAAAAGAAATCACATAATCACATTATATATGGAACGCTCTGCCCCAGAAGGCAGTGGAGGCCAAGTCTCTGGATACATTCAAGAAAGAGATGGATAGAGCTCTTATAGATAATGGAATCAAGGGTTATGGGGATAAGGCAGGAACAGGATACTGATTGTGGATGATCAGCCATGATCATAATGAATGGTGGTGCTGGCTCGAAGGGCTGAATGGCCTACTCCTGCACCTATTGTCTATTGTCTATTGTCTATAATCTAAGGTGATATTCCCTGGTAGTTAGACGGTTAATGGGCAACTTGATTGAAATCTTTCAAATATTAAGGGGAACAATTGCGTAGATTTGGAGGAAGTTCCATTGGCTGCAGAATGTGAGAGTAAGGCCATAATACAAAGGAGCAGAAGTAAGCCATTTGGCCCATCAAGTGTTCTTCACCATTCGATAAGATTATGGCTGATCTGATAATCCTCAACTACCCTTTCCTGCATTATTTTCATAACTCTTGATTCCAGGGGCAGAGTCTAAAAATTAAAGACAAGCCTTTCAGGAATGAATTTAGGAAATCCTTCCACACAACAAAAAGTAGATGTTTGGAGCTCCCTTTTGAAAATAGTTACTGATGCTAGATCAATTGTTAATTTTAACGTCAAAATTGAAAGACTTTTGCTTTTCTAAGTTTTTAAGGGATACAAGACAAAGGCAGGTAAATCCAGCGAGGACACAGATTCGTCACAATCTCACTGAATGGGTCGGAGGGGTTATCTGGTCTTTTCCAGTGTTGAAATTCCTAAAATGTGAAAAGAAACACTTGCAATTTTAGTGGAGATGATTATATTCACTCAAGAATCTCCATGGATACTTTGTGTACAATGGATTGCTTTAAAGTGAGGTGACAATCTATGGGCAACAAACTTACAAATGACAAGACCCTGTTAAAAAGCAACGAAATCAATTTTCAATTTTCGGTTTGTCAGTTGAGAGAGGAATATTGTCAAGGAAACTGACAGTACGTAATAACAAGGTGTAGAGCTGGATGAACACAGCAGGCCAAGCAGCAGCAGCGGAGCAGAAAAGCTGATGTTTCGGGCCTAGACCCTTCTTCAGAAATGGGGGAGGGGAAGAGGGTTCTGAAATAAATAGGGAGAGAGGGTGAGGCGGATAGAAGATGGATAGAGGAGAAGATAGGTGGAGAGGAGACAGACCGGTCAAAGAGGTGGGCATGGAGCCAGTAAAGGTGAGTGTAGGTGGGGAGGTCAGGAGGTGATAGGTCAGTACAGGGAGGACGGACAGGTCAAGGGGGCGGGATGAGGTTAGTCGGTAGGAGATGGGGGTGGGGCTTGAGGTGGGAGGAGGGGATAGGTGGGAGGAAGGACAGGTTAGGGAGGCGGGGACGAGCTGGGCTGGTTTTGGGATGCGGTTGGGGGAGGGGAGATTTTGAAGCTTGGTGAAGTCCACATTGATACCATTGGGCTGCAGGGTTCCCAAGCAAAATATGAGGTGCTGTTCCTGCAATCTTTGGGTAGCATCGCTGTGGCACTGCAGGGGGCCCAGGATAGACATGTCATCTGTGGAATGGGAGGGGGAATTGAAATGGTTCACGACTGGGACGTGCAGTTGTTTAGTGCGAACCGAGCGTAGGTGTTCTGCAAAGCGGTCCCCAAGCCTCCGCTTGGTTTCCCCGATGTAGAGGAGGCCACAACGGGAACAGCGGATGCAGTATACCACATTAGCAGATGTGCAGGTGAACATCTGCTTGATGTGGAAAGTCTTCTTGGGGCCTGGGATGGGGGTGAGGGGGGAGGTGTAGGGGCAGGTGTAGCACTTCCTGCGGTTGCAGGGAAAAGTGCCAGGTGAGGTGGGGCTGGAGGGGAGTGTGGAGTGGACAAGGGAGTCACGGAGAGAGTGGTCCCTCCAGAAGGCAGATAAGGGTGGGGGGGGAAAATGTCTTTGGTGGAGGGGTCGGATTGCAGATGGCGGAAGTGTCGGAGGATGATACGTTGGATCCGAAGGTTGGTGGGGTGGTACGTGAGGATGAGGGGAATTCTGATTTGGTTGTTATTGCAGGGAGGTGGTGTGAGGGATGAGTTGCAGGAAATGCGGGAGACATGGTCTAGGGCGTTCTCGACCACTGAGAGGGGCAAGTTGCAGACCTTGAAAAACGAGGACATCTGAGATGTAGGGGAGTGGAATGCCTCATCCTGGGAGCAGATGCGGCGGAGGCGAAGGAATTGGGAATAGGGGATAGCATTTTTGCAGGAAGGTGGGTGGGAGGAGGTGTATTCCAGGTAGCTGTGGGAGTCAGTGGGCTTGAAATAGATATCGGTTTCTAGGTGGCTGCCGGAGATGAAGACAGAGAGGTCCAGGAAGGAGAGAGAGGTATTAGAGATGGTCCAGGTGAACTTAAGGTTGGGGTGGAAGGTGTTGGTGAAGTGGATGAACTCCTCGTGGAGTTCCTCGTGCTTCTTCGTGGGAGCTCCTCGTGGGAGCACGAGGCAGGGCCGATACAGTCATCAATGTAACGGAAGAAGAGGTGGGGTGGAGGGCCAGTGTAGGTAAGGAGGAGGGATTGTTCCACGTAACCTACAAAGAGGCAGGCATATCTTGGCCCATGCGGGTACCCATGGCCCCTTTGTCTGTAGGAAGTGGGTGGAATTGAAAGAGAAGTTGTTGAGGATGAGGACGAGTTCAGCTAAGCAGATGAGGGTATCAGTGGAGGGGGACTGGTCGGACCTGCGGGACAGGAAGAAGCGGAGGGCGTTCAGGCCATCTGTATGGGGAATGCAGGTGTGTAGGGTCTGGACGTCCATGGTAAAGATGAGATGTTGGGGACCGGGGAATTGGAAGTTCTGGAGGAGGTGGAGGGCGTGGGTGGTGTCACAGACCTAGGTAGGGAGTTCCTGGACCAAGGGGGAGAAAATGGAGTCGAGATAGGTGGAGATAAGTTCGGTGGGGCAGGAGCAGGTGGAGACAATGGGTCGACCAGGGCAGTCAAGTTTGTGGATTTTGGGAAGGAGATAGAAGCGGGCGGTGCGGGGTTGGGGAACGATGAGGTTGGAGGCTGGGGCTGGGAGGTCACCTGAAGTGATGAGGTTGTGGATGGTTTCGTGGTCGGGAGTGGGGTCATGATCAAGGGGGCAGCAGGAGGTGGTATCGGAGAGTTGGCGTCTGGCCTCGGTGACGTAGAGGTCAGTGCGCCATACTACAACTGCGCCTCCCTTGTCCGTGGGTTTTATGGTGAGGTTGGGGTTGGAGCGGAGGGCTGCACGTTCTGCGGGGGAGAGGTTGGAGTGGGTGAGAGGGGTGGAGATGTCATGACAGCAGTTGGAGATGAAGTGGTTGAGGGAGGGTAGGAGGCCTTGGGGTGGTGTCCAGGAGGAGGGGGTGTGTTGGAGGCGGGAGAAGGGGTCAGTAGAGGGAGGGTTAGGCTCACGGTTGAAGAAGTAAGCGCAGAGGCGGAGGCGGCGGAAAAACTGCTCAATGTCCAAACGTGACCGGTATTCGTTGATATGTGGGTGGAGGGGGACAAAGGTGAGCCCTTTACTAAGGACTGACCGTTCGTCCTCAGTAAGGGGGAGGTCTGGGGGGATGGTGAAGACTCGGCAGGGCTGGGTCCTGCTGTCTCCTCTGGAGCTGCTGGCTGCGCAGGCGGTGGGCGGAGCGGTGTTGGCGTCGGCTGTGGGCGGAGTTGTGTCGGCAGTGGTGGGTGGAGTTGCGTCGGCGCTGATGATGGGTGGAGTTGCATCGGCCACCACCCCAAGGCTTCCTACCCTCCCTCGACCTCTTCATCTCCAACTGCTGTCGTGGCATCAGCGGAGGGCTGCACGTTCTGTGGGGGAGAGGTTGGAGTGGGTGAGAGGGGTGGAGAGGTTGAGGCAATTGATGTCACGATGGCAGTTGTAGATGAAGAGGTCGAGGGAGGGTAGGAGGCCTTGGGGCAGTGGCCGATGCAACTCCACACATCGCCAACGCCAACGCAACTCCGCCCACCACTGCCGACGCAACTCTGCCCACCACTGCCGACGCAACTCTGCCCATCATGCAACTCTGCCCATCGCCAACACTGACATCACTCCGCCCACCGCCTCCACAGCCAGCAGCTCCAGAGGAGACAGTAGCACCCAGCCCTGCTGAGTCTTCACCATCCCCCCAGACCTCCCCCCTTACTGAGGACGAACGGTCAGTCCTCAATAAAGGGCTCACCTTTGTCCCCCTCTAGCTGCACATTAACGAATACCGGTCACGTTTGGACGTTGAGCAGATTTTCCGCCGCCTCCGCCTCTGCGCTTACTTCTTCAACCGTGAGCCGAACCCCCTCTCTACTGACCCCTTCCCCTGCCTCCAACACAGCCCCTCCTCCTGGACACCACCCAAAGGCCTCCTACCCTCCCTCGACCTCTTCATCTCCAACTGCTGTCGTGATATCTCCACCCCTCTCCACCCCTCTCACCCACTCCAACCTCTCCCCCACAGAACGTGCAGCCCTCTGCTCCTTCCGGTCCAATCCCAACCTCACCATAAAACCCGCAGACAAGGGAGGTGCAGTTGTAGTATGGCGCACTGACCTCTACATCGCTGAGGCCAGGCGCCAACTCTCCGACACCTCCTCCAACTGCCCCCTTGATCATGACCCCACCCCCGACCACCAAACCATTATCTTCCAAACCATCCAGAACCTCATCACGTCAGGTGACCTCCCACCTACAGCCTCCAACCTCATTGTTCCCCAACCCCACACCGCCCGCTTCTATCTCCTTCCCAAAATCCACAAACCTGAATGCCCTGGTCGACCCATTCTCTCCACCTGCTCCTGCCCCACCAAACTTATCTCCACCTATCTTGACTCCATTTTCTCCCCCTTGGTCCAGGAACTCCCTACCTACGTCTGTGTCACCACCCACTCCCTCCACCTCCTCCAGAACTTCCAATTCCCTGGTCCCCAACACCTCATCTTTACCATGGACGTCCAGTCCCTATACACCTGCATTCCCCATACAGATGGCCTAAAGGCCCTCTGCTTCTTCTGTCCCGCAGGCCCGACCAGACCCCCTCCACTAACACCCTCATCCACTTAGCCGAACTCATCTTCACCCTCAACAATTTCTCTTTCAATTCCTCCCACTTCCTACATACAAAGGGTACCCGCATGGGCCCAAGCTATGCCTGCCTCTTTGTAGGTTACGTGGAACAATCCTTCTTCCGTACCTACACTGGCCGTAAACCCCACCTCTTCCTCCATTACATTGACGACTGTATCGGCGCCGCCTCGTGCACCCACGAGGAGCTTGAACAGTTCATCCACTTCACCAACACCTTCCACCCCAACCTTTAGTTCACCTGGACCATCTCTAATACCTCTCTCCCCTTCCTGTACCACTCTGTTACCATCTCCGGCAACCACCTAGAAACTGATATCCATTTCAAGCCCACTGACTCCCACAGCGACCTAGAATACACCTCCTCCCACCCACCTTCCTGCAAAAATGCTATCCCCTATTCCCAATTCCTTCGCCTCCGCCGCATCTGCTCCCAGGATGAGGCATTCCACTCCTCTATATCTCAGATGTCCTCGTTTTTCAAGGACCACAACTTCCCCCCCCACAGTGGTCGAGAACGCCCTCGACCGTGTCTCCCGCATTTCTCGCAACTCATCCCTCACACCCTGTCCCCGCAATAACAACCAAAGCAGAATCCCCCTTGTCCTCACGTACCACCCAACCAATCTCCGGATCCAACGCATCATCCTCCGACACTTCCGCCATCTACAATCTGACCCCACCATCAAAGATATTTTTCCCTCCCCACCTTATCTGCCTTCCGGAGGGACCACTCTCTCCACGACTCCCTTGTCCACTCCACACTCCCCTCCAGCCCCACCTCACCTGGCACTTTTCCCTGCAACCGCAGGAAGTGCTACACCTGCCCCTACACCTCCTCCCTCACCCCAATCCCAGGCCCCAAGAAGACTTTCCACATCAAGCAGATGTTCACCTGCACATCTGCCAATGTGGTATACTGCATCCGCTGTTCCCGTTGTGGCCTCCTCTACATTGGGGAAACCAAGTGGAGGCTTGGGGACCGCTTTGCAGAACACCTGCGCTCAGTTCGCAACAAACAACTGCACCTCCCAGTCGCGAACCATTTCAACTCCCCCTCCCATTCCACAGATGACATGTCTATCCTGGGCCTCCTGCAGTGCCACAACGATGCTACCTGAAGGTTGCAGGAACAGCAACTCATGTTCCGCTTGAGAACCCTGCAGCCCAATGGTATCAATGTGGACTTCACAAGCTTCAAAATCTCCCCTCCCTGACCGCATCCCAAAACCAGCCCAGCTCGTCCCCGCCTCCCTAACCTGTCCTTCCTCCCACCTATCCCCACCCCCATCTCCTACCTACTAACCTCATCCCGCCCCCTTGACCTGTCCGTCCTCCCTAGACTGACCTATCTCCTCCCTACCTCCCCCCTACACTCACCTTTACTGGCTCCATGCCCGCCTCTTTGACCGGTCTGTCTCCTCTCCACCTATCTTCTCCTCTATCCATCTCCTATCCGCCTCCCCCTCTCTCCCTATTTATTTCAGGTCCCCATTCCCCTCCCCCATTTCTGAAGAAGCGTCCAGACCCGAAACGTCAAGCTTTCCTGCTCCTCTGATGCTGCTTGGCCTGCTGCGTTCATCCAGCTCCACACCTTATTATCTCAGATTCTCCAGCATCTGCAGTTCCTACTATCTCCGACAGTATGTAATTACTCTTCTTCATGAGTCATCAGGGCACAGAATGTCCTACCTCGAAGAGTGGTGTAGGCAGGTTCAGTTCAGCCATACCAAAGAGCATTGGATGAATATTTGGATAACAATAACGTGCAAGGTTTTGGGAGAAAAGTGGGAGATTGGCATTTAGTAATGGTGCACATTTAATGAACTGATGCTGGCATGAGCCAAATGACCTTCTTCTGTACTACAACACTTCAGTGGTTCTGTGATACTTAACATGGTGCAGGATCTACCTGACCAGATTTTGACAGAAAACCACTCTCTAGGTTCACCCTTCAACTTGAGATTTAGTTGGAAGTATCTAAGCTATCCATTTGTAACTCGCATCAAGGTCATTGACCAGGAAATTACCTTGGTCAGCTACACAAATACTGTGACTGCAGGAGCAGGTCAGTGACTAGGAAATTCTGCAGGAAATAATTTACTTCCTGACTGTCCAAAGCCTGTCCATCGTTTAGAAGGCATAAGTCAGGAATGAGATAGAATACTTCCCACCTGCCTCGATGAGGGTTAGCTCCAAAAACCCTCAGTAAGCTCAACACAATCGAAGGCAATACAACCCAAATGACAGACACCTTATCTATCTCCTTCAACATTCACTCTCTCACCACCATTGATGCATAATGGTGGCAGTGTATACCATCTACAGATGCCTTAGAGCAAATTACCCAGGCTCCTTCGAAAATACCTGACATACCTGTGACTTCTCACTGGGGTCAAAGGCCTGGAACACTCCCTAACAGCACCCTGCATATATCACCACCACATGGTATGCAGTGGTTCAAGAAGGTAGCTCATTATAACCTTCTTAAGGGCAATTAGGGGCGGGACCAGCAATGCTGGTCCTGCTAGCCAGAATAAACTTTACATGCCTGAATTAGGTTGGTCGATCTGTGTTGTGAGGTCAGTTTCAAAGGAAGTTGTTTTCTTACACAAAACTCAATTGCTCTTCGTCGTCCCTAGCAATGGCAATATTACTGTCTTAGTCCATCCAGTAGACCTATGACTCTATAGCCTACCCTGCCCAGTTTACTCTTCCTTTCTGAAACTTAAGAGTGACAGTACCTGACATGCTGGTGGATTTCATTGAGGATTGACTGTTCTTCCGTCTTCTCTTTCCATTAGGCCATCTGCAATGGAAAAACAAGAGTTTAATGCAATTCAGTCATTCCAGCATCTGTCAGTCTCCAGAAATAATTTCAAATGTTGCCATTGGATGGCCATGGTAAAGTGAAGTAGTGGATTGAGAAAAGGACAGAAATATATTACCATTGTCATACAGCACAAATAAGTCCACAGGCTTTAGGGCTAGAGGGAAGCCTGACTATGAAGTAACCCCGAGCGTTATCAGTAATAATGCATTATATTCTGGCGAGGTGCAGCGAAAGAATGTGCAGGATGGATTGTGGTGTGATTTTTCTCAGCTCATCCTGTTATTTACCTGCTTCATATTTTTCACTGTCCTTTTTACTCACCTTGCCCATGTAAGTGGCCAATGTCTCTCCTTTAACCATCAGAGAATCCAGCTCCTGAGCTGACCAATCCAAACTGCTTGGCGAGTTGTCGGGCAGGTTTCACTGTTACTGTGTGTGTTTCAGACTCAGGCTGGTGGTACAGCCAGACAAAGAACAATTTAGAGCTCTGTCAACGTGAATGCTAAAATGAATCTCTCAGCTGACGTATTTGCTCAGGGAGCTCCCAGCAAGCAGTTTCCGAGTGGAGGTCAGTTGAGATGCACACAATGCGAGAGAAACTGCTCTCCAATATTTTGTATAAGTTAATGGTTCTGGAAGGGTTAATGTTGAGGTTGGTTGGCTCACCGAGCTGGTTTGTTGTTTCACAGACGTTTCGTTACCATGCTGGGTAACATCCTCAGTGCAGCCTCTGATGAAGCTTCGGTCGGTGTGTTCTCCCGCCTGGTTTTTAAACTCTGGGGTCTGTTGCAATGGATTGCCTCACTTCCTGGTATCCTCCGTAGTGGAATGTATACGGGATCGAGTTCAATGTGTTTATTAATAGCATGCTTCGTGGAGTGCCATGCTTCCAGGAATTCTTGTGCCTGTCTCTGCCTAGCCTGTCCCAGGATCTTGGTGTTGTCCCAGTCGAAGTGGTGGTTCTCCTTGTCCATGTGGATTGAGATGAGTGAGTACTGGTCATGTCTTTTTGTAGCCAGTTGGTGTTCATGTACTCTTGTTGTTAGTTCCCTTCCTGTTTGTCCGATGTAGTGTTTCTCGCAGTCTCTGCAGGGGATCTTGTAGATGACATTGGTCCTGTCCATGGCGGGGAGTGGGTCTTTAGTTTGGGTGAGCACTTATCATAGGGTTGATGTGGGCTTGTGTGCCACTCTGATGCCCAGCGGTCGTAGAAGTCTTGTGGTGAGTTCTGACGTGTTCCTCATGTAGGGTAGTGTGATGAGTGTGTCGGGGCATGTAGAATCTTTCTGATGCTGTTCCCGTAGGCATCTCCTGACCCAGTTCTTTGGATACCCATTATCCTTGAACACTTGGAAGAGGTATTCCTCCTCCTCTTGGCGTAGTTCCATGTTGCTGCAGTATGTTATTTCCCTTTTTGAGTCTAGGTGACTCCATCAGAAATGAAGACTCATCTAGACTCGAAATGTTAGCTTGCCCTCTTTCCATAGATGCTGCCTGACTTGCTGGGATCTCCAGCATCTTTTGTTTTCAGTTCATCTTGGTAACAATGTCTGCCTTACATGTACCTAATCGCTATCATGCAACAAACGCCGGTTTGTTTAAGACAAAAACCATCTTCTCAGTAAGACACATTATTCCATCTACCTCTATAAACCAATTAGGCCCTCAGGTTCAGTCAAGAAAAGAAAATGATGGCAGCAAACCACCCCAACTACAAGCTGCTGGTTGTTGGCATCATAACACAATGCGTCATTCAGGGCCAATCTCACACTTAGTCAGGGCAACACGCACATCAAAATAACACAAGTGAAATTCCAATTTTGTTGTTTCAGTCTCTTAGATTGCTCCTGCTGTTTTGAGATTGTACACTTGAGATTCTGACTGTTAGAAATAAGGACCTTTGGTATGCATCGACTGACTAAAGAAGGTAATGACCTAGGCGTATTAATGCTTGACTATTAATGCGGAAACCCAGGTGACGTTGTTCAAATCTCGGCATAGCAGATGGTGGAATTTGAAGTCGACAAAATAAAATCTGGAATTAAGAGTCTAATAATAACTGAAACTGTTGGTGATTGTTAGGAAAAACCCATCTGGTTTACTAATGTCTTTTAGGGAAGGAAACAGCTGTCCTTGCCTGGTTTGGCCTGGTCTGTGTTTCCAGACCCACAGCAATGTAGTTGACTCTTAACTGTCCTCTGGGAAAATGGGGGATGGCCAACACGCCCACATGTGTGTGAATGAATTAAATAAAAAATCCCATTCAGTTGCAAATAATCTGGGCTTTTTAAATCGGCATTTGCCCAATTAAGAATTTTCAAACCAAGTGTTCTTCCGTGAAAGTCAGTGGCTCTCAGTCATAAATCTGGGGCTATGGGGGTGAGGAGAGCAATGGAGTAGTTCCTTTGAATGTCCAGTAGGGGTACAATGGGCCAAATGGCCTCATTTGGGCCTGTTTAATCCTATGATTCCCTGATAGAAGCTGTATCAGAAGAAGACAGTAATCAGATAGTGTCATCTCACATAGACATAGGGAAATAGGCTGGGTCAGGTTTTTCCACCTCAAGTAGACATGGTAGAGGGTATTGGTCATTGATAATGATCAAATAAATTTAAAAAAGTGGTGAGTAAAATTGCTGAGGCCACTTTTAGAATACCACATACAATTCTGGTCGCCCCTCTGTAGGAAGGATGTTGTTAATCTTGAGAGGGTAGACCAAAGATTTACAAGGATGTTACCAGGGTTGGAGGGTTTGTGTTATAGGGAGACGCTGAGTAGGCTGGAGCTTTTTCCCCTGGAGTGTAGGAGGCTGAGGGGTGACCTTATAGAAGTTTATAAAATCATGAGGGATAAGCTGAGGTGTTTTTCCTAGGGTGTGGGAGTTCAAAACTAGAGCACACAGGTTTAAGATGAGAGGGGAAAGATTACCCTGAGGGGTAACATTTTCACGTAGAGGGTGGTGCGTGTATGGAATGAGCTGTCACAGGAAGAGGTGGAGGGGGGGTACAATTACAATATTTAAAAGGCATCTTGTTGGGTAATTGAGTAGGAAGGGTTTAGTGGGATATGGACCAAATGCTGGCAAATGGGACTAGGTCAGATTGGGATCTCTGGTTGGCACGGTCAAGTTGGACTGAAAAGTCTGTTTCCATGCTGTATGACTCAATGACTATCTATACAGAGCTCAGAATAACAACCAAGATTAGAAACACATCAATAAAAATTAATTGCTATTGCTAGTTTCACAAGTCAGGGTGTGAGGTGTCCTAACATGCTCTCTATGTATTGATCATTCAGTTCAGTGTTTAATAAAAGAACTCACTGGATTTAAAGGAATACTATCCAGAAAATTAATGAATGCTGATTTGAATATATCAGCTTAGAAATCTGTTAGTGCCACGTCTGTATCTCAGATGCTAGAAGAACAGATCATAGAATCCCTACAGTGTGGCCCAACAAGTCCACACTGACCCTCAGAGCATCTCACCCAGACCCATCCTCCTATAACGCACCTAATCTACACATCACTGAACACCACAGGCAATTTAGCATGGCTAATCCACCTAACCTGCACATCTTTGGACTGCGGGAAGAAACCGAAGCACCTGGAGGAAACCCACGCAGACGTGGGGAGAATATGCAAACTCCTCACTTCAACCATAATATACAAGGCAGTGAGTGAGGTATTCTAACATGCTCTCTATCTGTTGATCATTCAATTCAGTATTTAACAGAAAGAACTCACAGGATTTAAAGGTGCAGTATAATTTGGAGAAATCTCAATGCCCACCGAAACATTTTTGCTCCTTATTTAAAATTTTTTTGTCAGTACTCTTCCTTTCCCCTATAATTTAAGCCTTGAGTTAAGAGACAAGAAAGGGAGATGCAATGAAAGGAGATATCTCGCCACTGATTCTATTCGCCCAGACTTTATATGTGATTGTACCACAGTGTCATTGGGATGCAGTACCTTGTTTGCCTGTGCACGGGCAGTCCTCAAATTCACCAAACATTTCCCATCTAACTGCGGCAAGTGCACTCAGTTCCCGGGTCCCAATTATTCTTAGGCAAACTATGACAGCAAACTTCAAACACGAGTAATTTGATAAGGTCATGTGATCAAAGCTCCAGGAATATGTCCATCTGGAGTTGGAAACCCCAATGTCCATGCAACAAAGTAAGGGGAGAGGATATATTGACAATTCCTCTTTAAGAACTGACATCAGAAAATAAAAGTAAAATCTAACTACCATGCTCAATTTATTCATTGTAACGTCATGGTACATTTCTTCAACCCTCGAGGAGGTAAACCTCTTACCCTCTTCATAGCTTTATTAAAATTCAGTCTTAATTACAAATTCCTGCTGCTGGGCAGTTTTTCACTGTTTAATCCCATCACTTTCCTATCTCCATGCACTCTGCACACTAGTGACCACGGACGAGTTATTTACTTGATTTGTTCTGACAGCCTTTGCCTGAAGATCTTTTTGAGTTCAGCAAACATAAAATCCTTATTTTCAGATCAAGAAGAAATGCACATAACTTTGGGAGGGAAATCTGAAAGGTCACTGCAGGAATATCAGCCAGAAAATTAATGGATGTTGATTTGAACATAGCAGCTTAGAAATCTATTAATGGCACGTCTGTATCTCAGATGCTAGAAGAATACTTTAACATAATATACAAGGCAGGGAGTGACGTGTTCTAACATGCTCTCTATCCGTTGATCATTCAATTTGGTTTTTAAAAGAAGAACTCAAAGGGTTTAAAGGTACAGTATAATTTGGAGAAATCTCAAAACCTGCTAATATATTTTTGCCCCTTATTTGAATTTTTTTTGTCAGTGCTTTTCCTTTCTCCTGTAATTTAACTCTTGAGTTCTTAGGAAGGACAGGCTGATAACGTTTCAGAAGTCCATCGTCTATTTCATTGGGAAAGGCAATAAAACAAAAGTCATTTCTTAGTACAAAGGTATCTGAATTGTATCTGTCAGGACAATTTGCAAGAAATTCTAAAGTAAAAGAAAAGCAACATTTACACTGTATGAAAAGCACATTCTGATTTGTTGGTAAGTGGATTCTGATAGGTAGAGGTATTCCCACGGAGAATGAACCATTTAATGATAACTGACAATTAACTGCCAATTTTTGCTTTAATTTTAAACAAGGCAGGTTTTGGTTAAAACATTGCCCTGAGAAATGAACTACAGGGTGGCCATTACTTACTTGGTTGAGTTGAAACAGATGTATTGAGTGTACATGTTCTTTCTGACTATAATTCATATACGTCGTTTCCAGAATGGAATGACAATTAGCCTGCATGAACCTAGTCTAGAGGCATTAGCAAGTTCACTGGAGTTGCACATAAAGACCACAGCTTGTTTGTTGTGACAAACTCCCCTACTCATCCCCTCCTCCATGTAAACTTGCTCCTAGTCTCAGGTCTACATGTCGACTAACTCGCAATCTTTAAATGGGAGGTGGAGGTCACCACAGAAAGGCATATCTAACCAAAAATACCTGGAAGCATCTGACGTACTGTGTTCAATTGTTCTGTGTTTGACTATGTGGGTTTGTTAATGATTGAAGCTCATTGTGGTTGATTGGATAAATGTGAATATTGACTCCGCAAAAAGTGCATTGGAATGTTTAAATATGCTAAATAAATGGAAGGGTACAGTGAGTAATGTTCTTGCCTCTGAGCCAGAAGCTTTGAGTTTGAGCCCTATTCCAGACTTGATGGTCATGGATGGTGTATATTCAGTACAGGTCAAGGATAAATCTGCAAATCTTTCCAATACGTGATAATGGCAGAGTGGGGAAGACTCTTGTTCAGTCATGTGATGGAGATAAATTGGACTCTCCACCATTGCTATGCATAGGCCAGGCTGCAACATACAGGTTAGAAAGTGCTTGTTGCCATAGCAACTTGGACTCCCTGAGGATACTGTTGCCCACCAACACCAGAAACGGAGGTTTTTGTTACGCATCCAATCTTCCCTCAGATTTTTACTTCAGATACAATAAACAGCAAAATTAAAAGCTAATCATGATTTTTAACAAAGTTTTTGCTTTTAAAGGAAGTGACCTTTCTCACTTTAACAATGTGCCATTAACACATGTCAGGAACACTGGAACTCAAATTCAGAGCTTTTTCTTGCACCTGTATCACAAACCCATTCTGAATGGCATGTAGTGTAAAAACATGCAACTTTTAAAGAAGAGTACAACCTGTATTACACTAATCAATCCAGCCCTTCTAGATCAGCACTACAACATGGATGAATTGTTAAAATATAAATGAGCACAGAATATTTAAATCACTTTCTCTTTGTTCCCTAGTTTGATAAAGGGTGGGGTTGAATTACACCTGTACTGAGAATCTTTCAGGTGGAACCCAATCTTTGTCACATCATAGAATCCTTAGAGTGTGGAAACCAGCCACTCGAGTTCACACCGCCCCCCCAAACAGCATCCCACGCAGACCCAACCCTACAATCCTGCATATTCCCACAGCTAACCCAACTAGCCTGCACATCACGGGCAACTTAGCACAGCCAATCCACCCCAACTTGCACATTTTTGGACTGTAGGAGGAAACCTACACAGACATGGGGAGAATGTACAAACCCTATGCAGAGGGTCACCCGAGGCTGGAACTGAACCCACGTCCCTGGTGCTGTGAGGCAGCAGTGCTAACCACTGAGCCATCCAATAGTACGTTAAGGCACTCTTCAAACCCTGCTTTTCAGATGAAGATTGCGGTTGTGGATTTACTGATTGTCCGTGTGCATGTGTGCGTCTGTGTCTGTGTATCCTTGTGTTTTGGCTCAGTGAGTAACCGGTTGTGAATTCTAGTCAAGAGTGGGATGTATGGAGGCGATGAGAGTCTTGACTTCCAGCTGGATACCTCGACAAAGTCCCACCTACAGAGAGCTGCTGGCCAATCACAGGCAGGTATCTCACATACACAGCAATGCCACCAGGAGGTGTAAGAACACACACAGCCCCACACCCCGATGCTGGGTCCTTTCATCGGGCAATAATCAGATCCCAACCCCGCCTCATACACCACACTCCTGCCCTAGGAGCTCGCTCGCCACCAGCCATGATAGGTGGGATGAAAAATTACACCCTTCTTGCCACAGACTTGAGTAGAATGGAAACGGGAAGGTGGGAGGGTCCCCATTTGTTATACTCCCACTCAATTAAATACCCACCATGAAGGGGGCTCAATATTCCATCCCTCACTCCTGAGGGAGGTGTTCCAGTATGTTGCCTTTTGCATCAGATTAAGTGTATGTCCTGGCTGCCCTCTTCAGGGGGGGGGGGGGTCCATGTCCTGAGAAAGTGCAGGGGAATTTACCTGGTGCCTTGGCCTATATTTATCCTTAAACCAAAATTGCAAAAGTAAAAGGTAAGAATGTACGGTTGTGGCAGTTTGCTCTGCATGAATCGGTTACCAAATTTTAGACATTACAAGTGACTACACTTCAAAGCGGAGATCTGGTAGTGCAGTCAGTAACATCCCTGGATCCAGCCATAAATTCTCACTTCGAGTAAACTTGAGATCCCAATGGCCAGGAGAAGATTCAGGAAGTGAACGGAAACCATATTTACTTTTTATAATCGCACAGTTCCTCAGGTGAAAGAAAGAAAGACAGCAAGTTTGAGGCCCGTTTTTAACCCTTTCACAACATTAAATTGGTTTTCATTGTGTGAAAGTGAACGGGTTAAAACTGGGCCCTTAATTTAGGAATCTCTTGATAAAGTGAGGCCTAGGTGCAGGACAAGCCTCACCTTATTTTCAAGTATATCTGTAATGAACTCTTCCTGCCCCCTTACTCATAATAGCTTCTAGATTTCAAACTTGTTTCTCCTAATTTTGAATGAGGGAATATATTCGAGCAGTTTGGCTGGAGTAACACTAATGAAAACAAAATAGGAGGAAATTGAAAATGGTACGCTATTCTTGGTAACGATAATGTGTAACATTGATTGTTTGCACATTGCAGCCATTTACTGTAGCTGTAATTTGAGATTAGTGAAAGGAATGAATAACATTTGAGGTTTAGTCTGGAGTTTACCACCCAGTGAGTAGCTCATATTGGCACAAAGATTATTCTCTCCTTGGTCTTAGTTTGGATGTTTCCAAATCTGATTTGGAAAAAACTAAAATGTAAACCATGCACTTTGAAATTTGATTGTGAAAAGATCAATTGTCTTGAGCATCTGATGAGGTGGGCCTATCAGTCCTTTAAGTTACCACGGTGAATTATTGATGGCAAAAGGAAAGATCTGGAAGCAAATTACAATGCCATTTCAGTGATCCACATCAAAAACTCTACTAAACGAGATCTGAAGGGATCCCTAGGGTAGGTGATTCTCAAAAGTTCATTTCCCGTTACAGCAATGTCATTAGGAGGGAGTATGGAATGTTACCATTCGTTGCAAGGGAAAGTGAACATAGAAGTGGTAAATAGAAGCTGAAATAAAGGAGCATTGGAGATGTAATGTCAGTGTAAATGATTGGGGTGAAAAAAGAGAAAATTAGTCTGCTCTGCTGAAACAGTAAGACTTATACCAGACTCAAAACATTAATTGTTTGTCTCTCCAAAGTTGCTGCCAGACCAGCTGAGTTTCTCCAGCAATTTCTGCTTTATACAAGTGGGGAAATTTTAGTATAGCTGTAGAGAGTCTTGGGGAGACCACAACTGGAGTACTGTGTACTATCTTGGTCTTGTTGTTTGAAAAACAATAGAACACATTCTCTTGCGCAGGATACTAGAATGGGGGGCACAGTTTAAGAACAAGAGATCTTTTTAAGATAGAGATGAGGAGAGATGTTTTCTCTCAGATGCTTAGTCACCTGTAAAATTTTCTTCCTCAGAATACAATGAGGGCTGAGTTAGATAGATTTTTGGTAGACATGAAAGTCCAGGATTATTGGGTAGGGAGAGGTTAAAGGAAAATGAAGCTGATACCACAAACATATCAGCCTTGATCTTACCGAATGGTAAAGCAAATTTGAAGGGCCAAATGGCTTACCCTGCACTTAAGTCGGCACAACATCGAGGGCCGAAGGGCCTGTACCGCACTGTAATGTTCTACATTCTATGTTCTAAGTCCTGTGTATTCTCAGCTGCTTTCCAGCAACCTCTAGGTGCCTTGAAGCCTCATACCTCAGGAATGTCCTGTCTCAGGAACCCATTGCATACCCATGGGTGCTCAGACAACTCTATTTTCAGGATAGTAGGAACTGCAGATGCTGGAGAATCTGAGACCTTTCTGAAGAAGGGTCTAGGCCCGAAACGTCAGCCTCCCTGCTCCTCTGATGCTGCTTGGCCTGCTGTGTTCATCCAGCTCTACACCTTGTTATCTCCATTTTCAGAGATGATTATCTCACTGAAGTGACTGAGCTGAGCTGAAGTAGTCACTCACAGAGAGGGAAGGCTAGAGGCAAGTGAATCAGTCAACAAATAGCAATGGTAAATGTAGGAAAAAGCCATGAAGCTCCGCTGAGAAACTCAATAACTATACCTAGATATAAGAAGAGGTCTTGCAGGCAGTACAGTCCATGTCTCTGAGCTAGAAACCTGGGGTTTGAGTCTCACTCTGGGACTTGATCTTCAAGATGCGTGGAATTTGACCAAGCAGATTAATCATTGACCTGCAAACCCTTCTACTACATCAATAGCAAGCAGTAAGAATGAGAGATTCCTGTGATCAGATACACTTGACATGGAATGTTTCTGCCCTCACCTTAATTTAATAAGCATTCCCAGTAAGAGAATGGTTTCAAAATGAAAGGCCTTCAGCCGATCGTGTCTATACTGGCTCTCTGTATGACTCAGCTAGTCCCACTCCCTCATCTCTCCGCCAAAGCCCTGCTACCCTTTTCTCTTCAAATAATTATCCGACTCGCTTTTAGCGGACAAGATCAAACCTTCCTCCACTGCACTCTCAGGCAGTGCAGACAGATCCTAAACACTCTCCTTATGTTTCGATTGCTTATTTGCCAATGACCCTAAATCAGTGTCATCCAGTTTTCAATCCTGCCAATAGGAGCAGATTCTGCACATTTACTCTATCCAACTCCATATGATTATGAACACCTCTATCAAATCTCTCAGCCTTCTCTTTTCCAAGGAGAAAAAGTCCAGCTTCTCCAATCTCTCTCATTCCCAGAGCCAAATTTATAAATCTGTACCCTGTTATGGACCAGACTAGACACCCTTAAAATATTTTAAGAAGGTAGCCTGAACCCTAACTTTTCTTATTTTAAAGGTAGATGTGAAGTGCTGTATTTCAGATGTGATGTGAGTCGAACTACTCGATATTAAGCAAAACACAATTTATTTAAACACTATAGTTAAAATACGAACAAAAGAAAAAGGAATTTAGAATAACTTAATTATTGGACAACTTAACCAAATAATTGATACCGTACCTATTACTAATTAAGTGTTCCAATGTAGTAATATCCCCTAAACACACCCCTTGGCAAAAAGGTAGATTTAGACACAGACTCTTATATTCAGTTCTCCAATCCAGGAGGAAACAACTTCAAGAAAGGAGAGAGCTTGAAGTGGAAGAAGGAGGTGGGTTAAATGGGGAATGAAGGGATAAAGGGCATTAATTCATTTTCTGTGTCAAAATGTCAGAACCTTTGTGTTTGTAATGCCAAATATACTGCCAACCAATCAGCATTCGTTTCCCTAGTATAAATGGGAGGAAAGTGCAATAAAGGAGAGAAGTGATTTATCAAACACTGGACAATACTGAAGTAGTGGCTAAAAGAAAGGAAAATCTCCAAAATTAATATGATTGAATTGACGTAGTTCTCAAGGTTGAATTGATTGTAAAGCATTCTGCTTTGCAATCCGTTCGTCGATCATTCACCCCCAATTTCTGTGTCTACAGACAATCAATCACCAACAGTTCAGTTCTGAAACATCAGACTGTACTTTCACCTTTAGGTTCTGACTGACCAACCACCTCTGCAATTGTAACACTTAACATTATTTGTATGATCGTCAACAGAAATAAACCTTAATCGGCCAAGTTTATTCTGAAAACTGGGCCACGGACTTTGCTGGTGGGACAGATACGGTTTCTGATTTCCATCGCTGACAAGATTCAAAAGGAACAGTGTCACATCGGATTAGAGCAGAGTTATAGTCTCTGATTGTGAGTCAAAAGGTCAAATGAAGAAAGGGGATTGTGTACTTGCTTGACCAACAGAGGGAAGCAAGTTATTAATGCAAAATATTCTATAATCTCTTCAGCATATTCCAGAACAAGGCACTTTTAGTTGCTAAGGCAACTGAAAAACTTGTATGATTCTTTTACTCCAGCACCATGCCATTTCCACCCTCGTTTACGATACTTTTGTCTGGACAAGATTGGAGTTTTGCCGAGTTTACAGTGAATAATATGGCATATTAATATATTCAGGTGCCACTTGTCATACATTGTGTGAATAAAAGTGCTGTAATCAGAATTCAGGGCCTGTGCCTTAAACAAGCATTGGGTCCAAATAAGAAAGTAAGAAATAGGAGCAAGTGTAGGCTGCTCGGCACCTGCCAATCAACATATCCAATCTGATGTGGCTTTAACTCCACTTTCCTCTCCGCACCCCATACCCCTTGTTGACTCGCTCGTTGATCTGTCTAAATCAGCCTTGAATATAGTCAATGATCCAGTCTCCACTACTCACTGAGGAGAGAATTCCAAAAGCTGATGACCCCCTCGGCAAAGAAATTCATCCTCATCTCCTCCTGAAATGGGAGACCCCTAATTCTGAAACATGGCCCTGCTGGATGAGCTGTTCTAGATTCTCCCACAAGGGAAAATGTCCTCTCAGCATCCATTCTGCCAAGGCCCCTCATAACCTTATACCTTTCAACAAGTGTTCTCAAGCACTTGGCGGCCAAAGCAGCAGTCATTAAATGATCTGCTAGAGCTGTGATTCCCAAACTAAGATTCCACTTTGCAATCTGAAAATTGTCACAACCCCTTAGGGAGAGCTGTGGGATCTGGGCACTGGGGAGTGGCGCTGTCAGAGCAGGGACCTGCTACAGCAGGAACACAGCTGTTGTAAGTTGGTGGGAGATCTATGTCAGTCACTGTTACACACTCAGTAACAGCTGTATTTAAACAGAGTCCAAATTCATGTTCTTAGCGAGAACTTTATTTCACTTAACCAGATTCTGTAAAACTAATATCCCATTGATTACTAGCTCTCCATATTTATGTCACACCCAATTAACCCTTCATTAATATAGCCATTGCCAATTCCCTCATTCCTTCAATCCATATTAGATGATAAACCAAATAAGGCTGCAAGATGATAAGGCAATAAATGCTGGCCTAGTCTGTGATACCCTCAACCTGTGAATGAATTTTTAAAAAATTAAATAAATCAACATATAACAATAATCATCAAACTAGACATACAAAGTGACCACGTACTATATTCCCACTTTTCTTCTCTGTACATCAAAGTTTCAAGTGTCCCCAACAAAAATGCCACATCCACCACCTTACTAAAAGCGAGAGCTTTTGCCATGAATGCAGTCTCAGAAGCCTGACCACCAAATGTGAATTGTACGTTAAGTCTATTTATTATAACGTTTTCACATTCACTGCTTGCACCTCTTAAAAATATCTTCTACGTGCATCATGAAGATGTCTGAAAGCTGATCATCACGGTGCTGATAAAATATAGCAGGGTCTGTTTTTAACTAGACAGCCTGATTTTAATAAGACATATTGAGAAGCACTAAAGCATAAAGGCACCACTTACAAGACATTCACATTTATTGAACCTCCAGGCTGTCCTCACTGCATTTGGTGTCTCTTTTAGAGGGTGAAGAAACACTTGCCTCTTGAGCTGACCTCCCTGCTGAGATGTGTAATATCAACTTATCTATACCCCGCTGTGCTGACAAAAGCACAGACATCTTCAAAACTCCTGGTGAATCTACTTATAACTTGGTACTCCAGTTTTTCTTCAAGGTCTTCAAAATCTCATGTGACCAACTTTGCTTTAATCTTATAATCCTCACCAGGACACACCTTCTCTGTGTATTTTCACCTGTATGATCTGGCTGGTCAGCCCCTACCTGGCACCTCTGCGCATGCCTCAAATTCTCTCCAGTTTTATTCTTCGCGTATTTTTCCCCACATCTTTTAACTTGTCTTCTGGTTTGTTTGCGGTGACTAAGATTTTTTGGTCACATGGGCTCGGGTGGTATTCCTGGCTTGTACTATCTTTCTGTCCTTGTTAAATTTCCATCTCTTTCTGGATTGCTACTGTTTGACTTCCCCTTCATATTAATAGGATTTCTTCCAATCATTTTTACCTCCTTCCAGGGGCATGTTTGCTCCTAGGCCAAGCTTGGGCAGGTATGGTACCTGGCAGCATTGGTGGTATCTCCATTGGCGAGGTCCAGTGATTACTCATCACTGTGTAGGGCATCGGTGGAGGCTAGATGGCACTGAAGAGTGGTGACACTTGTTCCAGCGGAGGTGAAGGGGATGTGTGGCTAGCCACCAGGCCCAGGGTGGAGCCCTTCACAAGAAGGACTGTAAAGTTGAACACTTTTTCGTTATTTCTTCATTCTTCAGCCTTTATCTTCCATGTTTGGGTTTATTTTTCTGTGTTTTAAGATGGCGGTGCACAGCGGCGACACTATACAGCACATTTTATTGTATTTTGTAACAAAATACACTTGACAATAAATCAAATCAAATCAAATTCCAGTCTATGGGCCTAACCTCTTTCCCAACAATCCTGTACATTCCATCCAGCTTTTATATTCTCCAGTGGACTTCCTCATCCTACTTAGTATGGTGATAATTATCTATTGACTAGCCCCTTTGGGTAAATACATGGCTTCAGTATCTTCTTCGGTCAGTTGTGCGTTGAGACCAACGGGTTCATTTGAACATTGGAACTGATCTGTCCATCATCAAACAAACTGTCAATAGCAAAAGTTTGATTTTCAGAGCTGAGCAACATTTGGGTAAGAAAGGTTCCTGGAATCTGTAAATTTCAAATCATTACCACGCTACCTCAAACCCCCAATAGTCTGGTTCCTGTGCTGAACAATCATTATTTTTCTGTCTTTACCAATAACTTCCCCTTGGCCTCTTCCTTCTATAAGTTCTTCTCTCTTACAATAAATTATATCTCCCTGATTGGGATAAAACAAGGAACTGCAAAGGAAGGAGAGCTGAAATTGCTGAGGAAACTCAGCTGATCTGGTAGCATCTTTGGGAAGAAAGCAGAGCTAATGTTTTGAGTCTGGTGACTCTTCATCAGAACAAACTGGTTTCCCCGACATTATATCTGAAGCCTCACCAATTCTTTCTGACACTTCAGCTCTGACGCAAATTTTTCTGCCTGCCTGCAGTGCATTCAAATGGTCCAAAAAAGTCGAACCCTTCCCGAGCTGCAGTCTGATCACTTATTACTGATGGAACTTTAGGATTGCTGCCAAAAACTGGTCTATATTCTTCAACCATCCTAGCATGGACAGCCTACTCTAGCAAAGACAATAATTTGCAGTTTAGCTGAATTGCTAAAATTTTATGAGCCATTTTGTCCATTACTGAATGGTTCCTCTCACATTACCCATTGCTAAAAGGACTTTGTCCTGCTGTATTAATCACTATGATGTTCATATTTGTACACGTTTCTCTAAACTAATTGTTAGCAAACTTCACCACCCATTATCAGTGAGAAACTTTGTTCATGGTCCAAATCTGATCCCTATCCACTTTTCTATGACTTTATCTATAATTCTTTTCTTATTTTCTTTCCATATCTCATTTAATCTGTGGTTTCTTCATTGATTGCCTGTTTAACGACAATGGTATTTCACTGGGCACTAAAACCAGGCAACACAAATGATTGATTCTGGCTGTTTTACAAGGAATAACCACTCTTTTTAAAGATTTTAGTGTGCTATCATCCCTGAAACTGGTGGTAACTGTTCCTAGTAAATCAGTTAAATATTCAGTCTGTGATGAATTCTGAGATAAAAGGTACTGCAGATGCTGGAGAATCCAAGATAACAAACATGGGGCTGGATGAACACAGCAGGTCAAGCAGCATCATAGGAGCAGGAAAACTTGACGTTTCGGGCCTCAACCCTTCATCAGAAAAAATTCTGTTTGATTTTTCATACTTAACACAAAGGTGCAAGTGCCCAGAAAGGTATGGACTGTATATGTAATACACTTAATGTCTAAGTCAGAGAGTTGTGCATTTAAGTCCTACCCCAGAAACTTGACACCTGAAGGAATGTTGCACCGATGGAGCTGAAGAAGGGTCCCGACCCGAAACGTCAGCTTTCCTGCTCCTCTGATGCTGCCTGGCCTGCTGTGTTCCTCCTGCTCCACACTGTGTTATCTCTGACTCCAGCATCTGCAGTGTTAAATATCACTGATGGAGCTGTTGTCTTTCAGATGAGATGCTGAGCTAAGGTCCCAGCTGCTCTCTCAGATAGAAATAAAAGATCCTGTGGTATGGCATGGAAGGACCGCAGGGGAGTTATCCCTGGTGTCCTGGTCAATATTTAATCCTCAATGAACATTACAAGAACATTACTGGATTACAGTTTGTACACAAATTGCCTCTATTGCCTCCGACATTCCAATATCAACAACACTTTGTTGTACTTCCCTAGCTGTGGAGTACTTAGGTCTTGGGATTGTGGCTATATGTAATATACTGTACAGTCAGTAAACAGCTAGGAACTAATTAGCCAGGCATTGATGGTTATGTGTAAGTGTTCCAGGATATACAATCATGGCTGCACTGGAGAGTCACACAATGTGTAACAGGATACCAGTCTAAAGTAGTCACAAGCTGTATTAAACTCAAGGAGACCTAACCTTTCAGAGTCTAAAAAGTGAGTACTTCTAACGTATCGGCACCAGAAGACATAATAACATTTAAAAGTGCTTAACTGATAGTTAAGCACTCTGGGAGGTCTTGAGATGATGGCTGTAGACATGTCAAACCTCTTTTATTCCCCTTTGAACAGGCTAGGGCAGGAGACACTTCCTGTAAAACACCCAGAAAGCACAGCCTATTGAACTTTGCACCATAATCACTAAATGCTGCAAGGGGCAGATCTCCAAAAAAAAAAAAGGGTCCATCACAGGCCGAAGCAAAATTGGGTGAAAGAATAGAAGCAAGAGGTCCCAAAGCAGGAGGTCAGAGCAAAACTATTCTCAGGATTAAACTGCATACAGAGAATCGCAGTCGCACAGAAGGAATCAATTGCAGTAAAATTGAATAAAATCGCTGCTGTCCAAAGAGAAAAGGGAACTTCAGTTAATTGATCCCATTCCAGACAAATGAGGCATACACCAAACAATCTCTCTCTCTCCTGAGATAAAAGGTACTGCAGATGCTGGAGAATCCGAGATAACAAGCATGGGGCTGGATGAACACAGCAGGTCAAGCAGCATCATAGGAGCAGGAAAACTTGACGTTTCGGGCCTAAACCCTTCATCTCTCTCTCCTCCTATCTTTTTCATTCATTCCTAAGATGTGGGCGTCACTGGCAAGGCTAATATTTGTTGCCCATCCCTAACTGCCTTTGAATTCAGAGACTTTCTGGATCATTTCAGAGGGAAGTAAACAGTCAACCGCATTGCTGTGGGTCTGGAGTAACATGTAGGCCAGACCAGGTAAGGACGGTAGATTTCCCTCCCTAAAAGGACATTAATGAACAAGATGGGTTTTTTTTTACAACAATTGAAGATAGTTTCATGGCACCATTAGAGACTAGCCTTCAATTCCAGATTTAATAACTGAACTTAAATTCAGCTGCTGTGGTGTGACGTGAACCCACAGACCTTGAGAATTAACTCCGGGGCCGCGGATTGCCATCTGTTGATATAATCACGATGCAGCTCCCTTCCCCTCGTTGGATTACCTCAACCGAGCTGCAGCTCTGCCAAGTTGAGCTTTGATTTGGAAAGAAGTTGCCACCAAGGTATACAAACTATACATCTATGGAAAAACAGAGTGGAAAGGCGGTAGACTATTGGAAATCTGTCGCACCCCTGCCTTTCCCCAGACCAACACTTTGCGAGAGCCTTAAATAGTTCCCAGTCAATTAAATGACCAGTATAACTTGGTACATTACAGCAACAGGCAGAGGTGAATTTATATCAAACACATACTCTCTGCTGGTATTTGGAATTCTAGCAATGCTGCAAACACTTGGAACCCACATGTATAGAGTGTACATGAACTCTGCTAGAGACGATTAGACAGCAATAGCAATGATGTTATTCCACAAATGTTAGGAGTCTCAAATTCGAGACATGAGGAAGACGTTTCTCCCATCATTATCAACAGATGATGAGATGAGATTGTCTGAGAGGACCTACACTCTTTGACATGAGAGATAAAAGGTTGTGCAGATGCTGGAGAATCCGAGATAACAAGGTGTGGGGCTGGATGAACACAGCAGGCCAAGCAGCATCATAGGAGCAGGAAAGCTTGACGTTTCGGGCCTAGACCCTTCATCAGAAATGGGGGAGGGGAAGAGGGTTCTGAAATAAATAGGGAGAGAGGGGGAGGCGGATAGAAGATGGAGAGAGGAGAGGATAGGTGGAGAGGAGGCAGACAAGTCGAAGAGGCGGGGATGGAGCCAGTAAAGGTGAGTGTAGGTGGCAGGAACAGCAAATCATATTCAGCCTGGGAACCCTGCAGCCCAATGGTATCAATGTGGATTTCACAAGCTTCAAAGTCTCCCCTCCCCCAACCGCATCCCAAAACCAGCCCAGCTCATCCCTGCCTCCTTAACCTGTCCTTCCTCTCACCTATCCCCTCCTCCCACCTCAAGCCCCACCCCCATCTCCTACCGACTAACCTCATCCTGCCCCCTTGACCTGTCCGTCCTCCCTAGACTGACCTATCTCCTCCCTACCCCCCCCACCTACACTCACCTTTACTGGCTCCATCCCCGCCTCTTCGACTTGTCTGCCTCCTCTCCACCTATCCTCTCCTCTATCCATCTTCTATCCGCATCCCCCTCTCTCCCTATTTATTTCACAACCCTCTTCCCCTCCCCCATTTCTGATGAAGGGTCTAGGCCTGAAACATCAAGCTTTCCTGCTCCTATGATGCTGCTTGGCCTGCTGTGTTCATCCAGCCCCACACCTTGTTATCTCTTACACTCTTTGACATTCCTGGTTCTGAGGCCAGTAATGGAGGGCAGTGAGGAAATAGGGTAATCTCTGGTTCCAGCCTCAACCTGAAATGAATCAATCTGTGGTTAACAGTTTGCACTCCTGACCTTGTAGCCCGAGACCGAGAAAGCAAGTCTGAGAGACAAGGGGTTCCACCACACATTGGTAAAGGTTGCTGAGAAGGGGGTCAGAACGTGATGCCAGCACGCAGATTACAGAAGCTGCTTCTACAAGTTTAAATACAATTCGCCTGCTGTCATTCTTGGATGGCAGCCCTGTGCTATTTTTCCGCTATTGAAGTACTGCCTCTGTTGGAATCCTCCCAATAGTGTTTTTTGAATGATTTACTGTCATCACTCGCATTTGATAGTGAGTAGTACTGTAAAATGCAGTGAAAAACTTCAACTGTTGTCACAATCTGGCACCATTTTGAACAGTTTAAGAGTAAAATGATATAATTGAAAGAGAGTCCATCTTTGTTCCTCTGAGTCCACCATGAGCCCTCAGCTGGCTCACCAGCAACACCTGCGCTGCCACCCCCTCCTCTACTGCCTCGGTGCCGAATATGCCAGACCCACCAACACAGGAGTCTCCACCTTTCAGGCATCATCTGGCAACATCTTGGGGCAGTACGGTGGCTCAGTGGTTAGCACTGCTGCCTCACAGCGCCAGGGACCTGGGTTTGATTCCACCCTCGGGTGACTGCCTGTGAGGAGTTTGCACATTCTCCCTGTGTCTGCATGGGTTTCCTCCAGGTGCACTGGTTTCCTCCCACTGTCCAAAGATGTGCAGGCTAGGTGGATTGGCCATGCTAAATTGCCCATAGTGTTCAGGGATTTGTAGATTAGGGGGATGGGTCTGGGTGGGATGGTCTGAGGGTCAGTGTGGACTTGTTGGGCTGAAGGGCCTGTTTCCACACTGTAGGGATTCTATTCTTCTATTCTAGATCTCCTTGCCTTTGGTCCCACCTTGCTGCTGCTGAGTCCCATGTTGAGTCCACATTTGTCCCATAACCTGGTGGCCCTGGCTTCATGTTGCCTCACCGATAACCAGAAGTCCCCGTTCCAGGCCTAACATTGCCGCAGCCTGAAGTCCCTGGCTCCACTGGCCCAGACGAGGCCAAGGGTCCCAACTCTGGCCAGCCCTCCTCCAAGATGTTACCCTTGCTTAGTTTGAAGGGTCTGCTGCCACCATCGCCGCCCTCGATCACTTGAGGGCTTTACCATCACCAGCCCTGAGTGAGGACAGCCTTGCTGCTGCTGTCACTTGGTGTACGGCCCACTCTTGCTGCAGTGCCCACGCTGCTGACCGACCCATCAAAGAAAAGGAAAGTGAAAGTCAAAGAGCAGAAGTGAAAAGAAAAAGAAAACAATAAAGAAAGCAATTGGGAGTGGATGAGCCCTGGGAAAGAGCCCACACGCCACCCTGTTGCCATCTTGGAATCTGAAGTGACACCTGAGCACGGCCTCAGTAATAAAAACCGCGCTGCTTTCTCCGTTCTTACTGGAAATAACATGAAATTTACCAAAACAGAGCTCCCTCCTTTGCAGAACAGGCTGTCCTCAACTACACGGAGAGATTTCCTTTTGAAAGCAAACATCCTTTTGTTTGCAGTGCCCGGGAGTTGATTGTGACCCAGAGTAAGTTCAGAGACCCTTGACTGCATGCAGAGAAATCCGGAACATTGATCCATTCTTAGTAGCTGCCTTGTGCAAAGTAAATCCTCTGCTTTGCTGTTGCCAGCACATACCTCGGTAGGATTACAGGACTCTGGTCTCTTTCATTTCCTGCCAGTTTGGTGTGGGTTATTCACTGTACTCCCCAGCGATCCCCCCCCGCCTAACCACTGCGCTGCTATTCTGGCTGCGTTATCTGGGGAACAACTTGTTCACTTCAAATGGCAGTGTGCACGAGGAGGAAGCCATCCTGTTTCTCTAGCCCAGGGTCAGAAGGTCAAAGGGAGACTGGAAGTGAAGAGGGAAAGAAGATAAAGGGTTGGGGAGTGTGTGGGGAAGGTGGTGACTGTTCTGTCCAGGTTGGGAACTCAGCCACAGTCAAAAGCCCGATCACATGGTGGGATACCATCAGCGGGTCTTGGCTGCTTGCCAGAATCACTGAATTGTTACAGTGCAGAAGGCCATTCAGCCCATCGTGTCTGCACCAGTTCAATCCCCTCATGCCAATCTGCTGCCTTTTCCCCATCTCTGTGCGAACTAATCCTATCCAGTCCCCTCTTGAATGCTTCAGTTGAACCTGCCTTCCCCACATTTCCAGTCAGCGTACGTGGGAACGGTCTACAGTCAGGAGTGAGAGATTGGTAGGATATGTGAGCAATTGAGGCAGCTGGTTGATCTGACCACACAATTAATCCACTGGGGGTTTGGAAGAGGGAATGGGGATTGGTTCAATTGATGCTGCAGTTCTGACAGTCAAACCTATGGCACATCCATTTGTATGGAAATGAGCACTGTTCAGGGAATGCCAAGCTTGCCTTTGTGGCTCCTGGGTTTCTTGTAGATATTGGAGCTCATAAATTAAGTGTCTTATTAATTTGCATGATTTATAAACATTGCTTCACCAGCAAGGCCAGAATTTATTCCCCAGCTCCACTTAAAGAAAGAACTGTCATTAAAAACTCAAGAGATAGCACAGTGATCTTCCTGCAGATGAAGTGCTTTTGAAGTGTAGCTGCCATCGGACTGTAGGAGTAGGTGTTGCTGAGCTCCTTGACCTTCTACAGTGCGTGTGATCAAAATGCTCTTACACCGCTGTTAGAATAGGTTGTTCTGAGAATGAAACCGAAAGAACTGCGGGTGCTGTAAATCAGAAACAAAAAACAGGAATGGCTGGAAAAGCTCAGCAAGTCTGGCAGCATCTATGGAGAGAAATCAGAGTTAACGTTTCAAGTCCAGTGACACACAGAGGAAGCACTCGAAACGTAACTCTGATTTCTCTCCACAAATGCTGCCAAACCCACTGAGATTTTCCAGCAAATTCTGCTTTTGCTTTAAGACTGTTCTGAGTTCTGAGATAAAGATATGGTGACATATATCTGTCCAAGTCTGGATGACGTGGGACTTAGAGGGAAAGTTACTGTTTAGTCTATCGTCACAATCTTTTCATCCATTGACCACCAGGCCCCTACCCATGGTGCCCACTCTATAATTCAGTCCTTTCCTACACTCTCATCACTCACATGGGCCTAACTCCACAGAGTTCCTGGGCCTTGGGTATCAATGATTCTCTGGTTGTGTTACTTATCAATGGAGCCCACTCCCTGAGTTTCCCTGATTCCAGAAACCTGTGCCCATGCTATCCAGTAAGCTCACTTTCTTGGGTGGGTCTTTCCAAAAAACAAGGATGCAGAACTGTTGTGGGTTCTCCAGCTGGAAGTAAATACCACCAAGGAATGGGGTCCAAGCTGGTTCAGTGGAAGCATTGCTACCAACTGGGCCTCGGAGATTCACTGGAAGGAAAGTCAGAGCTTTAGAGAGGAACGTGGCAGTGTATGGATAACGTCACTAATTCAGATCCTGGGAACGCGAGTTTGAATCTGAGCAGGTGGTGAAATTTTAACTCAATACTAAAAAAACCCCCACAAAATTCTGGAATTAAAAAGCTAGCCTCATGCAACCAAATTACCACTTCTGTCATAGAACCCCATCATGGTCAATAATGTCCATTCAGGGAGGGAAAATCTGCCATTCTTACCTGGTCTGGTCTCCACGTGACTCCCAGCAGCGTGGGTTGACTGTTTACTGCCGAACAGGCAATGAATATTGGCCTAACTAGTGTTGCCTGTACTTCATGAGCAAATAAAAATAAAAAAATCAGCCAACTTTAGTTTTCTTTTATTCACTCATATTGCTGGCTGGGCCAGCATTAATTGCCCCTCCCTAGTTGCCCCTGAGGTGGTAGTGGTGGACCTGTTCACTAATTAAATGACCTCATTAAGAACCCCACTCCCGAATCAAAAGAATCACAAGACATCAATGAAGACAAATTACATATAACCAACAAAACTTGTAAATAACACATACTACTTTGAGATGTTTTGCATACCTCAGAATGGAGGTCCAGCCAAACCAGAATGTTCATTTCTACCTGTGATTGTTCTTTTTTAACACTTTTTTTTTCCTTTCTGTATTAAGCCAAAGTATCAGCAGAACTGAGGGATCTTGAGAGATGGAATTCCTGAGGTTTGTGGGTTGCATTGACAGGAATGATGGAGTGGATGTGATTTATCAGCCAGAGTTTGGAGCTCCTTTTCTTTAGCCACGACATCACTTGCTCCTGCCAACAAATTAAAGCAGGATATCCCTCCCAATGACTGACTCAATACACCATCCAGCAGGATAGTGAATCATCGAGACCGCAGAACTCCCCAAGCTTTGTCTGCAGCCTGCCTGAGTTAACCCATTCTGGTCTGGGCAGCAAGGGAAGGTTCATCGCCTGGCCTCAGCCTGCCCAGCCTCAGGGGAGGAGGGAGAACAATGAAAGGGTCCTCTGAGAATGCCGTGCGGATTGCCATTCAATGAGCTGTGTGAAAACTTGCACTTGGATTCTACAAGAAGACCTGACTGGACAAGGCTTGCTCACATCTGAACATCCTTATGGCACACACTGCTAAGCCCTCTCAATTGAGCTAGCTGATAGCTTGGGCAGCATGGTGGCTCAGCGATTAGCATTGCTGCCTCACAGTGCCAAGGACTCAGGATCAATTGCAGCCTTCGGCGACTGTCTGTGCAGGGTTTCCATGTTCTCATTTTGTCTGCATGTGTTTCTTCTGGTTTCCACCCACAGTCCAAAGACGTGCAGGCCAGGTGGATTAGCCATACTAAATTGTCCACAGAGTCCAGGGATGTGAGGGCTAGGTGGGTTAGCCATGGGAAATATGGAGTTACAGTGATAGGATGATCTGGGTGATTTGACTTGATTTTTTTGTCACATGTACCAAGGTACAGTGAAAAGTATTGTTTTGTGCTAACCAGGCAAATCATACCTTACATAAGGACATCAGGGACACAGAACAGAAAGCAGAATATAGTGTTACAGCTACAGAGGAGGTGCAGAGGAAGATCAACTCTAATATATGAGGGGTCTGTTCACAAGTCTGATATACCAATAGAAGCTGTTCTACTGGCACATATTTTTAAACTTGTGTACTTTCTGCCTGAGGGAAGAGGGTGGAAGAGAGTATAACCAGGGTGGGAGGGGTCTTCGATTATGTTGGTTTCTTTCAGAGACAGCGGGAGTAAATGGATGGAGTCAGTGGAAGGGAGGCTGGTTTGTGTGGCTGTGTTCACAACTCTCTCTCATTTCTTGTGGTCTTGAGCACCGCAGTTTCCATACCATGTTGTCATGCATTTGGATAGAATGCTCTCTACGGTGCAGCTATAAAAATAGCTAAGAGTCACTGTGGACCTGCTGAATTTCCTTGGCTTTCTGAGGAAGTAGAGGCGTTGCTGTGTTTTCTCAACTGTAACATTGACATGGATGGACCAGGACAGATTGTTCGTGATATTTACTTCAGGAACTTAAATTCTCAACCACCCCCACCTCAGCACCATTGATACAGACAGTGGCATGTCCTTCACTCGCTTCCTGAAGGCGATGACCAGCTCCTTCATTTTGCTGACATTGAGCAAGAGATTTACAACACACCTTTAAGCTGTCTATCTCTTTCCTGTACTCTGTCTCTGACCCACTACAGCGGTATCATCATCAAATTTGTAAATGGAGTTAGAGCTGATTTTGGCCACACAGTTTTGAGTGTGTAAGGAATATAGTAAGGGGCTGAGTATGCTGTCTTATGGGGCACTGGTATTGAGGATTATCGTGGAGGAGGTGCAGCCAAACCTTACTGATTGGGGTGTACGGGTCAGGGAGTCGAGGATGCAGTTGCAGAGAGGGGAGCAGAGTCCAAGGTCTTGGGGTTTGGAGATGAGTTTTGTTGGCATTACGGTGTTGAAGGCAGAGCTAAAGTAAATAAATAGGAGTCTGACGTAGGTGTCCTCATTATCCAGATGTCCCAGGGATGACTGTAGGGCAGGGGAGATGGAGTCTGCCATGGACTTATAGACAGAAGGTGAATTGTAGCAGATCAAGGCAGTCTGGGAGGCTGGAGTTGACGTGTGCCAATACAACATCTCTGGGTGGGACACTCTTTGGAAGGTCAGTGCAGACTTGATGGGCTGAATGGTGTCTTTCTGCACCGTAGTGGTTCAATGATTCTGAAGTCAGCTGGTAACCATGGGAACTCTATCCTATCGCGCACGCGCGCGCGCACACACACACACACACACACACACACACAGAGTCAGTGGGCTCAGGAACTGAGCAGAAAAAAAGGAAGTTAATTCATTGACCTACGACCAGATTCTGAACAGGTTAATGAAGAATTTTTTTGCTGTTGATGCAATTAAATGCGGACAACTGCTTGGCACAAAAGCTTTTTTTTGCAACTTGTGCAAAGAATTTCATCCTCACACAGCGCAAGCACATCGACAAGCCCTGTGCAAGTCTTTTACATATATTCTAATTACAGTGCTCTGGATGAACTATTGGATGAGTCTCTTTGAATGGTCACAAAGCCCTCATGGATTGGTCAGAGTTACAGTATAAATAGATCTGCGTTTTCTGGTCCACCGCCCTAATCATTCATCAGTTGTAGTAAATTCTCCCAAAGGCTTATGAAGGTTCCAAATGTCAGTAATAAACTGATGGCAGGAAAATCACTGGCATTCCAAAGACTCATTAGAACAAAATCTTCCTCTTTATACATAGAGAGTTATAATGTCATTGCAATGCGACAGTGTGAACCATTTGAGAATAATTCCATTTTCTGTCATGTTATGGCCAGTGGGATGGACTGCAGAGCCAATTCATAAGTGGGAAGTTTGATCACATGCCAATACACAGGATCTGTTCTGGCAGCTGAGCAAATGGTGAGTTCTCATACTCTGTACCATCCAGCTACACAGCATTCCTTCTGATACAACCATACCTTTTATTAATATAGCACCGTTAAATGACCCAAAGCACATTTGGGAGGAGGTAATAGTTTAAGTGATAATGACCCTGGACTATGAATCTGGGCATTGTGTATCTACTTAGAGCACATGGACTACAGCGGTTCAAGAAGGCAGCTCACCATCACCTTCTCAAGGGCAAGAAGGAACGGGCAATAAATGGTGATGTCCACATCCCACGAGTCAATAAGTAAAACAAAATACAAGGCCAATGTTCTGGGGAAGTGGATTCACATCCTACCCTAGCAAATTGAAATTTGAGTTCGGTAAAAACCTGGAAATAAAAGCTAGCCCAATGGCAACCATGTAACCACTGACAATTGTTGTTAAAAGCCCATCTGGTTCACCCAGGCCTTCAGGGAACAAAATCTGCCAGCTTTATCCGGTCTGGCCTGCATGTGACTCCAGACCCACGGTAATGGGGTTGATGCTTAACTACCCTGTGAGGCGACTAGCAAACTGCTCAGTTTAAGGACAATTTAGAATGGGCAATTAACGCTGGCATAGCCACTAATGCCCACATCCAGTGAATTTTTTTTTAAATATGCGCCAGATTCAAAGAAAATCCGACACAAAGTGATATTAAGTTAGAAATCTCTTAAAAGAAAAGTGAGAGAGAGAAGTCTACATGGATGGAGGGTTAGGAGAAGCAAATTCAGAGCTCTGGGCCCAGGCAGCTGAAGGCATGACTTCCAATGGTGGAGCGACCAGAACCAACGACTGGAAAAGTCTGGAATCGGAGAGCGGTCTCAGAGCTTCGAGGATTTGAAGGAGATAATTTGGGATCATGGAGGGATTGGAAAACACAAAAGAGGATTTCAAAACAAATCTTTGTTACTGTTGTTATGATGCAATAATATTTAAAAATAAATCTGAATACCATGTTTTAACCAACTGAATCTTTTGCCACAAGATTTCACTTTTTAAGAGCAAAAACACAACACTTATTTTATTATGTGGAGGTGCTGGTGTTGGATTGGGGTGGAAAAGGTCAGAAGTCAGATGACACCAGGTTATAGTCCAACAGTTTTATTTGAAATCACAAGCTTTCGAAGTGTTGCCCCCTTATCAGGTGAAGTAAGAGAAAAGCACACAGGCACGGAATTTATAGTCAGAGAGATAAACGGGCAGTGAGATCAAAAGATCATATAACTGGCGTGAGTGAAGTGTCGACAGGCTGAATAATAGGTCTCAGCAGGTGATCAAGAGTGTTAGACTGTGTGAGTAAAGTGTTAACAGTTGAGTAACAAGCAAGGGGATGATCTATATTCGATTGAATGAGGCAGAGAGATAATTACAAAAAATTAAAATTAAGGTCATGCTGGAGACAAACCAAATGACTGGAATAACACGATAGGTATAACAGTCACATGCCGAGGATCTAACCAAAGTAACAAGTAATCCAAAACTGTACAAACTATTTAAGGTACAGAGATCATAACAAGTTATCAAGGTGATGGTGTCAAAACAGGACAGTAAGGAAGATTTTACAGATACAGAAGTGTGGTGGGGTCACATGTAGCACAACATGAACCCAAGATCATGGTTGAGGCCGTCTTCTTGGGTACGAAACTTGGCTATCAGTTTCTGCTCAGCGATCTTTGGGTAAGCGTCCTCTAAGGCGGCCTTCGAAATACGTAACAACACAGAATCGCCGAGCAGAAAATGATAGCCTAGTTCTGTATCCATGAAGACTACCTCAACTGTGATCTTGGGTTCATGTCATGCTACATGTAACCCCACTGTTCTGTATCTGTAAAATCTTCCTTACTATCCTGTTTTGACACCATCACTTTGATAAATTATGGTCTCTCTACCTTATGATAGGTATAAGAGTCGCATGCCGTGGGTCTAACTAAAGTAACACCTAATGCAAAACTATACAAACTAATTAAGGTTATTCTAGCATTTGGTTTGTCTCCAGCACCACCTGATTTTTAAGTTTTTGTGATTATCTCTCTGCCTTAATTAATCGGATTATAGGTCATCCCTTCACTTGCTATTCAGCTGTTAACACTTTACTCACACGGTCTGACACTCATGATCACCTGCAGAGACCTATTATTCAGCCTGTCAACACTTCACTCACACTATTTGTACAGTCTTTTGATCCCCTTGCCCCTTGATCTCTCCGCCTATAAATTTTATTTTATAAGGCACTTAAACAAAACAAACAAGATGAAATTAATAAAATGGTTTGTAACTGCTTCTATTAAACACCCGGGCTTACCCCCCTCTTCTCCCAAGAATTCTCTTACAATACTCTTCCATCATAAAGTTATGATTACTCCCAATGACACATTCTCAAAGGTAAACCTTACATTTACCATTTCTAGGCTGTGGATACTCCAATACCTTGTTCTATCTACTCCATAATACTTCTACCGGATTGTTATTTCTACCAGCACCAGGATTGGAGGAGCATTGTAGATTCCCCCAGTGGTTTCAAACTAAGCAATTTTCCAGCCTCAGTTCCATCAAAGATTCAAACTGAGACTATCTTATGACACATCCCTGATTAATGATGACCTTAGTATGTTACTCCGCCTGCAGTGCAGGTTTATCTAACTATTATTCACTTTGGCTAGAGTTGCAAAATACAACAGAACAATACTGCAAATAAAGTGTTCAGCAAACACCTAGTAAATCAAAATCAGAAAACCTTTTTATGCTCCACCCCAGCCTGTTCTGGGCTCTTCTTAAACCAATCTTCATGTTAAGTATCCTGAAATAACTCCACAGAGGCTGGTATCCCATCACCAGGTCACCCTTTATTTACATGTGGAGGGTCCTTGACACTGATCCAGCTCCCTCAGAGCCAGCTTTCAGAGTGAACAGAACCTCTGACACTCGTGTTTATATCTGTCAGCCAAGGCTCCCTGATTGGACCAGGTTAACAGCCCCAATCAGGGAACTCCTATTCTGTGAGATCTGACCTTGTTATCATCACTACATACCTGACATTTATCCTTTTTTTAATTGATCTGGTGAGGTAAATGGGATTAACTGAATGCCTTTTAACTAATTCATCTCTACCTCTCAAAACAAAACATCTCTCTGGTCTGCACTTCTTTCAAACATCGTAGGCATCTTGTCTCCAGCTCTTTAGCAAAAGAAACCTACCTGCTGTTTTATAGCTCCATCTCTCCTATTCCGATTTCATTAAACAAACATGGGTCACCTTCTGAGCTGCCATTTCTTAAAGTGTTCTGACAACCTCTAAAACTTAGCATTTTAGTTACATTACCTTTCTAGCTGTTAACCTCTTAAGGCGCCTATCTCATTCAGTACAGCTGGTTGTAAGTATTCTCCCTGCAGGCTTAACCCCATCTTCTAGTGCTACCTATCATAAGTTCTTCCTGTTAAAAATAATACCATCCCAAAACCATACTCAGACCTACCAATACCCTGCAATTCCAAACTTACTCAACCCAGTCTCCATAATTACTAGACTCCAATGTACCCATACATGCCAACCGTTTTCCAGGCATTCCAAATGTAATAAATAGTCACCCATTCAACCATTTAAGCATGCTCCACCGAACAATAAGACCACGACAACACAAACAGAAAGTGCTGGAAAATCTCAGCAGGTCCAGTAGCATTTGTGGAGAGAAATCAGCATTGGTGTTTCAGGTCCAGTGAATAGAATATGGAAGCAGGCCATTCAGTCCATTGAATGCACACTAACTGTCCGAAGACCTTCCGAACCCTGCTACCCTATCCCTAGCATTTCCCATGGCTAACCCACTTAGCCTGCACATCCCTGAACACTACGGGCAATATAGCATGACCAATCCACCCTAACCTTGCACACCTTTGGACTGTGAGAGGAAACCAGAGCACCCAGAGGAAACCCACGCAGACACAGGGAGAATGTGCAAACTCCACACAGACAGTCGCCTGAGGGTGAAACTGAACCAGCGTCCCTGGCGCTGTAAGGCAGCAGTGTTAACCAATGAGCTACCATGCTACCAGTCAATCTTCTTTTGAATGGTTCTTAACGTTAAGAAACATTAACTCTGATTTTTCTTCACAGATGCTGCTGGACCTGCTAAGATTTTCCAGCAATTTTTGTTTATTTTTAATAAGTCTTGTGCCCTTTCCTGCCTGCTCTTCCAAAACCCTTGACTCCCTTGTCAAACAGAAGTCTTTCTAGGTCAGCCTCAAAAATATTCAAAGAACTTGCTTCCAAGGCTCGCTTGGATATAGAACCCTCAAAGAGAAGAAATTCCTCTTCGTCTCCATCCTACATGGAAGACAGCTCATTATTAAACTGCGCCCCCAGTTCTAGATTCCCCCACGAGAGGAAACACCCTCCAATCACCTTCAAAGTGAGCCTACCTCAGAACTGTACAAGTTTCAATCAGTTCACTGCTCATTCTTCTAAACTCCAATGAGTATAGGCTCACCCTGCTCAGCCTTTCATTATAAAACTAAACCTCATTGCAGGAATCAGTGTCCCCTTGGACTGGCTTCCAGTGAAAGGATCTTTTCTTCTGTAAGGTGACCAAAATTGTACACAGCTCTCTAGGTGTGGCATCACCCTGTACAGTTGTAACATGTCTACATCTATTTACAAATATCACATTTTGTGTTATAAAGCATGACTTCTGGTTATACCTTTTTCAATTTGAAGTTGCTATTTTCATGCCTGATTTTAAATCACGCAAAGCTGACCCATTTTGTTGATAGTTTCTAATCGACCTGTTCTGGGATGTCAACACACATCTGTGGGACAGGTCGGATTTAACTCCAGGCCTACCTGATTCAGATATAGAGACACAATCTCTGTGCCACAAAAATCCACCCCTATCATCTTGTTGCCTTATAAAATATTGATGCTTGACCTTGGAGATAGTAAGAACTGCACATGCTGGAGTCAGAGATAACACAGTGTGGAGCTGGAGGGGCAGCTAAAATGGTTCGCGACCGGAAGTGTTGTCGTTTGTCGCAGAGTACAGATGCTCTACAAAGCGGTCTCTGAACCTCTGCTTCGCCCACCGACTCCCACAGCTACATAGGCTACACCTCCTCTCACCCATCTTCCTGCAAGAATGCCATTCCCTATTCCCAATTCCTCTGCTGCGTCTGCTCCCAAGATGGGGCGTTCCACTCCTGCATATCCCAGATGTCCTTCTATTTCAAGGACTGTAACACCCCCCTGGTGATCGAAAATGCCCTCAACCGCATCTCTTGCGTTTCCCGCAGCTCTGCCCTCACATTCCCTCCCCCCAACAAAAATAAAGACAGAATCCCCTTTGTCCTCACATACCACCCCACCAACCTCAGCATCCAACATATCATTCTCCGCCACTTCCACCACCTACAATCCGACCCCACAAGCAAAGAGATATTTCCCTCCCCACCCCTATCTGCCTTTCATAGGGACCGTTCTCTCCGTGACTCCCTCATCCGCTCCACACTCCCCACTAACCCCACCACTCCCGGCACCTTTCCCTGCAACCGCAGGAATTGCTACATCTGCCCCTACACTTCCCACCTCACCTCCATTCAAGGCACCAAACAAACCTTCCACATTAGGCAGGGGTTCACCTGCACCTCTGTCAACGTGGTCTACTGCATCCGCTGCTCCCGATGTGGCCTCCTCTACATCAGCGAGACCAAGTGTAGGCTTGGAGACCGTTTTGTACAGCATCTGCGCACTGTACACGACAAACGACAACACCTTCCGGTCACCAACCACTTTAACTCCCACTCCCACTCCCAGGGTGACATGTCCATCCTGGGCCTCCCCTAGTGTCACAATGACACCACCCGCAAACTGGAGGAGTAACACCTCATATTCCGCCTCAGGAGGCTACAGCCCGATGGCCTGAATGTGGATTTCACTAGTTTCAAAATCTCCCTCATCCCATGTCTAACCCTCCCTCTCGCCCCTGCCTCCTTGACCTGACACAACCTGTCCACCTTCTCTCCCACCTCACTGCTCCTCCCACCTCATTGACCAATCCCCACCACTCCCTACCTGCACTCACCTATCACCATCCCACCTACCTTCCCCAGCCCCAACCCCATTTATTTCTGAGCTCCTTTCCCCCTCCCCATTTCTGAAGAAGGGTCTCAACGCGAAACTTCAACTTTCCTGCATCTCGGATGCTGCCTGGCCTGCTGTGTTCCTCCAGCTCCACATGATGCTTGACCTTGTTTGTGTTTAGAAATACACCATTTGCCCATTGGGTGGCACTCTTGTTACCTTTCTGCCACAAATCATTCCAAATGCCTTCACTCTTAAAGTTTGTGAGGCTTTAAGGCTTGAGGTTGATAACTTCTGGCCATGGCTGTCGTGCTAAGAGGTTGAATTTAGAATACGAGGTCTGAGAACGTGAACTAACCTAATTTCCCAGCACTAAATCAGCTGCAAAGCAGTTTTTGCTCATTTGTTTCTCAAAATTGAGGAAAAGCTGGTCAAACTTCATGTCCCATAATTCAGGTAAAATTTTCTTTTGAGTTTTGATCTTTCGAAGAATCAGTGAAGAGAAAATGTTCTATCGATTATCCAAATTTGCAGCTTTGCTTCGTGCTCTATAAACTTCACTAAGAACTTGAAACTGAGAATGTCCTTTCCTCATTGCAATGAGTTAACTTTCAAGAACAAGCTTCTAGCCAGTTTCATTTATCAGTTTGCTTTCTTGACTTAGAAAATCCAATAAATAATGATCTGATCGTTGTGCGTTATGCTGGTAGCTGCAGAATATATGTTTATTAACCTGTCAGAAAGGGACAGCAAAACAGAGTGTCTTTCCTCACCCTATTTTAAGCTTTATAAATTAAAAAAAAAAGTTTAAGTAGAAGTGCGAAAGCTCAAAATATCATTTGGTGACATTAATTTGAATTTTGATTTTTTTTTAAGGGTTGAAACAATGAGACACAGAGGTGATCATATGCACATCTGTAAACCATTGACAAAACATAAAATTGAATATTTAGCAAAATCTTATACAGAACCACAACCAGCTGTTATAAAGACATGTCATCTTAAATATTACTTTTTAATATCACTGACTGGACAAGCATCTATATCTTGTCATTTTTCTGGAAAGAAGCAACACAAAGGAAACTGGCTGCTGCAGGAAAAGATGTTGCATTTGCAAAGAACACAAGTTGCTTGACAGGTGTCACTGAGCTTACAATTCTTATCACATGAAGCAGCTTGTGGGTTTACCAAAGCTATCACAGTCAAACACAGACAGTCAGAGAGATCCGTTGCATGGAGGCCTCCCTGCTGTAGGAAGGATGTTGTTAAACTTGAGAGAGTGCAGAAACAATTTACAAGGATGTTGCCAGGATTGTAGGGTTTGAGCTAGCGGGGTATTCTGAATAGGCTGGGGCTTTTCCCCCTGGAGTGTTGGAAGCGGAGGGGTGACTTCATAGAAATTTATAAAATCATGAGGGGCATGGACAGGTGAATAGCCAATGTCCTTTTCCCAGAGGAAGGGAGAGCAAAACCAGAGGGCATAGGTTTAAGGTGAGAGAGGAAAGATGGAAAAGGGAACTAAGGGGGAACTTTTTCATGCAGAGGATGGTGCGTGAGCTGGCAGAGGAAGTGGTGGAGGCTGGTACAATTACATCATTTAAAAGGCATCTGGATGGGTATATGAATAGAAAGGGTTTAGATGGACAATGGGCCAAATGCTGGCAAATGAGACAAGATCAGTTTAGGATATCTGGTCGGTATGGACAAGTTGGACCAAAGGGTCTGTTTCCATGCTGTACAGCTCTATGAATCTATTAGCACCTTTTGTTAATAATCTTTACATCTTTGCTTCATTGAGTTTAAAATTAGTAATGCAAAATTGATAAAAGGGTACCGAGCTGAAACGTCAAATTCCCTGCTCCTGTGTTGTTGCCTGGCCTGCTGTGTTCCTCCAGCTCCACACTGTATTAGCAAAAACTCCAAATGCTGGAGTCATAGACATCTCCGAATGAGTAACATCACTTCTCTTTTTAAAAAAGTCAACTTTGTTGCAATCAATGGACGAAGAAAGGAATTAATGCACCCCTCCTAAATTGGTCGTAACACTTACACTAATAGACAGGATTGCTCTGGTGTCCCTCCAACATTTGCCACACACCCCATCCCCGACTGACAGCTGTCAGGCCCTTTCCCTGTCCCTCATATTAGTGATGTCACCGTAAATCCACAACTGAGGCAGACATCACCTTCAACCTGCAGTTGTTCCAGACCTCAGTGTTCACGTTGCGCAGTTCTACCACGCCCTGAGTTCCATTCCACAGCAACAGCAGATCAGCAAATGAGCCCTGTTGTCAAACCTGAGACATTCCCTTACAATTCCAACAACTGTCCCAGGTTAGTCCCACATGGAGAGTGTGCAACAACAATGCTCAAAAGCAAGGATAAACCTTGATAACAATGAATTACAGGATTAAAAAATGTTACTTCACCAATTTGGGAGAAGTCTGTGTGAATCTATTCACCTCGTCTTTATTAGGCCGGAGGAGAAGGTCATAAACAAATGAAATGGTTGCAAAAGTGGAACATTTGGCCCCTCAAGGCTGCTTTCCCATTTAATAAGATCATGCCTGATCTGTTTGTGTTCCACATTCCACATTCCCATTCACTTCCGATAACTAGTGACTTCCTGTCTAATAAGAATCTGTCTTAAAAACATTCAATGATTCCATCTCCTCCTTCACAGGCAGAGAATTCCATGTCACACAACTCTCTAAAACAAAAAGAAAGTCCTCCTCAACTCTATCCTGAAAGAGCCCTATAAGGACACGCGCAATTCTGGAACTCAATATTTTAAGATGCATCAACGGGTCAAAATAATTGATCTTTCACTTGGGGAAAGAACTCTAAAGGAATCAGTGATCTAGCCCTCAAATACACTGGAAACTACGGATGAAAGCGGATTATTCAATTTTAACTGAAAATGTTGAGCCTAGGCTTGGCAAGTTCAAGTCACTCAAAATGCCCAAACGATTTCTTTATCACAGGGTGGTAGATATCAGAAGGGAGGTCTCATAGTGCAGCTGGTGTTGTACAAGGGCTTGAGTACTCTGGAGCAACCTTGTGATGATACCATGGAGCTGCACATCACCGAGCGTAAATAGCACAGTTAGGACAGATTACACTTTCCCAGAGTATACCACACTAGAATAGAAATGTAAAGAGTCTTGAAAGTACATAGACACGAACACATGAAGAAGATAATCATTACCTACTGTATCTGTAAGATTAGAGCCTGGTTTGTCTATGCTTTCTGTGCGTAAGAAATATTCATTAATAATGTCTAATGATTACTGTTACTTGGAAGTCTAAGCCTGAATACAGTTCTTGACATTTCACTTTTTCAACCAGTTGTTCTTGAACTCAAACTCAGTGTGGCATCACATCATGCTATGTTGGAATGGGAGGGTCTCTACTTGGAGCCAGGAGGTCCCAGGTCCATGTCCTCCTCCAGGACCTGGCAGCTGAGGAGCTCATAGTGCACCCACACAGGTGGATCATCAATGTACAAATCCTTCCAACCCACCTGTGGCTGGCAGTAAGAGTAGAGAAAGTCTCATGGTCACTAATGGCTGAAGCTTTTTAGCCTTTGACTTCTGCAGTGACCTGTTCCAGACAGAACAAAATGAGCCAAAGAAAACAGACAGAAGCATGTGGTCTGTCCGCCTGGTGTCTCAATGACACCATGGGAGGTCTTTTATGTCGAAGCTGATATGTGAAACATGATTACACAAGATGCGATTTATGTTTTATCAGTTAAAAAATACACAAACGTTTGACTGAGTCACTGAATTGAAGGATAAAACTGTTAAATATTAGAATTGAATGGAAGCTGCAGTGTATGGCAGTAGAAACTTAAATATTATACAGAGGACAGCAATTCCCTGAGACTTCATTTGGTACACAAGTGCTGGGGGCTTAATAGTCAAAAGTGTGCAGCTAGAATGGCCCCAAGACTCTTGAGGGCTTGTCTTTGATATCAGTGCTCTCCGTCTTCAGCTTTCTTTACTTATTTCTTGTCTCCTTTTGCAGCTTAAATATGTTGGGAACTGTCTAAATGTTAAATCTTTTGTTGTCGAGAGGAAAACTGTATCAAGTTTCCTATTTACGTTCTGAAAGCACGATGGAACCTCATTTGCACAGAGACCCCTCACGCTTGCTACAAGTGCACACTACCTTACTTTACCGCACACTCAATATAGTATCTGGTGGTACAAAGGGTAGTTTTATTAGTATCTACTCCTGGTGTTTGGCCCCACACAACTGGAAAACTGTGGGCTGCTGAGTTCCCAGTGTTTGCTCCGAATGAGTGGAGTTCCCTGCCAGGAGTGTGGATATGGTGTTCTGTTTATCATTACTTGCTGTTGACCCACAGATACTGGACAGCTCATGCCAGAAGCAACCTATTAAATTAGGCAGTATCCGCAATCCCAATATATGTGATCCTTATTTTAGTTCTTATTACACAACTACCGGGCTTTTCATGTTAATTATCAACCTCTGGACACAAAGCTGTGGGCATCAGAGGACTATGTATCTTAGTGATTGCAGACAGTGTGTTCTATGCCTGTACAGCAACAAAACTTGTATTTATATAGCCTGTTTTAATACATTAAAGCATCCTAAGGAGTTGCACAACAACATCGCAAGACAGAACATGACGCCGAGCCACGTAAGGAGAGATTAGACCAGCTGAGTGAAAGCCAGGACAAAGAGGTAGGTGTTTGGGGAGCATCTCAAAGGAGGAGGCAGACGGAGAGGTTTGAAGAATGAGTTCAACAGCCTATGGCTCAGGCAGTGGAGAACATGGCACTGATAACAGAACAACAGAAATCTGGAATGAGCAAGGGCTGTATGGATGTAGATCTCGTGGGAGGGCAGTTGTTGTTGTATGCTACTTGAGCAGAAATGCTTGCACAAGCAAACAGAACATTGTGGTCTATCATGAGAAGAACTGAATGCAGGAGGAGGTGGGTTATTGCTTCATTTATAAAGCGATTTGGTGAGACTGCTTCTGGAGTACTGTTCACCATACTTACAGAAGGATGTGTTGGAAGCAGTTCAGCAAAGATTTGTTAGATTAATACCTCAAAATAAGAGGGTTGTCTTATGAGAATAGGCAAGCCAGGTGAGGCCTGTAACCCGGGGGTGGTTTGAAGAATCAGAGGTGACTTAATAGAAACATATAAAATCCAGAGGGGAATTGACCAGCTGGATACTGAAAGGATGTTTCCTCTTGTGGGAGAATATAGAACTAGGGGTCAAAGTTTAAAAATAAAGGGCACTTTTTTAAACCAGAGATGAGGAAAAGTTATTCCCCTCAGAGGTTTTACAGTCTTTGGAATTGCCTTTCTCAAAAGGCAGTGGATGTAGAATCTTTAAATATTTTTAAGGCAGAGGTACATAAAAAGTCTTGATTACCTAAGGGTTGCAAGATTATCAGCGAAATGTAGGAATGTAGAGTTGAGGTTAAAATCAGGTCTTATTGAATGGTAGATTAGGCTTGAAGGGCTGAGTGACCTACTTTTGTTCCTTGTTCATACATCTGTGTGAAACTTACCAATCAGGATGCCTTCAGAAGAAAGAGATGCTTGGCCCCTATTGCTAAGGAGGTACCCAATTCAGGTCAATAAAGAAGCCACTGGTGCCAATGTGCTGATGCCCCTGGGTTTCTCCAGAGTTGAAGCACACCAGCCTCACCCCTGCCTGCACTGAGTCGGGAGGCTGACTGAAATTGACAGCATTGACCCAGCGTTGAGCCAGTGAACCCTATCCTTCACTGGCTTCATTAGTCAGCCAAGTGAGACAGAAGCCCGTGCCATGGCCATTCCTGTGGAGGGGCTTCCCCTCCAATCTGGTGGCCATAAGGGCTGTGAGAATGAGAGTATCGCTGTTTAAGTCACATTCGTCTTTTGGGAATTTGGTAACTACTGAGAAAAAGGGGGCCTGAAATGAGTTAATTCCAGTCGTTGTAGGACAGAGAGAAAAACTTCCACTTATTAAGCCCTCTTCATGATACTAGCATGTTGCAGAGTGATTTACAACCTCAGCAGGGAGGCAGAGAGAACCACAGATCTCTGCCACTCACTGGTCTCATTATCAAGCTACAGGGGCCGGGTCAAGTCTGGCCCTGAGAGCTGTGGGCACTTCTGTTCAAATATTCCACAGGGTTCTGATGATGCCTCCATTACCTGAGGTGCTTTCCTATCACCTCAGAAGTGCCCAACTCTCCCGAATGGCTCTCTAGTGCTGCGTACCTTCAGATTTTGCCTCCCACTTTGGGAGCCCACCCAATGTCCTTCAGCAAATGGCGAATGCAGAGGGAGCCCCTTGACTGGCTTCCCAGATGAGACTCCCTGCTGCAGCACTTTTGGACAGGCGACTGAGAATATTCAAGGCGCATAAGCTGTACTTCCAATGTTTCTACACTTTAATGCTTTTGTATCATTAAACTTAAAGAAAACATTTACAGATAACTTAAAAGTAAAAGCAAAATAATGACGCTTATCGAGATTGGAAATAAAAACAAAGAATGGTGGAGAAACTCAGTCGGTCTGGGCGCAGCTGTGGAGAGAGCAACAGAGCTAACATTTCGAGTCCAATATGACTGTTACATTTGCTGAGTTTCACCAGAACTTTCTGTTTTAATTTAGAAATATTTATTGTGAACTCAATGGAGAAAAGGCTGAACGTATTTGAATGACATTCCCCATCCATTATTTCAAAGTTACATGATGGTCCAGGAATATACTCCTGTTCCTTTAAAGTTTTTATACAGTGAGAGGTGATCTAATCATTTGTGAATAAACTCGTTGGTTAACATGGGAACACAAACTTGAAACCAAGGCTTTGGGAGAGACCCTTTGACTGGGTGCTCCATTTTCGTTATATGTGCTTGAGCTTAATTATAGGTCAACAGTCCGTTCAACCAATATCCTCCCCTCAAATAAAACAAAGAACTGCAGATGCTGGAAATCTAAAACAAAAACAGAAATTGCTGGAGAAACTCAGCAGGCTTGGCAGCATCTGTGGAGAGAGAAACAAGAGTTAACATTTCGAGTTCAGTGACTCTGATGAAGTATCACTCTCGTCAGACTCAAAATGTTTCTCCAAACAGATGCTGCCAGACCCTGCAGAGTTTCTCCAGCAATTTCTGTTTTTCGTTCAATATCCTCCTTGGGATGTAAAAGTCAATTTCGACTTAAGATTGAGTTAAAAATAAATTCAGGTAGATGGTACTAAAGGCTTCTTCAGTGGGACATTAAATCAGAACACATCAATATTTTGAATCTTTGAATCAGGACTGAATTTCGCTAAAACCAAATGTGAATATTTCTGAAAGGCACATGTTGCTGCTGTTCTATTTGTCTTTCAGGGCACAAGATTTGAATGCACTTCTTTTTTTGCAGACAATGTGTCCCTGTGAATGAATGCACACCAATTCTAGAAAGAATATATGATTGACATTATAAGTTCACCTAGTTATTTAAATTGGTCATTAGAGTCGCTATCAACACCCTCAGGATTGTTCGACAAGTTTTGTTGAATCACAGAACTGCATCTAACAATCTGTGTTTTCTTTCATGTTTTGCAAGTGTCGGCTGGTTAAAGATAATATGATAAATGTTGCCTCCCAGTGGTGAGAGCTCAGCGGGCTTAATAGTGAAGGCACGGTTTTACATGTTGTACTAATCTGTAAAATAAGTAGGAGATTTGGTCAAGGGACTGGAACCCAAGACACCCAATAAGAATGTAGAGCATAGTGCATCAAACTCCTCCCCACTATTTTAAAATGGATTGATGACGCGGAGACGAAATGGTCAGATTGCAGGCAAATGCTACTGCCCAATTTCAGGGGTTGTAATCGTTTTGCTGATTCAAACCTGGACAACAAGTACAAAGATCCAAGCATGGGGCTGGATGAACACAGCAGGTCAAGCAGCATCATAGGA
>JAHRHZ010000056.1:2274771-2302127 GCA_024137785.1 Ginglymostoma cirratum | reverse complement strand
AGTTTTCCTGCTCCTATGATGCTGCTTGACCTGCTGTGTTCATCCAGCCCCATGCTTGTTATCTCGGATTCTCCAGCATCTGCAGTACCTTTTATCTCTCAAGTATAAAGATCCAGTTCGTCCGTTGCTTTGTTCCCGAGGGTTGGGACGTGTTGTGGTCGTATTCCAGTGACAACTGCGCTCCAGAAATGTGCCAATGTCGTTGATCTTCATGTGTGACTTTAAAAAGTCAAGTGCCGATAGGCCATTCAGAGACAACATAGTGGAGCCAAATATTTAACTTCATTTGACATCTGCACAGAGGAGCTTTCAACTGCAATCACTTGAATGTGATCAGGAGCGAGTTCGCTCTGCACCCTAAGGGCATGGAACCTAATTTTAGTTTTCCTGCCTCCATCAGCTAACATCAGATTGTAGGCAGTAACTCCGTGTCTATTCTGCTCTACGTGACTCACTTCACTGACATACTGAACTCTTAAAGGAGCAACGATCTGCTTTAAAGGGTTAGACTGACAACTGACCTTTCACCTTTGGGATATGAAAGTCACATCTTCATAAAAGTCGACTTTCTCATTGAGAAGGTGATTTGATTTGATTCATTATTGTCACATGCACCTAGGTACAATGAAAAGTTTTGTTTTGTGTGCAGAACAAGCAGATCATACAAAGTGCATTAGAGTAATAGAAGGGGGAAGAATACAATGTTCCAGCTGCAAAGGAGGTACACAAAGAGCGAGATCGACATTAAAATCTGAGAAGTCCATTCAGAAGTCGAAGAACAGCAGGGAAAATGCTGTTCCTGAATCCGTGTGTTTCAGCTTCTGTATCGTCTGCCTGACGGAAGAGGGTGGAAGAGATTATAACCAGGGTTGGAGGAGTCTTTGATTATATTGGCTGCCTTCCCAAGGCGATGAAGAGAAGGAGGGTTTGGGTTAGATTCAGGCTTGATCACTTATTGTGAGAAGATTTCTTGATACCAATCCTCAGTATAAAATTTGCTTTTCATTGGTTTGAACCTGTGGCTCCACTCATAATTTAGTTTAATGTAATTTTCTGAACTTCGGAATATAAACTAAGATAAAGATTATAATTTTGCATCAACTTAAAAGTCCTACGGACCTCTCTCGACCTCTCAGCTCAATAAAGCAATGGGTAGTTGAGAGATTTAAGTCTCACAGCAGGCCTTTGCCTTCTGCTGTGCTAGCCAATCACAACTGGGGTGCTCACATAAGGACTAGAATATAACCCTGTGCCGTGATGCCCCATGCGGTCAAGCAGCAAGTGAACATGTAACATTTGAGATGATTGCGAGGTACCAGAGTAGCCTGAGGCCATAAAGAGAAGTCAAAGCCTGCAGAGGCACAGACAGGAGAGGGAAAAATCAACAGTGAAAGGAGGTGGAACAAACTGAGATTTGAGCTTATGTGCTACTTGGCTTGACTCCATTTTCAACCATACAACAGTATGATTCAGGCATGAGTCTTGACGTGGGAGTGCTGAACGAGAATCATTGAAAATTGGCTTTAGTAACACCTTCTATTTACCAGGGCACAACTTAAGCTAAGACAATTAAGGACACTGTTAGTAAATAACTTGTGTTTGCGATTCAACACGCTCACGTCACTGTATATTGTGCAATGCTAGCCACACTTCCACAACTCAAACACATTAACGTCTCAAGTTCTGGGAGAATTTAACATGTGCCTAGCCTAGCCTAGCCACTTCCAAAAATAAACACTGGAGCTGCAGTCAGGTTCAATTGCAATCCAGTATGATGATGCTGATCTCTCGAAAGCAGACAGCTTTATCACCAGGTTTAATTAGTGTATCAGTAACAGTACACAATCACAAATAAATCTCACAGTAAGCCAAATGCTTTCACATTGGTGACATGCTCCTCACACCCCGATCTGATTCATCCCAGTGACTACTGCATCAAGCATTGCCAAACAAAATTCAACACAGACCCCTGGAAGATGTCAGGATAGGAAACCTAAAGCTTGGTCAAAGAGGTTGGTTCTAAGGAGTGTGTTAAAGTGGGAAAGTGAGGTAGAGAAATGAAGAGGCGTAGGAAGGTTTCCAGAGCTTGGGACATCTGGAGACATGGTGGCAGAGCGACTACAATCAGGGATGAAGAGGTTAGAAAGACAGGGACAGATAACAACACATGAAGATTTTAAAATCAAGGCATCAGGAGTCACTGTAGGCCATTGAGGTTGGAGGCATGCTGGGGGATGTGTAATGTGAGTTAGGATACAGGCAGCAGAGTTTTAGAATGAATCTGCTTTGAAGGGGAGTGGAAGAGAGGAGAGTAGAAGGCTGGTCAGGAGTTTGTTAAGATACAGGCTGTACTTTGCAGACTGACTGTCTTGGGACCGGACCTTTGCCAGAGCAGAGAATTTGCCAGAACACGGAAGGTCATGTGTCCCCAGGACCCAGCGTGGGCATAGTAACCCTGCCACCTGGCCCACCCTTGGAGCCGTGCACAGTGCGTACTTTACTACAGAATACCAGATATGAGGACTATAATGTGGTGAGGATAAAGGTTTCAGCAGCAGATTTGGTGATGTGGTGGGGGTGGAAGTGAATGATCCCAGTGATGGCATGGATACTTGGTCAAAATACATCAGCGAAGATGTGCTCAGCTCGGTTTAACCTCAGACAGTCTCCAGGGAGACAGGATGGAGCCAGTAACTAAGATTCATGGCAGGGACCTAAGGCAATGGCTTCAGATTTCCCAATTTTTAGTTGTAGGAAATTTCTGTTCACCCAGGACTGGAGACTGTGGCGGTTATTGGGGGAAGCAGGTAAGAGAGGAAAGGTGAGGTGGAGCCCGGTGCCATCAGTATTTGTGTGAAAACACGGTTTCAAGTGACATCGCCCGAGGGCAGTGTGGTCTTGGGAATGGGGGAGGAGGGGCTGGGATGAATCCTTAGGAGTCATCATGTGGCAGGCTACTATCTCTGATTGTCATTAAAACCCCATCTGGATCACTCCCTTAGGGAAGAGACATCTGTCATCCCTACCTGGTCCGGCCTACACGTGAGTGCAGGCCTTCAGCAAATGTGGTGATTTAAAACTCGACCCTTTGAAATGGCCAACCTAACCAAAGGCAATGAGGGAAGGACAAAAAATGCTGGTCCTGTCCACGTCCCTTGAAAGAATAAAGGAAAATAAATCCCGTGAGATTAAAAGGACAGGAGCTAGTGGATTAGATTTAATAGAAGTGAATATTTTGAGGGTTGCACAGACTGAGTCGGTAGAATGACTGCTAACCAGAGAACGTGGATTTAAGGTGTTTTGACAAAAAAAGCCAAATATGCAGAAGCATTACAAAGCGAGTGGTTATGAACTGGAATGCGCTGCCTGAAGGGGTGTCACAGGCTGATTAACTTGTAGGCTTCCAAATGACATTCGATAAATATCTAAAGGGAAAATAACATAACAGGGTTTTGCAGAGAAAATAATTGAGTAGTTTTATCAAAGGGTCAGCACAAGGGGTGGATCGAATGGCCTCCTGTTGTTCTGCATCATGCTGAAGAAGTATGCATGTCCACCCTAACATATTTTATGACCAATCAGGGACCTGTGATGGTTCCTTGGTTAATTTGTGCATCATGCAATTTAGTTTTGCCTAATCCTGAGAGGGAGGGGAAAGCGAGAAGCTCCACGCTTTTACCCCACTCTTAATTGCTGGTTTCATTTGTCCTCTTTGATCTTTGTTGAGGTTGACAATTGGAGAGGGTTAACACATCTTGCTGTTCTCAATGACCAATGATGCTGCAGCCATTTCCAAAAGAAATCTCTGTACAATGAATGTCCTGAGATTTAACTTTAAATTTGCACACAACCAACTTGAATGCGTGCCTCCTCGATTTATGTCAAAGTAATGCTCTGGACTTTATCTTTAATGCAGCACTGAATATTTTATGCACTTTCACAAGATCGCCTTGAGCAAAGTTCCCTTGAAGTTCCCTTTGCTTTTGTCCTACACTGTTCCCTCAGGACAACTGCATTATTGTACGTGCGGATCTTAAAGGGAACATTGTTTGGATAGAGATAGTGGGAACTGCAGATGCTGGAGAATCTGAGATAACAAGATGTACTGCTAGATGAACACAGCATGCCAAGCAGCACCAAGCTGGCCTAGACCCTTCTTCAGGAAATTTTCTGAAGAAGGGTCTAGGCCCGAAATGTCAGCCTTCCTGCTGCTCTGATGCTGCTTGGCCTGCTGTGTTCATCTAGCAGTACATCTTGTTATCATTGTTTGGATAGAACCTGTTTGTTCCCTACGGAGAACATTCCAGATTGCTGCATGGTTATGCACCTATGCAGCTTTGAGGGAATGCTGCCTTCTTTCATACTGACCTTTGTTCAAGGGCGGGTCATTTTTTCTTGTTATGCATGCCATTTTTTATTTCTGGTCTCCAGCTCTCCTTGTTCCCTTTTATCATCAAGAACTGTTGAGTATTCAGCCAACAAAGGGTTAAATTTCTGGTCAGGTGATTGACATCAAATCCCAAGGAGTTCCAGTTTATCAGAATTGTGAAGTACTGTATATACATACAGCCACACTCCCATGTATTCAGCAGGGTGAGATTTAAAATGGTTTGCTGAAATTGTTAAGGAATTCCTCTCTAATCAGTACGGCAGGAATTCATGCGTGGTTATATTTACTCAACAATCCTCAGCTCCTGTTTATTCTCTCAGAAGAGAACTATTCATTCATTAATTACCAGCTCCCTCGATCCATTCAGTTGATTGTTCTAGCTACTGACTGTCCCTTGTACAACACCATAACCTGGCAGCTAGTCAGTTTTTGGTCTTATGTTTAATATTGTTGACAGCTTGGTTTACCACTTCTCACATCATCTCGACACATTTCTTGGAACCTGACCCTTTGCATTGTTTCATTCATTCACAGAATTCAGACTTCCAGCACCTGCCATTTTGTCCGCGTTAATCTACGTTTTTGTTTCTGGTCATCCATAAGGAAAGTAGGAAAGCAGTTGGGATGGGAATGAGAAAAGAAGTTAGGACAAATTCAGTGCTTATTACTACCCAGACCGGCTCAGGAAGGACTGACTGGTGGCATTTTCATTCAGGCTGATTACATTGTCACACTCATGCAAAGCAAATGACCATTAACATCACAACGGTTTATTTCTGGTGCACAGATTGAAAGCCTCACGGTACACTGCAACGCCAGTTAGCATTCCCATCAACGACAAGCAATGACCTCAATTGGTGGAGGAAAGATTTGCTAGGACTGCGGAAGTTCAAAACGATTTAAATAAAAGATTATGATCAATGCGCAGCAAGCACTGACATGCCAGGCAAGCCCAGTAATGCACAACAGCAGCACTGTCTCCTGAACAGCAGGCTTCCAGTGAGTGGTCTATGCTTCAGCTAAAGAAATAACCCTGGACTGCTCCTCACCCGGTCCCCTCACTATCCCTGGCACACACACCTACCTTGCTATCACAAGATACAAATTGCATCCACACTATATCTCGGGAATTTAGACAGTTAAGGAGCAATCTGACCAAAGTCTTTAAGATATTGACAGGAAAAGGTCAGGATGGATAAACTATTTCCAATGGTCAGGAATCCTAGAACTAGGGGACATAGCCTGAGAATTAGGGCCAGACCGTTCAGGAGAGACGTGAGGAAGCACTTTCACACAGAAAGGGTGGTAGAGGTTTGGAACTCTCTTCCACATGTGGCAGTGCATACTGGATCAGTAGTTAATTTTAAATCAGAGGTAGATACATTTTTACTAAGCAAAGGGATATAGGCCAAAGGCAGGTATATGGAGTTAGGCCACAGATTAGCCACAGCTTCATTGCACTGACAGACCAGGTTTGAGGGGCTGAATGGCCTACTCCTGTTCCTATGTTTCTATATCCTATCGTATGTGGGCATCTCTGGATAGGCCAACATGTATTCCCCATCCCTAGCTGGCCTTGAGAAGGTGGTGGTGAGTTGCCTTCTTGAGCTGCTGTAGTCCATGTGGTGTAGGTAAACCCACAGAGCGGTTAGGGAGGGGGCATTCAGTGTAAACTACGAACATAATGTAAGAGAAAGAGCAATAACAAAATAGGTTGAAATAAAACAGCGTATGTGGAGTGAATAGATTCAGAACTGAGTGCACAGTTGGATGTACCTGGTTGGTCTATCACCAGGTTTAAAATATTTGTGGGAACAGGGACAAGTTACAAAGAAACAATCTCTCATCAGTAGCTGTCAGAGGTTTGGCAAAACAATTTGCTTCAGTTATGAGGAAGGGTCACCAGACCTGAAAAGTTAACTCTGATTTCTCTCCACAGACGCTGTCGGACCTGCTGAGCTTTCCCAACAATTTCTGTTCTTGTTTCTGATTTACAACATCTGCAGTTCTTGCGGTTTTTAATTAGCTTTTTGCAAATTATTGTGAGCTGTGCGACTACAGTCATGGCATTCCAATAAGTAACTCATTGTGGAAGGACCCTGAGGCACTGAAAGCTCAGACGTAAAGGCCTGCATTTATGTAGCACCTTTCAAGGCCTCATGATATCCCAAAATGTTTTACAGCCAATTAGGTACTTTTAAATACAGTTTCTGTTACAATAGAAAAGAAGCCTGGAAACGACTGATGTTATTGTAAGGTCTTAACATATTTCCATTGTATTCATCTTTTCATTAATTTTATGGAAGCTTTAATCTGGTTATTTTGAACTACCAGAGGAACAAACTTTAAGTGTTTGTACAATTCTTCTTGATAACGTTCTGGCACAAAATGGAACAAGATCTGTACAGTTCCATGGTTATCTTTACATCTCTATTTTTCCATGTTGGTAACTGGCTTGTAACATCGTTGTGCCTCCAGTGTTCCCTATTTGTGGTTAACCAGCATCTGAAACCATAGCCAAAACTTACCACCAATGTCTCCTTAATCACAAACAAGCAAATGCTGTCCTAATATTAGCTAAGTGTTTGAGTGTTTGGCTACAAGCCGCATTTGGCGGATTTACAATTTTGTGTTCTGACAGATTAGATTCTGGTGTAGGACCTTTAATCCAAGCCAGCTCTATGATTTAATTGTTATTTTTATTCCTGTTCGAGGAAATTGTAAAATAAAAAAGCTACTTAAAAAGTAAAGAGAAATGGAACAGGGCTGGATGAACAGAAATGCTCTTGTTGCAAGGCAGACAAATCAGAATTTACATTTATCGGGTTTTTGACAAATTCTTAATCTTACCAGATTTTTACATTTTAAAAAGCCTCTTTCTCAGCACTATCTGCATATAGTATTGATCCATATGCAACACAATGTGGAGCTGGAGGAACACAGCAGGCCAGGCAGCATCAGAGGAGCAGTAAACGTGACATTTCGGGTCGGATCTTTAGAAAATGGATTTTCTGAAGAAGGATCCTGACCCGAAATGTCAATTTTCCTGTTCCTTTAATGCTGTCTGGCCTGCAGTGTTCCTCCAGCTCCACACTGTGTTGCCTCTGACTCCAGCAGCATCGGCAGTTCTTGCTATCTCAGACTGATCCACATGCAGTCCTGTTTGACAAATGCTGCATATCAGAGAAGCCACTATAGCTGGTTCTTTGAGATGTCAGCAACTCATTCTCATAGAATCTCTAAGGTGTGGAAGCAGGCAATTTGGCCCATTGAGTCCACACTGACCCTCCGAAGAGCATCCCATTTAGACCCATCCCCCTACCTTATCCCCATAACCCTGCATTTCCCATGGCTAACCCACCTAGCCTGGACATCCCTGGACACTATGGGCAATTTCCCATGGCCAATCCACCTACCCTGCACATCTTTGAACTATGGGAAGAAACCTGGAGGAAATCCACGCAGACACTGGGAGAATGTGCAAACTCCACACAGACAGTCACCCAAGGCTAGAATCAAACCCAGGTCCCTGGCACTGTGAGACAGCAGTGCTAACCACTGAGCCACCATTCCACCCTTGGGGGTGACCTCCTTCCCTTGTCCCTTAATGAGTTTGGGTATTAGCTACCGTTGGCAACCCTCAGTGGTCTGTGGTAAATGGCAAAAGCAGAGATACAGCCTGTTCCAGTCAGTCATAGCTGCTGTCCAGCTACTCAGATGTCGTGGATCATCCTCAGCTTTTGGGACCATGTGAAAAGAGCTGACAGAATGGGGCCCACAATGAGTTACAATCATATTCTACAGTGTAAATTTAGCTGTAAGGAGTGCGAATCCTTACCATTTGGACACAGTGAACAATGAGAAGTCTACCACCATTATTATGCATGCAGTGATGGAGGAGAGCTGGCCATCAACTGAATCTCAACAATACTTGGAAACTGACTGTGGAAATTGATTGATGAATAATTTTAGAAGGGAGCTGGACAGTGACTTAACATTGAGGAACTTACTAGGACACAGACAAAGAAAGTAGTGGTGTGGGACTGAGCAAGACTGCTCTTGCAAGGAACTGACAGGCATGACAGGCTGAATGGCCACATTCTGTGTTGTAAGTTTCAATGATTTCACGGACCTGCATTTGTGTAGTGCTTTTAAAGTGGTGAAGGCATTCCGAAGCACTTCACCAGGGCACTATCAAAGAACATTTGACGCCAAGTTACAGAATAAGATCCTGGCGCAGGTGAATAAATGCTTGGTCAAAGCTTGATGTTTTACACAGCATGTTAAAATTGGAGGAACAGTGACAGAGGAGGAGAGGTTGACAAAAAGGAATCAGGAGCCTCAGGCCTAAGGAGAAGTTGAGGTCACTGTCGGTGGAGTGTTGAAAATTGGGGATGTGTGAGGTCGGAGGAGGATATCTAGGATGGATATGGGGCTGGAAAAGGTTTTGGAGATAAGGTGAGGTGAGGCCATGGCAAGATTAGAAGGCAGGGACAAACCTTCACGTAAATCAGAACAGAAGATGCTGGAGAAATTCAGTAGGTCTCTCCACAGATGCAGCAAGGCCTGCACATCCCCTTCATTTTTAGATGAGTTCCCACTGTCTCACTTCTAATTACCCTATTGCCTTTGGTCTCTACCTAGCAGATCATTCCAAACATTGACTACCCTTTGTGATCTGAATCTAAAATGCATTAAGGGTCCATCACAGACAATGGGAGGCAGCGGCCATGATTGGGAATTCTGTTTTGATTGGCTGAGGGTTACCCAGGCCTCAGGAGGTCCAGGAATCCCTGGAGGATCCTGGGTAGGGAACACTTCTATCTTTCTAGGCTCACACACAGTTCATACAGAAACACTTTTTTAAAGCTTACTTTCACATCCTCTGACCAGGGTGACTTCCTCACTTTCCATTAATATTACGTTGTCCGTTCTGAACATTTAAAAGGACCTGGTCTATTTTAATGTAATTTTTCAGGACCCAAATATATACATAGACATAGAACAGATACAGCGGGCCCTTAGGTCCACCATGTCTGGGCCAACCATGACGCCATTCTAAACTATGGCTCCTTCAATTCTCTGTTCCTGCATCTGGACACATCATTTTAATTGAGATTTTTATTTTAACCCCTTATCAGAGACTTCTATGTGTATCTGGGGTGCGATTTAAAATGGAGGTCCAGACGTTGCAAATACAGAGGCATTCTGCTATCTGCTGGCTGATGGTCAGAAATCTTTCTCCCCCCACGAGGATCCCATCCAAGGATCTGGGAGAGAGATACCAGCTTGAAAATCGAAGCTATGGACTGCAGCTCAACTCTCACTGGAATGAAGTTGCCCAAAAGACCCTCTGGCTGTGTGACAGAACCAGTCAATAAAAAAACCAAGGCAAAACAAGTGTCACTGATCCATATTTCTGCACACCGTCCATTTCAAACAACTATATTGCAGGATCAGAAAATTCTACTTCAGACTGTGTGGAATTACAACATACTATAGAGTCATACATTCATAGAAGTCTATAGCAGAGAAAAAAGACCATTTTTGGCCCATTGAGTCTGCGCTGGTCAAAAACAATCACCTAATTATTGGAATCTCATTTTCCAACACTTGGTCCAAAACTTTATATACTTTGGCATTGCAAGAATACATCTAAATACTTCTTAAATGTATTAGGGTTTCTGGCTCTTCTACTTAAGAATAGTGAGTTCCGAATTAAACTGTATATTATAAATTGTATATTAAGATAAATATTATATATTACTACATAATATTAATTAATATAATATTTGATAATATTAATAGGCAATTCAGGCCATCTAGTTCCTGCTCGTGTTGACATTCTCAAACCTCCTCCCATCCTTCCTTGTCTAACTCAATCAGCATTATCTATTGCCATCTCCGCCATATACACATTTAGTCTCCTTTCATATGTATCTGTACCATTTGCCTCAACCGCCCTCTGGTGCTATGGTTCCACATTTGCATCACACCATGGGCAAAGGGGTTTCTTCTGTTTGATCTCTTTGGTGACTGTCCATGCGTTTTGTTCATCGACTTTCCACAAAAAGACCTATATTCAGTCACCCCTCAACCCTCTCTTCCCAAGACAAAAGGAAATTCAGCCTGTGAGACTTCACCTGATGAATATAATCTCATAGTTCCAGTGTCATCCTGAGAATCGTTTATCACACTCTTTCTACTGTCTCTATGTATCTTATTAGAAAATGGTAGCCAGTACTGCACCCAGTGCTCCAACTGCGGTCTAATCAAGGCTCAATTTGGCTTCAGCTTAACTGCACCACTTTTCAATGCAATCTAGAAATAAACTCTTGCGGTTTGTTTGTTTTTTTTTGGTGTTACTAACTCAAGGCACAACTTTTACTGGTTTGTGTTTCTGTAGTACCAGATCCATTTGGATCTCTCGCCAGTTTAGATTCTTATTTTCCAAGTAATATGTGACCAACTTTATTTTCTGATCAGGTTGTAATGCTTCCCACTGATTTCAATTGAAATTCATTTGTTAATGTCAGATCTACGTGGAAAGCAACACTTGCATTTATATAGCACGTTTCATGAGCACCAATTATACCCAACCATTTTACAGCCAATATTTCCTGAGATACAAAAGGAAAGTCACTATAGTTCCAGAGGACCACCCTCCGATTAGAGAGAGAGAGAGAGATGGTTGGTGGTGGTTTAACCTGAGGGTCACTATGCCTCAGGTGTTGGTTGAGGTTGAGAAAGTAGGACCTTATAGAGACCTCAGCTGGTGCAGAGCTGATGCTATGCATTTGGCATCACTCTGAATCATAAACCAGCCATCCAACCAACTAAGCTAACAGACCGCCTTTCTCTATAAGGTGTAATGCAGGAGATGTAGCCACAACATGCACATACTCCATCAGACAGCAATGTGGTAATGAACATGTAATCTGTTCATTCTGGATGTTGACTGAGGGATGAATATTGGACAGGACACTGGAGATAATGCCAATACCACTCTTCTAAATGATGCCCATGTGGTCTTTTACATTGATCAGTGGATGGAGCCTCAGTTTTAAAATTGTATCTGAAAGACCACTTGCCCCTTTGCTACTACACTGGAGTGTTAGCTAACATTTATGTGCTCAAGCCCTAAGTGGGATTTGAAGGCTTTCTGATTCAAAGTGGATAGTACCAACAGCTGAGCCCAGCTGACACATTACAAGGAGAATCCTGGAGGTCAAGGGCCAGTAGTCAGGTGAGGGGGGGGGGGCATTAAAAATCAGCTGACAGATTATAAACTGCATGTGAACCCAGAGAATTCTGAAAGGGACATTAAAAAAAAAGACTATGCATATGAAGTTATCTCTTCATATCTCTCAGAAACAGCGTGAAGCACATCACACATAATAAATGGCTTTGAAGTATAGTTGTTGAGGTAGGCACCTATCCAGTTTCTGTACAAGGTCCCTGAGCACCAATCAGATAAATAACAAGTCAATCCGTTAGCCAGTCAAAATAGGTTAAAACCAAAATGAAAAGCTCTCTTCAAATGGCAAATTGACTCAAAACAGAATCTTTTCTTTTTTAAAACTTTGGATCAACATTTTTGCTTTTGGCAAAGTCCCCCTGCTATTTCTGCCCTCGATATAAAACAAACAAAATACAAGGGGGGGGGGTGGATTTAGAAGGGGGTGGTGAAGCTCAGACATATTTCTATACGTGGCACGGCCAACAAACACAGCATCCTGACTGGATTCCGTTTACTTACTGGAATAATTCAATGCAGCCTCCTTGATAACCAGCCAACATTGGCTCTTCGGGTGTTGTTTACACCGATTTTTGACAGCACTGCGGCCAACACTGGGAAAGTATTAAAGTCAAAACATAGTGCCTCTCACTTCACAGGCTTGTCAGTAACTTATTTTCCCTGTTTTTGTAAATGCAGGCACAATTCCATACAAGTCAACAGCTGGAGAGACCGCCTCCAAGTGTAATCCCACCTCTTCATGTACCGTCGTAACCTCAGCTGTTAGTCATGATCAAAGCCTGTCTAAATTCTCAAACTGGGAGTTACTACTGATGTAGTCCCTCCCTCCCCTCTCTCACTTCAGTTTACTGCGTGTATCATTGGTTTTGACACAGCAGCGTCCTGCAGTAAGAAAGCCTCTGATTAACGGTTCAGGACAATCTCCAATCCAGCCAGTCTGACACTTGTGAAACAGGACAGGGATCCTTTCTCCCACACTGGATCGCCACAGGATCAGCCTGTGCCCAGCACTGAGGCAGCACAGTTTAAACTTACAGTTACTGCTGATGATCAGAGATTTCCTGTCCCCTGGCCCCGTCATTTCCCTCACGGACACTCTGACAGATGTTGTTACTGGAATAGTTAACCTATCAAACAGCAGATCTGAACATCTCTCCCAGCAGAACCTCGCAAGGGAGGTCACTCCATTGGTGAATGCCTTTCTGTAAGAACAGGGGGAAAGGCCTCAATCAAAATTAGGTTTATAGTTTTGGAAATCGTTGATAATTAGGGCTTTCTGCCTGAACTCTGAATAACAATGCTGCATCTTTTGGTGCAATTTTGAACTCTCTCAAGGAGCATCAGGAAAGGAGGAATGAGATAATACGTAGGAATTAGAAAAGGTAAGAGGAGGTGATAGACACCTTGGGTTTTAACAGGAATACGAAGCGGGTGAACAGTAGAACCAAGAAGAGGAGTTGAAGAAAAGGGTTATTGATGTCTTCCTACTTTTGAGTGCTCCAGCAAAGGGTAAAAAAAATCTTTTGCACATCCACCTTCTCTTAGTGTTATACCTCCTCCATAAATGTTATACTTTACATTAAGAACACTCCCCGCCCCGTTTTTATAAACTGTGGAAATACCTGTACCCAGTTTATTCTCCAACGGTAATTTTGAGATTCAAATGACCTGTGTTCCCTGTTGTTGTTCAATTTCCATTTTAAGCCTATTTCACTGTCTACATTGCAGATTTAAACAAATATGTAATTTCATGATTAGAGCCCTGTTATGCTGACACACTGCCACATCCTTGCTATGCACAAGATTTTCTGTCAGAGGTTTCTGTCTTGCACTCGTCAGCGCAGAATTACAACAGTATTAAATCTTTAGGCAAACAACAATTTATACTGAGGGTGTCAACCAATCAGCATTCTAGAATCATCTTGTACAGAAGGCATTATGACCCATTGCATTGGTATTTCAAAGCTACACTAAATTTACACTAGCTTCACCCTCCAGCACTAGGCTCTCTGGTCATGAATTATAAACTGTTTTTCCTTTTGAGATTTGGTATTCTTCCTATTCTGTCTTGATGAATACAAGACAAAAGCTTTGACATTTTGTCTCTTTCTCAACGGTACTTGAGTCCTGTACTACCAAGTGACTGTAATCGTGAGCTTTTATCATTTAGTCGCCCATTTAGTGAAATCCTAGTTCCTGATGTGCTATCAGAAGCGGCATTACAGAGCAGAGGAAAATTGAGGATTTGAATAAAATGGGTACAGGTATTTCCACAGTTTATAAATATCAGAGGTGCACTTAATGTAAAGTATTACACTTACAGAGGAGGTATAACCCTTTGGGAAGGCAAATGTTGAAAGGTTGCACTATATTCCCCTTGTTCGAGCACCTAAAACTAAGAAGTAATCATCTCCAGATAAGAGACCAGCCGTTTTAAATTGAATTAAGGAGATGCCTCTTTATCCAGAGAGTTGTGAAACTTTCAAATTCTCTACCTTAGAGGGCAGTGCATGCTAATGCAGTCAAAAGAACATTCAAGGCCAATTGGACAGGAAAGTGAAAGTTATGTAAATGTCCAGTCATGATCTAATTGACTGGTGCTGCAGGTGTGAGTTAGCCAACAGCACCCCTGGGTGGGGGAGGACACCTCATAACAGACCTCAATGCCCAAAAGCTGGAATTAGGAAGGGGGAGACCTACAGATGCCATCCCCTGCCTTTAATTCCTTTCCATTACAACCTCCCAACCACGAGATTTCTTGATGCCCCCATCCAAACCCGACCCACACCCCTGTCTAAGACAGTGCCTTTCACGGTTGAGATTGTCCATCAAGTGGCTTCCTGATCTGAAACTAGGGCATTGTAAGCTCTGAGCATGGCAACGGCTGCTGTAGAATTCTGCTCCTGCCTCCCCATCAGTGTCTGCCAACCAGGGCCCCACGCTATAGAGATCAAGTGGCAATGTCATTTTCATCACAGGGTGCAGTAGATTGAAGGCGGTTGGGGGATTTGGAGGCAAGGGCCTGATTGTGGCTTTTAGAAGCCTACACATTGGCCCACGCACTCCACTCCTCAAACTGTGCCTCCAATTGGCTCCAGTTTCGAGGAATTGGAGAACCACCCCAACACATCAGGCAGGTTGCTATGGTTTTCCAGCTGGGGATCTGAAACCAACAAAACCTGAAATTGCAGGGGTTCATGTTTGGATTCCAGTTCCTCAATTCTGATGAAGGGTCATAACTCAAGCCAAATATTAACTCTGCTTCTCTCTCCACAGGTGCTGCCAGACCGGCTGAGTTTCTCCAGCACTTTCTGGTTTTGTTTGTCCCCAATTTTCATTTCTCATTATGCTCCAAGTCAATCAAGCCAGGTCTTTAACAAGTGGTCTGTTGATGTAATGTGATGGGTTCACTTGTCATCTGAAGCTAGAAATACTGCTGAACACCTTTAAAGATTTAAAATATTTATTTCTGTCATTCATCTATAAATGAATCAATTTTGTCATTCGAGATATTCAGTTGCGAAGAAATGACAATTTTGGATACTCAATTCACCTCATTTTCATTAATTAACAAATTCAAATGAATATTCTTTTGAGAAAGCATTCATGACAAATAAACAATTAAATCAGTCTATGCTAACGGAATATCCATTTGACTTTAGGTAAAGCTTTAGGATTACATGACTTAGCATCAAAAACTTGTTTCTAAATTGATGAAGGGATCTTGAATGATTTTGAGATTAAAATACGGAGTGAACAGATAAAAATGCTTCTTAATGAAAACTACCAAATTCCTCAGATATAAGCAGCAAAGCTTTCAGGAGAACAGCTGTGATTCAGTTGGGAGTCCTCTCATTTCTGAGTGACAAAGCTCTGGGTATGAGGCCCACTCCAGGACCTATTCCTAAAATTCAGGGCTGACATTGGGTGTGGTAACTGAGGGCTTGATGCACTGATGCTGTGTTTTGGGGGAATCCAATCTATCCCCTTCTTGTGCTGGATTTAAAAGATTCCACGGTATGATTTCTAGGAAGAGTATTATCTCCGGTGTCCTGACTGACATTTGTTCCTCAGTCATCGTGACGGAGATTCTCTACACATTGCTGTTTTGGATGTTTGTGGCGAGCAATTGGCTGCTGTGTTTCCTACATTAAAATAGCAAGCACCCTTCTCATAAAGTACAGCATTGACTGTAAAGAGATTAAGTCCAGTGGTCATGAAAAGTGTTAAATGTACCACTCATTCTTTTTAACAGCAACAGGATTGTGCTCACTGCAATATCATTAGATGGAATTCGTTTTACTTGGTGGGGTCTGGATGTGGTTTCCCTCTGAACAGCCCCAGGGCAAATCAGTCTTAGAAAGGGGATCTCAAATAGGTGCTAGACATCCTCCCCACCCACTGTGGTCCACTCCCCCAACACAAAGGGACTGACACCTGCTGTATTCCATACTTTTACCCAATAAAAACCCAAAAAAAGATGCAGTAAATCAGAAACAAAATCAGAAATTGCTGGAAAAGCTCAGCCAGTCTGGCAGCATCTGTGGAGAGAAATCAGGGACAGCGTTTCGGGACCTGAAACATTTACTCTGATTTCTCTCCACAGATGCTGCCAGACCTGCTGAGCTTTTCCACCAATTTCTGTTTTTGATACTAATACCCAATGTAGCTTATGGCACATTTGTAGTCGCAAACATACTTATTCTTAATACTTGTTCATTGGATGTGGGCTTCGTTGGCTAGACTAACATTTATGGCCCATCCCTAACTGTTCTGGAGAAAGTGGTGGTGACCTGTCTTCTTGAACTGCAGCAGTTCTTGGGATGTAGGGGCAGTCACACTGCTGTTAGGCAGAGAGCTCCAGGATTTTGACCCACCAACAGTGAAGGAATGGCGATACATTTCCAAGTCAGGATGGTGTGTGTGACATGGAGGGGAACTTGCAGGTGGTGGTGTCCCATGTATTTGTTGCCCTGTTCCTTCAATGTGACAAGTTTGGATGGCGTTGTCACAGCAGCCTGGGTGAGTCACTGCAGTGCATCTTACAAACGGTACCCTCTGCTGCCACTGTGCGTCATTGAAGAAAGGAGAGAATGTTGAAGGCGGTGGATGCAGTGCCAGTCTGGCGGCTGCTTTGTCCTGGATGGTGCCAAACTTCTTGAGTGTTGTTGGAGCTGCACTCACCTAGGTAACTGGAGAGTATTCCCTCACACTCCTGACTTGAACCTTGTCGATGGTGGACAGGTTTTGGTGTGACAGGAAGTGAGTTACTTGATGCAGTCTTCCTAGCCTCTGACCTGGCTGTTGTAACCATAGTGCTGCATGACTGATTCATGGTCAAAGGTAACAGTTATGATGTTGATAGTGGAGGAATTTAGTGATGGTAATTCCATTGGATGCCAAAGGACAACGGTTTAGATTCAGTCTTGCTAGAGGATGATCACTGCCTGGCACTTGTGTGGTGCAGTATGACTGCTCCCCGTTTGCCAAACTGGGATGTCAGTCAGCTGTTTAGCCCCTTAAAAACAACCACTTTCTAGCTTTAGATCTTTCACTTGAAGAGTCACTGTACTAGCAGGGGGGTGAATTGTGAAGAGGTGGCACCGGGTGTGGGGGAGCACGAGGAAGTGTGGACTTGATGGGCCAAATGGCCTGCTTCCACACCGTGGGGATTCTATTCTATGAAAGAAGTTTATTGATCTTAAATTCTGAGGCAGCTCTCCTGTGTCTGGGGCTGTGGCAGCACCTGGGAACAGTGAATTGAGGATACATGGGCAGGAAGGAGCACATAGCCATGAGGTGGTCTCACCAGGTTTTCCTGAATATGCTCCACCCAGGTGATTTAGCAACTCTCAGATCAGACATATGGCTAATGTGCCCATGATATGCCAGTGCCAGCCTCTGCAGGCTTATATAATTGCATTTCTACATGCTTTGAAGGCCTGGAGAATATTCAGCAGGCACCTCAAATCCATGGCAAAGTGCCATCAGCCAAGCCTTCACAAGATTGCAAATCTGGTGGCACAAAAGGCATTTTTAAAACTGGCTTGTGGGACATGTGCATTGCTGGCTTGGCCAGCATTTATTGCCTGTGCCTAGCTGCCCTTGAGCTGCCTTCTTGAACTGCTGCAGTCCTTGTGCCGTCTGTTGGTTTCATTTCCTTGTTGAGCTTTCATTGAGATTGATACAACTGTGTAGCTTGCTTGGCCATTTCAGAGGGCACTTGAGAGCCAAACACTTTGTTGTGTTTTTGGAGTCACATGTGGGCCAGACCACGTGAAGATGGCAAATTTCCTTCCCTGAAGGACATTAGTCAGCTAGATGGGTTTTTTTCCCCTGACAATTGACAATGGTTTCGTCATCATCAATAGATTCTTAATTCCACCATCTGCCTTTGGGGCATTCAAACCTGAATCCCCAGGACATTAGCTGAGTTTCTGGATTAACAGTCTTGCGATAATACCACTCGACCATCACCGCTCTATAGTTGGTGCAGCAGCATCACCCTCTCCAAAGCCAATTTGGACACCATCAAGGCACTCATCAGTCAAAACCAGCTTCACTGGGCAAGATCTATTGTTTGTAATCCTCAAACCAGACTTCCTTCGTAATTGTTCTATGCTAAATACAATCAAGGCAGGAGACTCCCAGGAGGGTGGTGGAAACTCTTTAGGGCTGTCCTCAAAACATTTCCGAAGTGTTTAAATATCCCCGTTGACTAATGGGCGACCCTGGCCTGTGGCTGAGTAAAAAGGAGAAGGTTCATTCATGAAGATAACCGAACACATTCTTTGTCAGGAATGTGCAGAGGTGAAGTCAAGATGTCACAGGATCTGCACAAGCCTTCCAAATAACACATGTACCCATCAGGCACCACCAATCCCCACATGTGGCAGAGTCTATAGTTTGTGCATTGGATTGATCAGCCATCCCAGAATCCATCAAACCAGCATGGAAGCAGAACTACCCAAGAGGAAGAAGGATATCACTGCAAAATTGGGGGAAAGAGAACCTCAAGTGAACTCAGATCCAACAAAAATGTACAGTTCATGAAGTTCTCGTTGGCAGAATTATTTTTACAATTGTACTGTTGAAACCAGTTGACAAGCCTAGCCTTTTCAGTCATGTGCATGCAGTTACAATGGGCTGTGTTTGGAATTTGGAAAACTAACAGGTATAAGTCGGCCTTCACACCTGCCATTAATATTTACCAGCCCAATTTGCTCCTGTAGCTTCTGCCGATGAAAGTTTTTACTCCTTGTCACTGTGGTTCAAAGGGCAATACTGCATGAGTGGCACCTTGTCTGAGCAGCCATTATTTATGTCCTGGTCTTGCGCGGTCATACTTATTTCCCTGAAGCAAGTCATCTGTTTATTTCTCCAGGCTCCTACACTTCCTTCTTCAGTTGCCCATAGGGTGCTTCCCATTTTCAATTCCAATAACCAATGTGACTGGAGAAAAGATTACATGAGGTCGTTTCCTGTTTCCTTCCCCATATATATTTAAAGGAAACACATATCTACTTCTGGAACAATCCTCTGCCTGTGAGGAGCCATTGTATTTCGAGTTTCCACCTCTCCCACCAACCCCACTGAGAACCGTTTGGTTTCTTCGTTAGTCATGGCTAAGCAGGAATTCTTCCTTGGATTCTAAGGTGACTTGCAAAAAGGAGGGAACGACCAGCCCTGAAGTCTTAAAATATCCACGTTATATTTGAGGAACTACAGTATTGCTTAATGCTGATCTCAGGCAAAATCTGCAGCACTGCCATAAGACCATAAGACATAGGAGCAGAAATTAGGCCATTCGGCCCATTGAGTCTGCTCCGTTCCATTCAATCATGGCTGATAAGTTCCTCAACCCCATTCTCCTGCTTTCTCACCATAATCCTTGATCCTCTTGATAATCAAGAACCTATCTATCTCTGTCTTAAATGTACTCAATGACCTGGCCTTCACAGCCTTGTGTGGCAGTGAATGCCATAGATTCGCCACTCTCTGGCTGAAGAAGTTTCCCCTCACCTCTGTCCTAAAAGGTCTTCCCTTTACTCTAAGGTTGTGCCCTCGGGTTTTAGACTTTCCTACCAATGGAAGCATCTTCCCAACATCCACTCTGTCCAGGCCATTCAGTATTCTGTAAGTTTCAATTAGATCCCCCCTCATCCTTCAAAACTCCAATGAGTACAGTCCCAGAGTCCTCAAATATTCCTCATATGTTAAGCTTTCCATTCCTGGGACCATGCTCGTGAACCTCCTCTGAACCCGCTCCAGGGCCAGTACATTCTTCTTGAGATATGGGGCCCAAAACTGCATACAATATTCCAAATGTGGTCTGACCAAAGCTTTATAAAGCCTCAGTAGTACATCCTGCTTTTATATTCAATTCCTCTCAAACTAAATGCCAACATTGCATTTGCCTTCGTGACTACTGACTCAACCTGCAAGTTTACCTTGAGAGAATCCTGGACTAGAACTCCCAAGTCTGTTTGCACTTCAGACTTCTGAATTTTCTCCTCATTTAGAAAATAGTTCATGCTTTTATTCTTCTTACCAAAGTGCATGACCTCACACTTTCCCACACTGGATTCCATCTGCCACTTCTTTACCCACTCTCCCGACCTGTCCAAATCCTTTGCAGCGTCGCCATCTCCTCAATGCTACCTGTCCCTCCACCTATATTTGTATTGTCTGCAAACTTAGCCAGAATGCCCACAGTTCCTTCATCTAGATTATTAACGTACAAAGTGAAAAGTTGTAGTCCCAGGACCGACCCTTGCGGAACGCCACATGTCACTGGCTGCCATCTCAAGAAAGACCCCTTTATCCCCACTCTCTGCCTTATGCCAGACAGCCAATCTTCTATCCATGCTAGCACCTTGCCTCTAACACCATGACGCTTTCACTTACCCCCAACCTCAAGGGACTGGGGTTATTTGTAATCATGGGCTTTGGTCTAAATCTGGTGAGTGAGCAAACACTCCAGGTCAACACTATGGGGCAGTATTGAGGGAGTGCTGCACTTCTAGAGGCCCCGTCCGTCTGGTGGTCGAGAAAGAACCCAAAGGGAAATAAGTCAGTTTTTAGCCAACCTTCAACTCTCAACCAACATGACCAAAATAGATTACCTGAACATTTATTTCATTGATATGTGTGGGACATTACATTGTGCCCAATTTTGCCCATCATATTTCCTTACATAATAAGAATTATTTACACTTTCAAAAAGAAATGTTATTTCAGCAAATTTAGGGTATTCTGAGAATGTGAAGACACCATATGAATGCAGATTTCTTTCTTTCTCTCTATTTCAAAGGCTGAGATCAACTAACTAAACACAGAATATGATGAATCTGGGTCCTTCCTTATTTGGAAAGCTTAGCTTTGCACTGGTTAAACCCAGCGAGCCATCATAATGCCATACGATTCAGCTTTATGCAACAGCTCATCCTCCTGAGCCATGCACTGGTGGAGCTGAGGAAGAATATTGCACGGCCAGTACATCAATGTGTCTACAACAACTTGCCTTTATGTAGGACCATCACTATAACAAAAGGGCCCAAAAAGTGACTTCAAGCAGCACAATGAGACAACAAGAATGTGACATTGTAGAGCTGCACCACTAGATGAAACTTTGCCTTCCATAAAAGTGAAAGATAAGAGAGTTACACTCAACTGAATGTGGCAAAAAGGACCAACAGGTCTGTTGTGTAAAAATTCATTTCAAGCAGTAAACAAGTCACCAGACTACAAATACTACTCACATTAAATTTTAATGTAGTTGTAAAATCTGGAAAACATAATTGGTAAATTTCCTTGCAAAGTGATGACTTTTAAATTGGCTGGTATCTATACAGCAGCATTGCCATGTTAAAATTTAACTCAGAGGCTATTTTATAGACAGCAGAAGTGCAACTTGCAAATACATTTAGAGGCTGTTTATAATTGAGGCAGTGTTTTCCTCCATCTTACAACTAGCTTAAACTTTAATGTTATGCTGGTGTGATATCACGTGTACAACTGTGCCTATGCATTTTGATCAAGTTGGCCATCTATGCGTTGGGAGTAGACAGTCCAATATCCTACCATCTGATTTTGAGGCAATCATGTATAAAAGTGTGGAAAATAACTGCTCCCAGTTATTGACAGATGACAAGATGAAGCTGGTTCACTTTAAGTTATTTTACTGGAGAAAAAATGGACCATCGCTACATCAAATGAAACTGAATAAGACATTTTCAGAGGATGTTGTGATGCTAAAGTATATGGCACAGTCAACATTACATTCAGTATCCTTGAGCAAGAAAGGCCAATGAAAATTATAGTTTCTAAGTTGCGGTAACATAAGTTTCTTTAGCAAAGTTTTTGTGCAAACACATATTCCAAGACTTGTGTTAACAAAACAATGATATTTTTCCTTACTCATCACAAAATATTTATGCTGCATGCTCATAAAATATAAGGATGCTGCACCACAAATGCATTGCATTCTGGTGGAAGAGTGCCCACTGTTGCCTGTAACTGATACAATTCTCCACATTTTACTCAAAACCCTTTGCGTTTTCAATATTTTGATGAGGAAAACAAGTCAACAATACCAGAAGCTGGTGGTTTGCTGCTACAGGCTGTTATCTGACCCTGGACATTACGGATAGCATCATGTCAAATGGGGCTTCTTGACAATTTAAGCTGATCCAGCTTTATAACCGCAGCCAGGTTTGTGGAGCTAAGGGCCAGGCTGCATGCTGAAGCCAATTAACAGGTTTGTGAGTGGAGGAGAGGACATCAGAGATTGCAGAGACATGGAAGAGGGGCATTGGAAGAAGAAAGATACATGAGAGGGGCATGTCATCGGTACGAACCAAGTAAAAGATCAGATAGATAGAAACGGCTAGAATGATCTCAGTGATACGGACGGTACACGAAGTCTAAGTAGGGTTCATCAACATCCTTCCCCTTACTCGCTTTGTGACTCCAGGACTCTTCTTGTTTGGCTTTTATTTTACTCTTCCATAGCATTTGGATGCTGCTGGACCTTTTGAATTGTCATCCGAGCCACCAAAACTAACCATTTATTGCCCATCCCTAACTGACCTTGATCTGAGGGGCCTGCTAGACATTTTTCAGTACAGTGAAGAGTTCTGATGAAGGGTTTAGGCCCGAAACGTCAAGTTTTCCTGCTCCTATGATGCTGCTTGACCTGCTGTGTTCATCCAGCCCCATGCTTGTTATCTCAGTCAACTACATTGCTGCAGGTTTGGAGACATCTGTAGACCAGACCAGCTAAGGACAGCAGTTTTCCTTCCTTATTTACATTAGTGAAGCAAATGGGTTTTTCCAACAACTGATGATGATATGGTTACCATTACTGAGACTAGTTTTATATTCCAGATTAATCAATTGAATGGCGCAGACCATCATGCAAGCCAACCTCCCATCCATGGACTCCATCTACACATCTCGTTGCCGTGGAAAGGCAGCCAACATCATCAAAGACCCCTCCAACCCTGGTTATACTTTCTTCCTACCTTTTCTGTCAGGCAGGAGATAAAGCTTGAACACATGTACCAACAGGTTCAACAGCAGCTTCTTCCCTGTTGTTATTAGACTTCTGAATGGACCTCTCTAACTTCAAATCTAATGTTGATCTTGCTTCTGTGCATCTCCTGTGCAGGTGTAACCTTGTATGCCTCACTCCGTTTAAACACCCTATAATCTGTATGTCCTTGTATATTACGATCTGTCTGTACTGCTTGCAAAACAAAACTTTTCATTGTACTTAGGTATTTGTGACAAGAATAAATCAAATCAAATCGAAATTGAGCTTAAATTCCACCAGCTCCTCTGACAGGATTTGAACACGTCTCCAAAACATTAGCCTGGGCCTCTGTATTATTTGGTTAATGATGTTATAACTATGCTACCATCTCCCATTGAAACTCAACACCACATCCACTCTCGCCATCTCTGAGATCTGGCCTCATTCTGCTGTGTTATTTCACACTACCAATCGAAGGAAAAAATTGCTTTATTATTTTGCTTAAAATTGAAGTGTCTTACCTGTCCACATCCTCCTTCAAAAGAGCTGGGAGCTCGCTGGATGTGTGTTCCATTCAGGGTTGTTCCATTCAAAGTGTCTCAAAAGGGGTGGTTGTCCACAGCCAAGCGGCCACACACATTCTTCTCACTTTGACTGACTACTCTTGTGTCTCAGTCTTGTGACAGAATTCCCATCCGCTGACACAGCCCTGTTGGAATGACGAACAATAAAATCCTTCAGAAGGACAGCAAAACAGAGACTACGTTACCCAACATTTTAAATTCTGATTGTAGAGACAACAGCATAGATACCACTCAATTCTCTTAACTTTAAATTATCACAACCCCACCCCCACCCATTTCTGATCCTGATGGTGGCACCTCATGTTGGGGTACTGTTCTATTGGTGCTTGTCTTTCTCCGACCATTGCTATTGGTTGCATTCCAAACTACATTCCCTAGTTACTGACTCCGTTTGTCATCTTGGCAATTATCTGAGAATAAACTAGACTATTTGTAACCTCAGCGGCCATTTTGATCCCAAAGTGGGTTTCTCACCATATATTGGCACCATCACTAATACCTCCACAACATCGCTTGACTCTACTCTTGCCTCACTGCACCTGCTGCTGAAACTCTCACCTGTGCCTTTGTGACCTCCAGACTTGATGATTCTGAAGACCTCCTGACTAACCTGCCACATTCTCCCCTCAATAAGTTTCAGGTCATCCAAAACATGGATTCTGTGTGTCAACTCACATCAAATCCTGAACACCCATCACCCCTGCGCTTGTTGACCAACACTGGCTCCCAATTAAGCAACACATCAGACATAAAAACCCTCACCCCATTTTCAAAATCACAAAATTAATTTGTATCAGTGCACTGAGTAAGCATAAAGCACAAAGAGTGAATTATTTTTTATTACATTCCATCTGAGTCAACTGTCCTACCCATGGTCTCACAGAATAATTGAAGAAGTAAGAGCAGAAGATATTAGAGAAACTGAGCAGATGGGCAGTATCTGTGGAAAAAAGAAGCAGCATTAATGTTTCAAATCCAAAGACTATTCTTCAGAATGTAAGACTCTCCAAAGAAGACATCTGTGAAGAAAGAAACAGGGTTAATGTTTCAAATCCAAAGACTATTCTTCAGAATGTAAGACTCTCCAAAGAAGACTTGAAACATTAACCCTGTTTCTCTCTTCACAGATGCTGCCAGACCTGCCGAATTTCTCCAACGTTTTCTGTTTTTATTTCAGATTCCCAGCATCCATGGTATTTTGTTTTTAGTTAAATGAAGTGGCATTTGGATGCTGTGAAGTCACAGAAATAATTCTAATGGATCGTCATACTGCTGCACTGGGTTCTGTATAAAACAAAAGGAACTTTATCCAATCAGAGGAGACAATGGCCTCAAATGCTGTCTTCTCCTTTTCCCACTTCTCCAGAACGCAAAATACTGGCCACAAAAATTCAAGTGATGGCGACATAACCCACAAATCAATCTTCATTTTGTCTGATGCAATAAAGCAGGTGGTATGGTGGCTCAGTGGTTAGCACTGCTGTCTTACAGCATCAGGGACCTGGGTTCAGTTCCACCCTCAGGCAACCATCTGTGTGGAGTTTGCACATTCTCACTGCATCTGTGTGGGTTTCCTCTGGGTGCTCCTGTTTTCTCCCACAGTCTAAAGATGTGCAGGTTGGGTGGACTGGCCATGCTAAATTGCTTCATAGTGACCAGGGTTGCGCAGGCCAGATGGGTCTGGGTGGGATGCTCTTTTGAGGTGTGGACTCGATGGACTGAATGGCCTGCTCTCACAGTGTAGGGATTCTACGATTCTAAGCATTGAGATTCTGAATTCACACAAGAGGCTTTCTCGGTTCTGCTGTGATTTATTCGCCCCGCTGGGCTAGGACACATCCCACAGTTCACATTATAAGGTCACAAAAATTATCTGGGATGGTGTAAGCTATCTGATGCTCTGGCCATTTCAAAACTGAAAACAAAGTGCCCAAATTTTTTTTTTGTGTGTCAAAGGGGAAGGAAAGAGGAGGGTGTCGGGTTTTTAAGGTTTTAAGTCGATGCATTTCATTTCCCAGGTGTCCTTGTGCCAACCCATATGCCAGACGCTGGCTAAGGCACTGGGACTACGGATCTAATTTCTTAACTTCAGTCATCTACCATGAACTGCACTCGGCTCTTTCCTCCCAAGGTTTTTGTCATACAGCAGCAAGAAAAGGCGCTGTTGTTCTATGACAACAAGTGATCCACAACACTAACGGTATAGTGGGACCAGTTGATGAGATGAAAAGTGTCATGCTCCTGCACTATAAACATTTGGGTGATAGAATTATGAAGCCATGGGAATCCATATGTACAGCAACTGTCTCACCCAATATATTAACATTAATCATTGATGGGGAAGGAGAAGTCAAGCAAAGCCTTTCGCTGCTGTCATTTCTGTTTGATTTTCATGCTGCAAATCCACCTTATTTGTCCCAAATATCTCTGCACAACGAGGAACTGAGCATCCTCCTCAGTCAAAAAACTATTCAGTCTTCCTGACCTGAAAGTGTAAGTTGGTGATGCATTGATGGCATTACTGCGGTGGTGGTAGCTAACAGAAGCTCAAGATGCATCAGAGCCCAGTGATGGCACAACTTAAGTGGAAGATCTGGCTTCAAGGCCTATTCTCACCTTCATAACGCAACAGTTGAACCTGATGTGAATCACGCCGCAGGAACTTTGCTTTTAGGCTGTGACTAATCTTCAATTTCAGAGCATTAAGAACATATGAGGAATGTTGAAATGAAAGAAGGCACATCAAACTCTTCCACCTTCAGATCGCTTAATGTGAATTCCACTCAATTAAATAACCTTCTCAGCCAAAGTTCGATGTACAGGACCTTGAAGAAGAGAACATTTCGAAGTCCAAGCAAGCTTGGCCTTGTCCTGATCATCAACCTTTGGGCTTCACAATAAAAGTTTGGACATCATAGAAAGAGACGCTATCTGCAAAAAGCGCTTGCACTGAACAACACATAGTTATTACTCAGGGCCACAGTGTAAGGAATGAGTTGCTTCAAGGATAAATTTAAAAATAACCTCAGTCAGTTCAATGAAAAATCAGCATTACATGGTCACAAAATATTCACATGAGATGTCCCACAGATTATAATTAATGTCAGTAAGAGGGAATGAGTGGTGAGTCTAGGGGCTCATACATCTTTCATGTTTTTTTTTAACCTAGAGTAACAGAGTTGCAACACCAACTCTCAGTCAAGAACTCCTTCATGGTTGTGCAATGTGCTGGACTGAGAAAAGGGCTTCTGTGTCACCAAGTGCCCATTTAATGCTGAAATTAACAGAATAACAGGACAATAGGAGCAGAGTAGAGACCCAATACTATAAATGCACCTTAAAAAACAAGCAATACTGCCAGAAACATGGACCTCCTGATCTGTCCATCAATATCATGAATCATATATAAAGAGACAACACTGAAGGAAACCATGTAGCCCATCATGCCTGCACCAACAATTTGGTGATGATAACAAGGTGGATGAACACAGCAGGCCGGGCAGCATCAGAGGAGCAGGAAGGCTGACGTTTCGGGCCTAGACCCTTCTTCAGAAATGGGGGAGGGGAAGGGGGTTCTGAAATAAATAG
>JAHRHZ010000056.1:2216877-2254771 GCA_024137785.1 Ginglymostoma cirratum | reverse complement strand
CCCTTCTGCAAGCCTTGGTTCTTAAAACAGTCCCTTTTCTATTTCGGCTCACAATCAAAAATACAGTCTTTGCTGGGGGAACTTGAAACCTGGTTGTTGAGGTGTTGGGTCAGAGACAGGTGTGTTTATTGGGAATGAAACTGGACAGACCTTCAGGAATTGACCCAGGGATCGGAAATATCACCAGCAAATCTGTCCACTCTGGAAAGTGCTCCTTACTAATGTCTGGAGAGTTGTCAAAACTGGTAGAGTTGTCTCACAGACCAGTCAAACAACAGTCTGAAACAGGCATACTCACAGAGTCACACCTTACAGTCAATATCCCTTGCATAGCCATCACCATCCCTGGGCAAGTCTGTCTTACTGGTAGGATGGCCCCTCCAGAGAAAGAGGCTGAGATGGGAAGTTGTTGTCCTCACCATTGATACCTGACTCCATGAAGTCTTATAGCAATAGGCCAAACATGGGTAAGGAAACCTCCTGCCGATCACCTTATACTGCCCCCACCCCCTCAGCTGATGAATCAATAAGTCTCCATGTTGAACACTAATTGGAGGAAGCACTGAGGGTGGCAAGAACACAAAATATACACTGGGTGGGGAACTTCAATGTTATCATCAAGAGTGGCTTATTAGCACCTTTACTGATTGAGAACGGCTGCGTCCTGAAGGATTGGGCCTGTGGCAGTCAGTCAAATAATCCACTTGACCTTATCCTCTCATCAGTCTTCCTGTCACACATCCATCTGTCAATGAACATATTGGTCGGAGTGACCACCATACAATCCTTGTTAGGACAGAGTCCTGTCTTCTCATTGAGTATACTCTCTAACATACTGGGTGGCACTACCTCTGTGCTGAATGGGACAGATTTTGTACAGAGCTAGCAACTAACGAGGCACCATGAGCCAGCAACATCGTATTCCAGCATAATCTGTAGCCTAATGGGCCAGGTACTGGTGACAAAGACAATAGCTGGTGCTGTATGGATGAGAGATGGGAACGAGGGAGCCAGTTCGCATGTCACTGAAGGAGGAAGGATTCCATGCAACAAGATAATGCCAAGAGACACACTCTCAGGTAGTTTAATGCCATATCAGAGGACGACAACATTTGGAGCCTCTTACTGCTGTGTTGCAGGAGGCTGGCACGTCCGATGTCAAAAGATTCCATTAAATTTCTCAAAGGCTGCAAACAGCATTTCCCAATAGCGGCTGTCAGCCAATATTGATGCTGCAACAGGCGTTGAAGGCAGAGTCCAGGTCTGGACCACAACAATAATTACAGGCCATTTGCAAATCTCAATGCTTACTAAAACACCAGAGTAGGTCTTTGTTGTAGTCGAGCTAAGCTGTTTGAGGCACCTAGAAGAGATGCCGTGTCCACTCTGTCAGCTGTGCCTCTCCCACCCTCTCTCTGCACCACCATTGGAAAAAATCCTACGTGGAATGTGAATCAACACAGCAACCCATGGGAGAATCACCTTTCTTGACAACTGCCGCTGTAATCGCCAGTGAATGACTTAATAGTTACACTCGCAATGTCATCACACAGACACCATCTCAAGAAAAAGTGGCTCTTCATTGATAAAAAAATTGTTACCTGGGAAGGGAGCGAAAGCAAAGCCATTATCACTGGAAATCTGAGCAGAATGGAAATGAAGATCTGGAACTCTGTCCCCAAAAATGCTGGTGAGGTGTAGGGGTAACTGAAAATCTGATTCAGCAAGGCTATTATGAATATGGAAGGAAGGTAGGGAGATAGTGTCAAGATACAAAATAAAAACCTTGCATTTATGTTGTGCTTTTCTGAACCATCAGGCATCTCAACGCGCTTTTAGACCAAGTCCAAAAGTGGCAGCACTAACAGGAGGGACACCTGGGAAAGCCTGTCAGAACCTTCTGCAACCAGGTGGCTGATTAGTTGCTGGCAGGAATTCTGCTGGAATTAGAATGCAGGTTGAAGATGTCATGGCTGCCTACAGCTCCAGCTTTGGCAGTGCCAGTGAAACAGCTGCCCAGGCTCAGGACAAACCACAGATAGTAGGCAGTAACCTTCACAGTGTCTGGGAGGACAGGTGTCCTTTGGAACCCCATTTAACAGTGACGGCAGGTTCTTAAAACCCTACTCTACTTTCAGCCTTCAGTTGAAAGTCCATTCTTTTCGATGTGTTCCTCACTGCCACCTTTTCAAGATCAGTTGGGGATAGGCGATGTTGCCTGTAGACAGCATCATCAACATTCCATGAACAAATAAAGAAATGTGATGGGGTGTGGCTGGACAAGTTGGTATCTGTTGCCCATCTCTAAACACTCTTAATTGAGAAGGTGGTGTCTGGTTGAATTGTTGCGGATTGTGTGGTGTAGATCCACCCACAGCGCTGTTAGGAAAGGAGTTCCGGGATTTTGACCCAGTAACGATACATTTCTGAGTTGAGGATAATGGAGACCCCATCACAAAGCGTAACCATGAAACTGTCACCATGGAGACCAATGAAATCCTTATTGAATGTAGAAGGTCTTAGAAGAACATAGGCTCAAGAGGCTCCTCCTCCTGTGCCACCAGGGCACAGACAAGGCCATGGAAGCAAGGTTGTGCCCATTCTGTTGACAGTCTCACAAACCCATCTCAGCAGCAAAGCCAAGAGGAAGTCCCCTGTCACACCCACTATTACCCGCTCACACCCCCAAGTCCCATTGACCACCAGGTAGTCCAAGACCAGGAGCATGGGTCTAAAGAGGAGCCAGAAATTTCGGGGCCGACTTTCAAATAGTTAACCATGGGCTGTGTTGCCCATCTCCTGGTTAAAAAAAACATGGGTTGGTCACTGAAGGAAGAGCATGTCACAGTGAAGGTGACTGCAAGGTTTCCATTCAGTTCCCCTATGCTTAGAGGGTCACTGTGCCAGCAACGGATATGACCCAGGCAATTGACTCAGTTGAACATTGGCAATAAAATGCAGCAAACTCCACTTTGAATTTTACGTCTTCAACCTGACAAAAATGAAAAGGAAGAAAGAGAGCCACAGCAGCTCCCAGCCCAACAAATAAGCAACCTTGGTTGTGGATATGCTTTACAGTCGCGAACCATTTCAACTCCCCCTCCCATTCCTCAGATGACATGTCCATCCTTGGCCTCCTGCAATGCCACAGTGATGCCACCCGAAGGCTGCAGGAACAGCAAATCATATTCAGCCTGGGAACCCTGCAGCCCAATGGCATCAATGTGGATTTCACAAGCTTCAAAATCTCCCCTCCCCCAACCGCATCCCAAAACCAGCCCAGCTCATCTCCACCTCCCTAACCTGTTTTCCCTCTCACCCCAAGCCACACCCCCATCTCCTATCTACCAACATCATCCCGCCCCCTTGACCTGTCCGTCCTCCCTGGACTGACCTATCTCCTCCCTACCCCCCTACCTACACTCACCTTTACTGGCTCCATCCCCGCCTCTTCGACTTGTCTGCCTCCTCTCCACCTATCCTCTCCTCTATCCACCTCCCCCTCTCTCCCCCTATTTATTTCAGAACCCTCTTCCCCTCCCCCATTTCTGATGAAGGGTTTAGGCCCGAAACGTCAAGTTTTCCTGCTCCTATGATGCTGCTTGACCTGCTGTGTTCATCCAGCCCCATGCTTGTTATCTCGGATTCTCCAGCATCTGCAGTACCTTTTATCTCTGGGAATATGTCCGTTCTGAAAGTATGAGAGGGGGCTCATTCTGTGGGATTTGAAGGCAGTGGCAGTGTTGAGCAACGGATTACAGAATAAAACAGGCAGTTCTAACTTTACATTTAATTCTGGCAACAGGCAATTGGCTATTGGCAACAGTACAGCTCATGCCAGTGGAATACAGATAAGAATTGCCTCTCATACGTACCAGCAAAATCCCTGACTGACTGACAATGCTCTAGTTCATTTTTCACCTACTGCAGATGCACACAGCATTGTGGTTTGACATATTACTCTGTGGTAGCTCGAGAGGGATTTCAGAATAGGGGTTAGCTGATTTGATTTGCTTCTGGTCGTCTCTATCTATGTGAGTGTGTGCACGTGTGGGATTCTTTACAGGGAACCTCTAAAGGGGTTAGACCACGTGAAAGATCATGCAGCTGCAGATCCTTTTTGTTTATTATTCATTCAGGGATGTTGGTACCAATGGCTGGACCAGCGTATATTACCCATCCTTGGTTGCCCTTGAGAAGGTGGTGCTGAACTACCTTCTTGCATGCCCTTTGCTTCACTGACATTTCAATGCCTGCTCACTGCCTGGCATTGGCATGTGGCAGCTTCTCACCCATATTAAACCCATGTGGACTGACAGTGGAGGCCAGGCCTGGCCTAATGCGGGAACACAGAGGAAAATGGGGCTTCCTCACTCTAAGGTAGCTGGGCATCCTGGAACAGAAGGTTAACCTTCCAGGCATCATAGAATCATTATAGCGCAGAAAGAGGCCATTCAGCCAATCAAGCCTGCACTGATCCTCCGAAGAGCATCCCACCCAGCCCTTGCCCTCATAACCCTGCATTCCCCAAGGGTAATCCATCCAGCCTGCACATCCCTAGGCAATATGGGTAATTTAGCATGGCCAATCCACCGAACCTGCATATCTTTGGACTGTGGGAGGGAACCGGAGCACCCAGTGGAAATGCACACGGACAACAGGGAGGGTCCCAGAGAAGTGGAAAATCACTAACATGACACCCCTGTTTAAAAAGGGAGTAAGGCAAAAGAAGGAAAATTACAGGCCGATTAGCCTAACCTTAGTCGTGGGTAAGATTTTGGAGTCCATTGTAAAGGATGAGATTTCTGAATACATGGAAGTGTATGGTAAAGTAGGGCAAAGTCAGCATGGTTTCATCAAGGGGAGGTCATGCCTGACAAGTCTGCTGGAATTCTTTGAGGAAGTAACAAGCAGGGTAGAACAAGGAGAGCCAATGGATGTTATCTATCTGGACTTCAAAAAGGCGTTTGACAAGGTGCCACACAGGAAGCTGCAGAGTAAAATAAGGGCCCATGGTGTTAGACAGGGTGCTAGCATGGATAGAAGATTGGCTGTCTGGCAGAATGCAGGGAGTGGGAATAAATGGGTCTTTCTCAGGATGGCAGCCGGTGACAAGTGGTGTTCCATAAGGGTCAGTGTCGGGACCACAACTTTTCATTTTGTACGTTAATGATCTCGATGAAGGAACTGTGGGCATTCTGGCTGAGTTTGCACACGATTCAAAGGTAGGTGGAGGGACAGGTAGTATTGAGGATGTGGGGAGGCTGTAGAAGGATTTGGACAGGTTAGGAGAGTGGGCAAAGAAGTACTCCATCGAGTCCAACGAGGGAAAGTGTGAGGTCATGCACTTTGGTAAGAAGAATAAAAGCATGGACTATTTTCTAAATGAGGAGAAAATTCAGAAGTCTGAAGTGCAAACAGACTTGGGAGTTCTAGTCCAGGATTCTCTCAAGGTAAACTTGCAGGTTGAGTCAGTAGTCAGGAAGGCAAATGCAATGTTGGCATTTAGTTTGAGAGGACTTGAATATAAAAACAGGGATGTACTACTGAGGCTTTATAAGGCTTTGGTCAGACCACATTTGGAATATTGTATGCAGTTTTGGGCCCCATATCTCAGGAAGGATGTACTGGCCCTGGAGCAGGTTCAGAGGAAGTTAACAAGAATGGTCCCAGGAATGGAAAGCTTAACATATGAGGAACGTTTGAGGACTCTGGGTCTATACTCAATGGAATTTAAAAGGATGAGGGGGGATCTAATTGAAACTTACAGAATACTGAATGGCCTAGATAGACTGGATGTTGGGAAGATGCTTCCATTGGTAGGAGAGTCTAAGACCCGAGGGCACAGCCTTAGAGTAGAAGGAAGATCTTTTAGAATGGAGATACTTCTTCAGTCAGAGAGTGGTGTATCTGTGGAATTCACTGTCACAGAAGGCTGTGGAGGCCAGGTCATTGATTACCTTGAAGACTGAGATAGCTAGGTTCTTGATTATCAAGGGTTATGGTGAGAAAGCAGGAGAATGGGGTTGAGGAACTTATCAGCCATGATTGAATGGTGGAGCAGACTTGATTGGCCAAATGGCCTAATTTCTGCTCCTATGTCTTATGGTCTTAATGTGCAAACTCCACACAGACAGTTACCTAGGCTGGAATTGAACCTAGGTCCCTGGTGCTGTGAGGCAGCAGTGCTAGCCACTGTGCCACCCCAAACCCCACTGCCATCATGAGCAAAAGTGGAGTAGACAGCTTCACATGTGCACCTGGATTCTCCCCCTAGCCGTTGGTGAACTTTTGTTTGCCATGCCATCCACAGGAATTTGTGACCCAGCAACAATGCTGCACATGCCCCATGAGACTTCACCTTTACTTCAACACCACGGGACTAATAGCTCCTTATTTGACTTTGCAGTATATTGTTTCGTAATGCTCTTATGATGCACCTTGGGATATTGTTGTAACACTGATGACACCAGATAACTTAACACGGAGATATTCCCATGTATCTCCTGGCCTCATCCTTCTAGGTAATGGGTTCAGAAAATAATGTCGAAGGAAGCTCGAGTGCATCATGTGGATGGGATAGACTGCAGCATATCGAGCTTGAGTGCGTTGAAATAGTTACGTTTAGAAGAGACAAAGGTAAAACTGAGGGTTTCAGCAGCAGGTGAGGTGAGATGGAGCAAAATCTGATTTGCAAACTGAATGATTTGGAGCATAACTGGTACCTAAGGAACCAGAGCAGAGTCACTTCCTTCGGGAACAGGTGAAACAGGTAAAGGAGAATAAAATGATGGAGAACGTGACATTGACAGGAAACGCAGAATAGGATTGCTCAACCAGCTGTCTCTGTCTCATAAGCGAGACAATTTAAACATTCAAACATTTACACAAGGCATTGTACTCATGTAAGTTAAACTGTTCAAAGGAAGATATGTGCTGTACAGTTACTAACGTATGTGCCTCTGTAATGATCAGAAATCTGCACAGTAGACTTCTTCACAGAATGAAGTTTAATGATAGCTCGAGATAACTGATTGTAAGATAAATATTTTCATGAGCGGTAACCCGCAGAGTACTCGAAGATTTTTTTTCTTGTTTTAAAAATGTCATGAAAAGAAATCCTTTTAGCCCACCTTTAGGACGGACTGTGTGAACCACTATATATGAAGCAGCTTTCTGGACAGTCGATGTAAGCTGGCTGCTAAAGGCACACTATTCCATATCTCCCCTTGATATTTTCAAATATGTAGAAATCTACGATATCAGTTGTGAACATACTCAATGGCTGAGCCCTCTAAAGCAGAAAATTCCAAAGACTCACCATCCTTCGTGTGAAGAAATTTCTCCTCATTTCGGCCCTAAGTGACCTGCCCCTTTATTCTGGCTTAAAGGAACTGATTTGCATCTATATTGCACCTTTCACAACATCAGGACATCTCAAGGCATTTTACAGCCAGATAAACACAATGCAGCTTGGACTACCTGTTGGCACCTGCTTGCTTGATATCTTGGCAGGTTTACAGCATTCCTGCAGTAACAAAGTAAAAACCTACCACTGGAATTAAACCATGCCTCTGAGCAGCAAATCTTAGGACCTGGCAGAGGCACAGCTTTGAGAGAGTCATTGGCTTGTTCTGTCAAAGAAATTTATTGTGTAATCACACCAGCATCACAATATAAATTTAACTGTAGTTTCCAAACTAGGAAAACAATGAAACTTAATTTACTTAGCATCAACGCTAAGTTAAATTTTAGTTATTGTATTTTATCTATAGCTGATTTGTTTTAATCTTCTCACCAAGTGTACAAATGTCGAGTTAACTAGCAATATTCAGAGATTTCAAATTCATTTTAAAAAATTACAGCCAATTTTTTTTTGTCCTTTTCAAAACCACAAATGGTTATATTGTTTTGGAAAGGTCAGGCAAATAAATTCTTTCAAAAAGAACACCTGGAGCGAGCAGGATTTTCAATAAATAGGATGTGGAACTCATAAATGATGCCAACAAGTCACATCATATAGAAGCCCTACAGTGCGGAAACAGACTATTTAGCCCATCACATCCACACCTCCAACAGCATCCCACCCAGATCTATCCCCCTAACCCTGCATTTTCCATGGCAAATCCACCAAGCCTGCACATCCCTGGGTATTATGGGTAATTTAGCATGGCCAAGCCACCCCAACCTGCACATCTTTGGGCTGTGGGAGGAAACTGGAGCGCTCAGAGGAAATCCATGCAGACACAGGGGGAATGTGCAAACTCTACACAGACAGTTGCCTGAGGCTGGAATTGAACCTGGGTCCCTGGTGCTGTGAGGCAGCATGCTAACCACTGAGCCATCCAATGAAAAGCATCAATCTCAATTCCGTGGTAACACTCTTGACAATTAACATCACAAATTCACAGAGTGGTTAAAGCACAGGAGGCCAGTCAGCCCACTGTGTCTTGTGCTCTCTGCAAGAGCAACTCAGCTAGACCCACTCATCCGAACATTCAGTGAAGTTCTAATTCACTTCAGGTGATTATCCAACCCTCATTTAAAAACCATGACAGAATTTACCTCCACTGTACTCTCAGGCAGTGGGTTTAAGGTCTTAATCACTTGCTATGTAAAAATGCTTTCCCTCACGTTGGCATTGAGCTCGCCTTTCACCTGGAATGTTGTGAGCACAAGCCCCACTCGAGGACTGATCCACAAGATCTCTGATATTCCGGAGCAGTACACAGAGTGCTGAACTGTCATGGCTCCCACATTCCTGTCTGCTGAGGATATGAACATAAAAGATTCTCTGCCATGGCAGGAGGAGGCACCAATGCATTCGTCCAATGTCCGACCCAACATCTACGCCTCGACTGACATCACTGAAACAGTTGTTACTTTATCAGTTACTCATCTTGTTGTAAGTGTGTGTGATTGGCACCTGCAAGTTCCTACATTGAGGTTGACTGCACTTTAAAAAATACCTAATCGGCTGTGAGATGTCCTGAACTTGAGAAAGAAACTTGAAAAACAGAGCCTTTGCATTTTTGAATTTAAACTGATGACTCCTCCATTGAGCAAATTACTTAATAGCTGGCTGCACCATTGTTAAGGTGTTGCATTATGGTTTCTGTGGTTATTTACTGTGACAGCACTAAAACAGCAAAAAAGCAAGCTAAATCTGAGAAAAATATGACCTAATTTTTGTCACAGCTTCATTCTAAAAGAAGAAATGTTTGTATTTATATGGAAATTTTCACAACTACCGATAGTTGCTGTGATGTTGATTCAAACATCACTATGGGATCCACGTGACAGGAAATCAACACCTTATCCGAGTGACAGTGCCTCTGAAGGTGTAGTAATCGCTCAGTGTCTAATCCCAGAGACCAAATGGGGGATTGGCCAGTCCATTGCTAGTGTCCACTATGAAGATGTATCTGCCAGCGTTGAAGAACCAATTCAGACGGTTGGGTCATTGCATCCAGATGCCCAGAAATCATCTCCCTCATCTCTTCTCTCAGCTGTCTGTTGACCAACGCTCAATGGACACCCAAAGGAAAAGTTAAAGGGATATGCTCATGGTCATCCCAATGCATGGAGACAGTGATACCCCTGACTGGGAGGAGGAATTCTCCAGCCGCACAGCACGGCAAATCCTAATCCATCAAGGCACAAAGCACTTCGAAGCTCAGGGACTTGGCCAACAGATGGAATGGCAGTTTCGGAGGAAGAAGGAAGTCAACCCAGGATTGCAAGTTCTATTTCCCCAGCCAACAACATGCTCCCACTGCTGGAAGTAATCTGAAATTGGGCTTATCAATCGTTCCAACAACCCAACTAACCTGACAGATGTCATCCTGATTTTCCAAGGGAATGCCAATGACTCTTTCAGTACTACCCTGGAGAGTCAGCCTATATTTTGTTCTCAAGTCCTGGCGGAGGATTGTGAACCAGTAATCTTCAGGCTCAAAGAGAAGAATGCCAACCAGTAAGCCACTGCCCACAAAGTTATCCTGGCTCAGCAATGTGACTTGTCTCTTAACAACTACAAATCATTTCATGCAGCATAACATGGTGGGACAAATCCTACTTGGGGTATCGCAGACTTGCATGAAAGGCTTTGGAAGCAATGGAGCTGCCTGTGTCCACACAGATTTATTAGTGATAATAAATCACTTGTTGTAACTATGATGCGTTCTGAGTTGTAGCCTCCAGACTTTCCTTTATAATCTCTAATTGTGCTTCATCAGACAGCTGGATGTTGGATAAACACCCCACAATTGTAAAAAAGAAGCTAAAATCTCTCATCAGTACTCAGCCAACATGAGACAGCCTGGGATATGAAAGTGCCAGAATCGTAACTGAGATCTTAAGAACTATATTTGTCCCATTTATTGGAAATACATATGTGGATAAATGAATCTACAGTTACTGGTTATGTGTAGAGAGCAAAAAAGAAAATTAAGTTTGAAATAATGCTCATTTTGGGGGTCTTTAGTTTCTAAAATCTAGGTCAAACGGTGAATCAGCTGGACCGGATTCATCTGAAAACGAAACATCACTTTACTTATGTAACAACTATTCAGTAACTCTCTTCCATTTGGCAGCTGCTAACTTGTGAAAGTTTTCGTTCGAACAAGCACTTTGGCAATCATTCAGTGCAAAGACTGAAAAGGAAACTTGTTTAATAAAGAGTGGGATTTAAGGCTCCTGAAATCTCTTTAGTTCATTCCTTCTAAATAGGAAGTAGTCTCCTTTCTTCTTCCTTTCTATCTGCGTTGTTCTTTCTCATTTTCCTTCCATTCAGCTTCTGTTGTACTTTAGAATTTGTTCTAAACATGTGTGTCTTTTTCAGTTTTGTCCTTTTATTGTTTCTCTTCACAAAGTGATGTTGGTCATTGCTGTACCACATTTCCATTAGGCACTAGTCTCCTCTGAGTCTTCATCAGGTAGCTCCAAAGATATAAAAGAAACATAGCACAATAATCCACAAGTTACCTACAGGATATAGAATTGCTGAGTATTCACAGATCTGAAACAGGCCATTTGACACAACACGTCCATACCAATATCTTTTCCGTTCATTTCATGAGATGCGGACATTATAGGTGCGGCCAGTACTCATTGTCCATTCCTTACTGCCGTTAAGAAAGTGACAAAAATAACTTTAGGGCCTGAACACCTTCTTCCATGTCCTTTACCCACTCCCACACTCCTGTCATCCCATTAGCTGCTTTCAGCACAGCTCACCCACTGATGGTCCCCATTAGCAGCTTTTCTCCGTACTTGGCTTACCATTATCCATTTCTTTGTCTGCCTAACTGTCTTTCTCTTCTTCTGGGCTCTGTTTGCACCTATTGCTTACTCCTTTACCACACCACACCCCACCCCCCCATCACCCAACTCTTGTCTTCAGCATATATACCAACATTTTCCTCGCTACAATCAGTTCTAAAGAAGCGTCGCTGCACCCGTAACATTGACTCTGCTTTCTCTCCACAGATGCTGCCAGACCTCTTGATGTTGCTCCAGCAACTTCTGTTCTTTGATTGAGAAAGTGGTGCTGTGTCACCATCTTGAACCATGGCATTCCATATGGTGCTGTTGAGAAAGCAGCTCCAGGATTTTGACCCAGCAACAATGTAAGTGCCATGATCTATTCCCAAGTCAGGATGGTGTGTGTCTTGGAAGGGAATGGGAATGTGGTGGCCCTCCATGCATATGCTGTTCTTGTCCTTCTAGAGGGTAGAGGTTGTGGGTTTTTGAAGGTGCTCCCTACAGAGGCTTGCTGAGTTGTAGCAGTGCATGTTATAGATAGGACACACCACTGCCCCTACGCTCAAGCAATGAACACAGTTAATGCTTAAGGTATTTGGGGTGTCAATCAAGTGCATTACTTTCTCCCAGATGGTGTTGACTTTTTCAGTACATACGGAATGATACACACCCAGGTGAGTGGAGAGTACTCCATCATGTTCCTGACTTGTACATTTGTATGAGGGACAGACATTGGGAAAATCAGGATGTGAGCCGCTATGCTGTCATATCTAATGCTGAACTGAACCGACAGTTGAAATTTGACACAAAATGTATTTTACTATACAATTAACATCAACTACAAGGGGCACTTTCCTACAGGAGAATATTTTATAAGCTAATTAGTGGCATTCACACAGTTATAGAGTCATACATCTTGGAAACAGATCCTTTGGTCCAACCTGTCCACGCCACAGACATCCCAATCTGACCTAGCCCCATTTGCCAGCATTTGGCCCTATCCCTCGAAACTCTTCCTATTCATATACCCATCCAGATGCCTTTTAAATGCTGTATTTGTACCAGCCCCCACCACTTCCTCTTGCAGCTCTGCCCCTCATGATTTTGTACACCTCCATACGGTCACCCCTCAGTCTCCGATGCTGCAGGAAAAATAGCCCCAGTCTATTGAGCCTCTCCATTTCGCTCAAACCCTCCAGTCCCAGCAACATCCTTGTAAATATTTTCTGTACCGTCTCAAGTTTAACAACATTCTTCCTATGGCGCTGTGTGTGGCAACATCTTGCACTTTTCACCATACTCCTGTACTGCCGTACACATGATAATAAAATCTAAATCTAAACAAGGTCCAACAAAGCCTCCTGATTGTTTGGCTTTCAATGACAGCAGTCATGAAACATTTGTCACTCAGAGATAATAAGAACTGCCTATGCTAGAGTCAGAGATAACACAGTGTGGAGCTAGAGGAACATAGCAGGCCAGGCAGCATCAGAGGAGCAGGAAAGCTGGTGTTTCGGGTTTGGACCTTTCTTCAGAATTTTTGGAAGAAAGGTCCCAGCCTGAAACGTCAACTTTCCTGCTCTTCTGATTCTGCCTGTCCTGCTGCATTCCTCCAGCTCCATACAGTGTTAACCATGATATATTTGTGCGTTAGTAATGTTGAGATCACATGGTAAAGATCTTTCTTGATTGGAATGTCTCACATGGGGTGAAAGAAAATAAGGCTGAGTGTTAAGGTTTAGAAGGGATTTAAGCAAAAAAAAGTTTTCACCCTGAGGATGATGGGCATCTGGAACTCTCTGTCTGAAAGGGTGACAGAGGTGGGAACCATCACATTTTAGGAATATTTAGATGATCGCTCGAAGTGCCATATTATATAAGGTACAGACCAAGTGCTAGGAAATGGGACTACAGCAGATAGATAATTGATTATTGGCATGGAAACAAGAGGCTGAAGGACCTCTTTCAATGGTGTAAAAGTCTAGAACTCTATTTTAGAAGTATGAAGTAGAAAAAACAAGTTTCTCGATGATTAGGTAAAGTAAGGCTTAGATTTTGTTTACCCTTCGATATAATTGATCACGAAGTGGATGGACAAGTTGACAACTCATAGTAAAGTTGCCATTCCTGACCTGCCAGGGAGGAATGTGGATTGGACACTCAACATGACAGTGCTATAGCCCCATTTCCAATTCATACTCCCTTCGAATGCACATCCTATTCAGAACTTACCTCGTAGATCAAACCAAAGAGATTTCAGATACTTACTGATGTGCTGCAGATTTGCAGCATTTTCTGTTTTTGTCATCCTATAAAGCACAAAGGAATACGGATGCTGTGGCTACATATCTTCAAATCACAGGGGATGGAGAAGCATCCGGCTTCACTTCCAAGATTGCTGCAATTGGGACAACCTCAATTATAATTGTAATACTGCATGTATTCATTTGAGTGAATTTCCACTGACAGGCAAAATTCCAAGAGGTGGTGTCTTTGGCTGCATAAACTACTTCAAGAGAGGCTGTCGTTGCATCTGGAAGTATTTACATGTCTCTCATTGTCTGTGCTGAGCAGGAAAAGGGAGCTGCTGTGCCTGCGACATAATGTCTATCCATCTCCAAGCATTCTTGGACAAGACATCATCAACATGCTTGGGCTTGTATACACTTGAGTTTAGAAGGATGAGAGGGGATCTGATTGAGACATATAAGATTAATAAGGGATTGGACACTCTGGAGGCAGGGAGCATGTTTCCACTGATGGGTGAGTCCAGAACCAGAGGACACTGTTTAAAAATAAGGGGTAGGCCATTTAGAACAGAGTTGAGGAAAAACTTCTTCACCCAGAGAGTGGTGGATGTATGGAATGCTCTGCCCCAGAAGGCAGTGGAGGCCAAGTCTCTGGATACTTTCAAGAAAGAGATGGATACAGCTCTTAAGATAATGGAATCAAGGGTTATGGGGATAAGGCAGGAACAGGATACTGATTGTGGATGATCAGCCATGATCATAATGAATGGTGATGCTGGCTCAAAGGGCCAAATAGCCTACTCCTGCACCTATTGTCTATGGTCTATTAACATGCAAGACCCAATCATATTATGGGCACTTCACAACAGCAGACTGTCAACATCCCATTGACCTAGGGATTGATGTTGACTCTTAACAACAAATGAAAATAGGCTACATCTTCCCTAGAGTGAAATTCAACAGGTCTGTTAAAACAAGTCAGATGTCCAGTACAAAAACAGAAATTGCTGGAGAAACTTGGCAGATCTGGCAGCATCTGTGGGAGAAAACAGAGTCCAGTGACCCTCCAAACTCTGCTTTCTCTCCATAGATGCTGTGAGACCCGCTGAATTTCTCCTGAAATTTCCATTTTTGTTCCAGATTTCCAGCATCTACAGTTCCTTACTTTATTCAAGTGCCTGACTGTGTACTTGTGTTTTCTTGAGTGACTGAGAAAGACTTGAAGAGATCACCGATACCTGCGATTATTAGACAACCTTTCAGACTTGTGAAATGAAAGGTAAGATTATAGAATGCTAATAACTTCAACTTCAATTTGCTACCAACTTCTCTCTGTCAGAACAAGTTGTAGACACCGGGCAGCACAGAGAAATCCAATAAACGTGGCAGCTGGAGGATCTATTTGTAGAATCACGGAATGGGTGCAGCACATTAGGAGGCTCTTTGGCCCATTGTCTCTATGCTAGCTCTCTGGAAGAGCAGCTAATCCTACTTTACCATTTTAACCCCATGGCCCTACATATTTAACTTACCTCAGCTAGATTTACAGTCAGGTCGGGACTCATGCCCTTTTAATTCACAATTTCATACACTTAGTTTAAAATCTATGGGGGAATGGTTTCCACTGTTTTGTCATTCCTATTGAAATGATAAAACCAGTTATGTACTTCATGAGGCAAAGAAGAAACATCTACCCAATTAAAAGGATAAGACCCCTATCTGATTCTGACTTTGAAATGTAGTTTGGAGCTGGAGGAACACAGCAGGCCAGGCAGCATCAAAAGAACAGGAAAGCTGACGCTTCGGGTCAGGATCCTTCTTCAGAAATGGGCTTTTCTGAAGAAGGGTCCCAGCCCGAAACGTCAGCTTTCTTGCTCCTCTGATGCTGCCTGGCCTGCTGTGTTCCTCCAGCTCCACACTGTGTTATCTCTGACTCCAGCATTGGCAGCTCTTACTATCTCTTTGAAATGTACTGGCTTGTTTTCTGCTGGTGAGTTTTATGGTGGATACATTAGCAATGGGAAGGTGCTGGTCTCAAGGAACTGCTTTATAACTTCTTTCCTCAGTTTGTCAATTTACTGGCAAGGTCAGGCTAGTCTGGTGCAATGGGACACTACCATCTAACATACAAATTAGGAATAAGAGTAGGCGAGTCATCCCCTCAAGCTTGCTAATAGGATTGAAACTAGCCAAGCTTGTTACATGGAAGATCTTTATGAACAGTGTAAAGACCTCCAGCCACTTGAGTGGATCTAAATACAAGTTTCAGAGGTACACGTTCAGTGTCAAATCCAACTTTATCATTCATGCTATATCTGCCAATTTATAAGAACTGCTTGTTGGTTTTGTTATTGCACTATAACATTTTGCATCATTCACTTCATTGTCTGGAGGCAATCTGGAGAATAATGGATAATCAGATAGAACTGTAAAAGAGCAATTACATTGAGAGACTCAGATAAATGTTGTGAACCATGCCAAAAAAAATAAAACTGCAACTCATTCACAAAGATTTCTTTTCAACATTCTTTAAAAGTCTTTCAACGGATGTCGGTGTTACTGATGAGGCAGCTTTTGATGCAGATACTTAGTTGACACAGCATTCACTACGATGGTCACAAGAACCATTATATTCTGATTTTAGTTTATTGTTGACAATGCAGAACTAATGCAGAGATAATTCAAAGCTTGCTACCCAGAAATGGAGTTAGTATAAGAGATTTATCTTGCCCTTTTAAAGTAGCATGTCAATTTTGTACTCAACCCTATTTTCTCACTAAAATTTGCAATTTCAGTGGATGGCATCGGAGGTTTCATCGCTTCAGCATCTCATATAAATTTTGGGCAAATCTGAACGTTTCTGAAGTGCTAGCTTTTTCCAAAGGGAGAGCTCAAGATCAGCAGTGATGATCCTCTGGTCCCTTTTGGTCTCATACTAGAGTCATAGAGTTCTACAGCAAGGAAACAGACCACTTGGTCCAACTCATCCATGCCGACCAGATATCCTAAATTAATCTAATCCCATCCGCCAGCATTTGGCCCATATTCCTCTCAACCCTTTCTATTCATGTACCCATCCAGATGCCTTTCAAATGTTGTCCTTCTACCAGCCTCCAGCACTTCCTCTAGCAGCTTGTTCCATACACACACCACCCTCTCTGTGGAAATTTTCCCTTTGGGTCCCTTCTAAATCTTTCACTTCGCACCTTAAACATATGTCCTCTAGTTTTGGACTTCCCCATCCTGGGGAAAAGACATTGTCTATTCACCCTATCCGTGCCCCTCATGATCTCATAATCCTCTGTAAGGTTACCCCTCAGCCTCTGACGGTCCAGGGAAAATAGCCCCAGTCCGTTCAGCCTCTCCCTTGCGCTCAAACCCTTCAACCCTGCAACATCCTTGTATCTTTTCGGAACCCATTCAAATTTCACAACATCCTTCCCTTGGCAGGGAGACCAGAATTGCACACACTAGGATCGCAGAAGGAGAATTCAGGTGATATATACAGTTTTTTGTGTTTGTTCTTGGGAGGGGTGTGTCACTAGCATGGCCACTATTATCTGTCTTCAAGGAAGTGCTGGTGAGCTAACTTCTCCTTGAACTACTGCGGTCCATGTGGTGTCGGTGATTTGCTGCAGCAGTGTTACCACAGTTAAAAAACATCTCACCAACACACGATGTGGATCTCAAGTCACATGTCGGCTAAGTATAAATGGCAGATTTCATCTGCTGAAGGGCATGAATGAACTAGAGGGGTTTTAAATGATCAATCGTAATACAACTAAAATTCACGATTTATCAACACAACCTAAATGCCCTGAGCTGCCGGGAATTTGAGCTCATGTCTAGAACGTTGGCCTGACTGACTGGATTACTAGCCTAACTCTGCTATCATGAAGGCAAAGGTATCAATGTAGCTCAATGGGACAACACGGTGGCTCAGTGGTTAGCACTGATGCCCCACAGCGCTGGGGACCCAGGTTCATTTCCACCCTCGGGTGACTGTCTATGTAGAGTTTGGATGTTCTCCCAGTGTCTGCATGGGTTTCCCCTGGGTACTCTGGTTTCCTCCCATAGTCCAAGGATGTGTAAGGTCAGGTGGATTGGCCATGCTAAATTGCCCATGGTGTCCACAGATGTGCAGGCTAGGTGGATTAGCCATGGAAATGCAGGGTTCTAGGGATAGGGCAGGGGGTGGGTCTTGGTGGGATGCTCTTCAGCAGTTGGTGTGGACTGAATGGCCTGCTTCCACACTGTAGGGATTCTAATGCCTTACACAACAATTGCAATTTTATCTTGCCCTCTGTCTTGACTTTAAAGGAGAACTTCTCTATAATGGATCTTTCAAATTGCAGCTATTTTGTTGCATAGATCAACAGGCTGACACCAATAGAGATATCTCTACCCAAGCAGCAATTACAGAAACTATACATATATTTAAAACAAAGATTCATGAGATGTTTGCATTACAGGCATTCTTACATTCTTCATTCATTGCCCATCCTTCATTCACTGCCCATTCTTCATTCACTGCTGATGAAGTGCCTTCTTGAACTGCTGCAGCCTGTGTACCGTGACAGGGTAGCCAATATATTTCAGTCGGAATGATGTCTAACCTGGAGGGTTGTGTGAGTTTGCCTCTAACAGGCTGCTTACTTGATGTGGCAATGCCTAATATATCTCAACATTGGAAACTGGGTGTTAACATCAAAATGTTGGAGAATCCAACAGACATTTATTACAACCAGCTATTAAATACAATTATTACATTTCTCAAGTACATAAGTGTCTGAGCTAATATCAAGCTATTAGGTTACAAGCATGGTTCCATGTGAATGCCATGCTTCAAGAGATTGGAGATAAGATGGAGTATGAGACCTTTCTATCCTCAGGTCATATGCTGTGATGCAGTGATGACATGATATACAAAGAACAAAGACCAAAGAAAATTACAGTACAGGAACAGGCCCTTTGGCCCTCCAAGCCTGCAGCGACATGCTGCCCATCACAACTAAAACTCCCTCCCATTCCGGGGACCGTATCCCTCTATTCCCATTCTGTTCATATATTTTTCAAGATGCCCTTTAAAAGCCACTATAGGATCTGCTTCCACTACCTCCCCTGGCGGCGAGTTCCAGGCTCACACTATCCTCTGTGTAAAAAACTTGTACATTTCTAATAGGGCACGTTGACATAATGACCATGAGACATAACGCAACAGGGGAGAACTAGCAAGCTCTGCTGTGCCATGTACCAGTTTCCCTTTCCCTTCAGCTGGCAGTGCACCAGTTTGGAAAGTGTTGGTTGACAGAGCTTACTGTGCTCAAACTGGTTGTCATCTTTGCTATAGTATATCAGTGACACTTTGAAAGTACTGAATTGGTGGAAAAGCATTTTGAAATATCAGTAGTTCTGGAAAACATTATATAAATGCAAATCTGTCTATTTAATTTCTACCTTTTTGATCAACCTTATGCTCATTACTTTAAAAGCTCCTTGCGTGGCTCAGTGTGAAATTTAGTTTTAAGAGCATCTTGGGATATTTAATCTGGCTGTCGGGGCCATACCCAGACCTGCCGCCCAAATAAGTTTGGAAAAAAGTTTAAAATGACAGGAAAAAGCAGGTTAAACATACAGAGTCATGCGGCACGGAAGCAAGCCCTTTGGCTCAACTTGTCCATGCTGACCAGGTTTTCTAAGCTGAACTAGTCCCATTGTGTCAACTGAAAGAAGGACTGTGCTCATTGTTTGAATGTAGTTGAACAAATCACATCAAACGCTTGTAATTGTAAGAAATGAGTTGGCTCCTCTCTCAAGCATCAGGCAAATCACATAATTACTGAGGGTATTTGTGAAAAAAAAATGAGGAGAAACGTACTTTCTTCAAATTCTGAGGTGGAATTAAAGAAGCCAAAGTCATCTCAGTCAAAATTACCCCCTTTTCAGAAATTTAACACCTCAACATCATGTCCATTTATTGGGTCCAATAAGATGACCTCAGAATTCAACATGACAGTTGTCTCTCTGTTCTGTGTCTGAGGTATTGCCCACCATATTGGTAAACGCAGAAAAAATGTCTAATCTTTGTTTGATAACCCCTGTGCAAAGGCAAGCGGCCCTCAGTGTAGCACAGTTGGCTGCATTTGGGAAAATATGGCCCTGTATATGACGGGTTCTCTTCCTCCCGCAATGGGCTAGTGCCATCGACAATGGGTATTAGTTGTCCCTTCAAAGGCCTCAACCTGCACCGGGGCAGGAAGATCATCTATGAGCTTTGTGGCACAGGGGTTAATTGGGGGCAGAAGTGGGAAGATGGCAAGGACATCAACTGCCACCCTAATGCCTGATTAAAAGAAGCCCCTGCTACCTTAAAAACCCTTGAGGAGTGCATTAAATTCTGCCCTAGATCATCGCACCTTCAGTGTTGCTGAGTCCAAATTCTAGATTCTCGATGGTACTGAGTGTGAGCCTGTACCAGATTCTTAAAAACTAAAATGACTACTTAAAACTGTCACTAAAAGAGGTAAAAATGTAAATACACTTCTGGTTCCACCTCGAGGTAGAGCTAATCTTCCTTGGAATCTTGCCAGAAGACTGTTTCCTATTGCCCCAATTGGCTCTTTTCTCCTATCCTGTCCCTGTCTCTTAGGGGCCTACTTGAATAACCACGTTCACAGATGGGGCTATCGGATGATGCCAAAGGGGTGCCAATCCCAACTAAATGAAACCCGAGGCCCAACATCGGGTTGACAAGGAACCTCTGAGGTGCAGTGGACAGGGTTTCTTCCTATGTGGTCCTTTAGTTTCAACTCAATTGTGGGACTTTAGCGTCCTGCTTTGAGACATGCTTGGTGCTGGGGGACGCACTGAAGTTTGGGGCAGCTGCTGCCAAGGCGCTGTGGGGAAAGACCATCATCTGGGGTCTTCCTGCCGAAGTTAAATGGGGGTTTGTTCAGTTAACAGACCCTCCTGGTGCCTCAAATGTATGTAAATATAGTCTTGTATGTGTCTTTGGTTTGTTTGGATGGAGTCTTGTTCCAATGGTTTGTTTGTTTCCTTGATATCGCACTTTACAGAACCAAACTGTGGTTGTGACTGTATATATAAAAAGACTTTTTACAAATAAAGTATATTTTTGAAATAAAACAAGCTTGGTGTTAGTTGGTGGGGGAGTGGTGTGTGGTATTTGGGTAGAAGAGTGGTAGGTGGGGACTATGTAGCTTTGCCAGCTGTGCCCTGTTTATGTCCAGAGCGATGGAGGGGTGGTTCAGTTCAGATGCCCTTGCCTGGCCTTCCTGTCCTGCCATCAACAGAGATGCTTAAGTAATGCTCCCTTTACAGCATCAACCCCCTGTCACTGGTATCAACCCAATCACAGTCAGCCGGCAAAGGCAGGGAGCTCGAAATAAAGCAAAGCTCTTTGGGACTCCTTGCAATATTTCAGGAGGCTGTCCGTCATGTTCAGGAATTCAGTGCCTGACTGAAGGAGCTGGCATTGGGAGGGCGAGTAACGGGTGAGGGCTGCTCCCTGCCGTTCCCCGTCCTAGAGAGTCACCGAGTATTACACATGGTTGACAAAAACAAATAGAAGCTTCATCAACGATTTAAAGATTATGCTTCCTTCCAATAAATGGGTGTGCAGAGAGGAACACATATGAAGGACAAACAATTCAGCCTTTGGGATTTGACTGCAGACCACAAGACTTGTGCGCCAGTCAGAAAATTGTTCTTTTTTACTGCTAACAATAGTATCTTAAAGCAATGCTTTCCAAATTATACAGTCATACAGCACAGGAACAGACCCTTTGGTCCAATTCGTCCATGCCAACCAGGTTTCCAAAGCTAAACTAGTCCCATATGCCTTGTGCTTGCAAAACTTAGAACATATTGCCCAACATTAGATGTGATCCCATAACTTGGCAAGACTGGACTATCTGAAAGTCGTTGTCTTAGTCCAATGATTGTCTCTGAAAGTTCTTCTGGTGATCCGATAGTACTTTTCCAGATGACTCCTGTATGTCCCGATTGAAGGGAGTGGATATCGAAGGGACTGGATATCGAAGGGAGTGGATGAGACGCCTTTCAAGGGGGCTGCTTTGTCCTAGATGGTGTTAAGTGTCCTGAATGTTATCAGAGCTGCACTCATCCAAGCAAGTGAGTATTCCATCACACACCTGACTTGTGCCTTATAGAAGGTTGTCATGATGCCTTAGTTATCTTTTCTAAAAGGGATAGCTCTATCATGTCAAGGCGTTTATGCTTGCAATCTCCTCCTGTCTGTAACTCTGCAACTTTATGTAACTTTGGCACTTATTGCTTGAATTTGAGGTAATCCGGTATCTAAAGGATTACTGCCTCTTTGAAGTCCAATCTTGTGTTCTGTATGGACCTTCTCTGAACCTGAGCCTACGAGAAAGGATTATCTCCTTATCCTTTTCTCTCAAGGTGCTTAACAATCTCAGAAGTTGCTGGTAAAGCTCAGCAGGTCTGGCAGCGTCTGTGAAGAAAAATCAGTGTTAACAGTTTGGGTCCGGTGACCCTTCCTCAGAACTGATGGTAGCTAGGAAAATGTCGGTTTATATGCAGAAGGTACAGTGGAGGGGAGAGGGTAAGGGGTAAGGGATAGGTGGGGATAGGGCCCAAAGAGAGTGAGGAACAGTTAGACAGACAAAAGAGTGGATAATGATCTGGCTAGGAGGGTGAATAGCTGTTAATGGAGACTGTTGGTGACTAACAATAGGTAATGTGTAATGGCAGACTATAGGATAACAAGGCCTGGTGTGTGGGGTAGGGGGCTAGGACATGGGAGAATTTAGGCCCTAAAATTATTGAACTCAATATTGAGTCCGGAGGCTGCAGGGTCCCCAAGAGGAAAATGAGATGTTGAGCTTCCAGCTTGCGCTGAGCTTCGCTGGAACACTGCAACAAGCCAGAGACAGAGATGTTGGCCAGGGCACAGGGTGGTGCATTGAAGTGGCAGGCAACTGGAAGTTCAGGGTCATTTTTGCGAACAGAATGTAGGTGTTCTGCAAAGTGATCACCCAGTCTACGCTTTGTTTCCCCAATGCAGAGAAGACCACATTGTGAGCAGCGAATGCAGTAGACTAGATAGTGGGTAATGCAGGTAAAGTGCTGCTTCACCTGGAAGGTATGTTTAGGACGTAAATGTGCTGGCATTACGCCTTTGGCAATTGCAGGGAGGCTGCGGGTTTTTGTTTTCTTTATTCATTTAGGGATGAGGGCATCGCTGGTGAGGCAGCATTTATTGCCCATCCCTAATTGCCCAGAGAGCAGTTAAGTGTCAACCGCATTGCTGTGGCTTTGGAGTCACATATAGGCCAAACCAGGTAAGGATGGTAGTTTCCTTCCCTAAAGGACATTAGTGAACCAGATGAGTTTTTCCTGACAATCAACAATGGATTCATGGTCATCATTAGATTCTTAATTCCAGATTTTTATTGAATTCCAATTCCATTATCTGCCGTGGCAGGATTCGAAACCAGGTCAAGGTCTCTGGACTAACAGTCCAGCGATAATACCATTAGGTCAGTGCTTCCCCGTGTGGGTCGGGGAATACAACTAGAACAAGGAATGTTCCATGTATCCCACAAATAGACAGGCATGGTTGGGGGCTGTTTGGGGTGAAGGAAGTGTGGATCAGGGTGTCCCAGAGGGAATGGTGCCTGCGGAAGGCGGACAAGGGAGGGGAGGGGAGTATGCGTCTGGTGGTGGCATCTCACTGGAGGTGGTGGAAATGGCATCTGATGATCTTCTAGATGTGGATGCTGGTGGAATGGTTGGTAAGGACAAGGAGAACCCTATCGCTGCTTTGGGAGAGAAGAGAAGCGGTGAGGGCGGAAGTGCGGGAGATGGGTCGGACCTGGTTGAGGGCCCTGTTGACGACGGTGCTCAGGAATCGTCAGTTGAGGAAGAAGGTGGACATTTCGGAGGCTCCCTTGTCAAAGTTGGCCTCATCAGAACATATATGACGGAGATGGAGGAACTGGGAGAATGGAATAGTCTTTACAGGAAATGAGGTGTGAGGATGTATAGTCCAATTGGCTATTCGAGTCAGTGGGTTTATAATGGATATTAGTGGCCAATCTATCTCCAGAAATGGAAACAGAGATATTGAGAAAGGGAAGGGAGGAGTCAGAGATCGACCAGGTGAAAGTGAGGGCAGGGTGGAATTTGGAAGTGAAATTGATGAACCTTTCCAATTCCAGATGAGAGAGGGAAGCAGCATCGATGATATCATCGATATCTCAGTAGGAAGAGATGAGTTCTGTGGGGCAGAAGCAGGCAGATTTTTGGAAGGAGATAGAACCTCCTAATCCCCCTGCCTCACACACCAGGCCTTGTTATCTTACAATCTGCAATTACCCACTACCTATTGTTAGTCACCAACATTAACTGCTATTCACTCTCCGAACCAAATCGTTATCAACTCCTTTGTCTGTGCAACAGTTCTTCTCTCTCTTTGGGCTCTATCCCCAACTATCATTTATTCCTTACCCCCTCCCCCTAAACCGACCTTCTGCATATAAACTGACATTTTCCCAGCTACCATCAAATCTGAGGAAGGGTCACTGGACACGAAGCGTTAACTCTGATTTCTATTCCCAGATGCTGCCAGACCTGCTCAGCTTTTCCAGCAACTTCTGTTTTTGTTCCCGATTGACAGCATCCGGAGTTCTTTCGGTTTTTATTTAGTGTTCAACTCACTGCCACATCTCTTCTAGGCATGCCCACCTTGAAGAGGTTCTGCTCCTGTCTCCGACGGGATTTCCGTTCCAATCTTTCTTCTAATGCCCACCGACATTAATTTCACTGTCACTCCTGGTGTTTGACCAAATATTTGCTAAAACTCGTTTCCACAGCCATATCACATTCCTCAGTGACTGCCTCTGGCTCAGACTCACCTCACATGGATTCCAACTGAAGTTTCATCCCTCTGTGCACTTAGATCCAACTCGGACTTTGTTATTAAGCCTGCCGATGAGGGTGGTGTTGTTGTAGTCTGGTGTATTGACCTCTACATTGCAGATGCTCAGCGCCAGCTCTCAGATACCTCCTCCTATCTTCCCCTGGACCATGACCCCATCATGACATATCAGGCCATTGTATCAACTACAGTAAGTGACCTTATTTCATCTGGTGACCTCCCTCCCACTGCCTCCAGGGTGATAATCCCCCAGCCCTGCACAGCTCGCTCCTACCTCCTTCCAAAAATCCACAAACAGGGCTGCCTGAGCAGACCCATTGTCTCAGTCTGCTCCTGCCCCAAGGAACTTATCTCTTCCTACCTTGACTTAGTCTTTTCTCCCCTGGTCCAGTCCCTGCCCACATACATCTGCAATTCCTCTGACGCTTTATGCCAGTTTCAGAACTTCCAGTTTGCAGGTTCCAGCCACCTCCTCTTTACCATGGATGTGCAATCCCTTTACACATTCATTCCCCACCAGGATGGTCTCAGGGCTCTCTGCTTCTTCCTAGAGCAAAGGCCTGAACCGTACCCACCCACCACCACCCTCCTCCGCTTGGCTGAGCTTGTCCTCACCCTCAACAACTTCTCTTTCAACTCCTCTCATTTTCTTCAGGTCAGAAGGGTTGCCATGGTACCCGCATGGGCACCAGTTATGCCCGTCTCTTCGTGGAATAAGCGGAACATTCTTGTTCCAGTCCTATTCCGGTCACCATCCATAACCCTTTCTCTGATACATCGATGATATCATCGGTGCTGCTTCCCTTTCTTGTCCGGAATTGGAAAAGTTAATTGATTTTGCTTCCAATTTCCACCCTGCCCTCACTTTCACCTGGTCTATCTCTGACTCCTCCCTTCCCTTCCTCAACATTTTGTTTCCATTTCTGGGGATAGACTGGCCACTAATATCCATTACAAACCCACTGACTCCCACAGCTACCTGGACTATACATCCTCGCACCCCACTTCCTGCGAAGACTCTATCCCATTCTCTCAGTTCCTCCGTCTCCGTCGCATATGTTCAGATGACGTCAACTTCGACAAGGGAACCTCAGAAATGTCCACCTTCTTCCTCAACCGAGGATTCCCCAGCTCCGTTGTCAACAGGGCCCTCAACCAGGTCTGACCCATCTCCCGCACTTCCGCCCTCACCCGCTCTCTTCCCTCCCGCAACAGCAATACGGTTCCCCTTGTCCTTACTTACCATCCCACTACATCCACATCCAGAAGATCATCAGACATTTCTGCCTCCTCCTGCAAGATGCTACAACCAGACGCATATTCCCTTCCCCTCCCTTGTCCGCGTTCTGCATGGACTGTTCCCTCCGGGACACCCTGGTCCACTCTTCCTTTACCCCCAATACCGCACCGCCTCCCCCCACCACAGCCCTACAGCACCTTCCCCAGCAACCGCTGAAGGTAAAACACCTGCCCATTTACTGCCTCCCTCTGCAGTATCCAAGGGCTCAAACATACCTTCCAGGTGAAGCAACACTTCACCTGCACTTCCCACAATCTAGTCGACTGCATTCGCTGCTCACAATGTGGTCTCCTCCACATTGGGGAAACGAAGTGTAAACTGGGTGACCACTTTGCAGAACATCTATGTTCTGCTTGCAAAAAAGACCCTGAGCTTCCAGTACCTGCCACTTTAACAGTCCACCCTGTTCTCTGACCAACATCTCTGTCTCAGGCCTGCTGCAGTGTTCCAGTGAAGCTCAGCACAAATTGGAGGAACAACACCTCATTTTCCACTTGGGGACCCTGCAGCCCTCCGGTCTCAATATCAAGTTCAATAATTTTAGGGCTTAAACTCTCCCATGTCCCAGCCCCCTACCCATGCACCAGGCCTTGTTATCCCATTGTCTGCCATTACACACAACAATTGTTAGTCACCAATAGTCCCCATTAACAGCTATTCACCCTCCTAGCCTGATCGTTATCTGTCCAACTGTTCCTCTGTCTCTTTGGACTTTATCCCCACCTATTGTTTACCCCTTAACCCCTCCCCACACACTAAATTCTGCATTTAAACCAATATTTTCCTAGCTACCATCAGTTCTGAGGAAGGGTCACATTAACTCCAAAACATTGACTCTGATTTCTCTTCAAAGACGCTGCCAGACCTGCTGAGCTTTTCCAGCAACTTCTGTTTTTGTGTTTTGATTTACCATATCCACAGTTCTTTCGGTTTTTGCTGATCAATCTCTACCATCTAGGAGGCCAAGGGCAGCAGATATATGGGAACCTGCAAGGTCCAATCCTAGCCATCACCATCCTGACTTGGAAATATTTTGCTGTTCCTTCATTGTTGCTGGGTCAAAATCCTGGAATTCCCTTCCTAATGTCATTGTGGGTCTACCTACAGCACATGAACTGCAGCAATTCAAGAAGGCAGCTCACCACCACCTTCTCAAAGGCAACTAGGGATAAGCAATAAATCCTGCACAGCCAATAACGTGCAAGTGCCATGAGTTTAAAAAAACACAAACTCCCATGTCTTCTCTTTCTAGTCTTGGTGCCAATGTTCATAAAGTTATTATCTTTTCTCTGAGGGATCTTACACTTTATCTCATGGAGCTTTTGGTTGCCAATCACAGAATCCCTTCATTAGTTTTGAACATCTCAGTAAGGTCACCTCTTAATTTTCTCTGTGACAAGGAGAAAAAGCCCAATTTCTCTCATCTTTCCTTGTATCTAAAATCCTTCATTCCTGGTAACATTCTAGTAAATAACATATATTCCCTCTGAAAGTTAGAGTAAAGCCCCTGTTTCCACCTACTGACACTGTGTGACATCAGTGGAGCCAATGGAACATGATCATTAACTCCTTCAGAACCAGTACTTTATACAACAAATCCCACCAATGAGAGAATCATTCAGGTGTTTTTTCTGCAAAAGTAGGCTCAGTTGATCACTTCACTTCAAAGACGACATGTCAGATTCTTCTCAGAGAAAGAAAATAAGCTTGCATCAGCTCGAACAGGAATCTAATAAAACAAGCTGATGCATGTGATCACTTTTCAATTACCCATCATGTTTATGTTAATAATGGTTTAGAACATGTTCAAAGGCAAGTTCTTCAATGCTGCGCTTTCTCATTACTTTTGACTGATGAGGTTCACATTTTCTAGTCTAAATTTCAGTTGTTCAAACTCGTTTGATCCCTGTCCAAACGTCAAACATTTAAAGGCTTTTCTTTTCGCTAATGTCAAAATGCTAACTCCTCCAGTACCATTAGCGAGACAGTCAATACTGCTCCACGGGTATGCCAGATATCTTTTCAAATGTTTACATTGTCAACCAGCATGAAATCCCTAAAGCCAGGCAAGGAAAGGTGTGGAGAGGTGATACTGCATCCACCTTCAAGGATTCGGAAATCTGCCTCCAGGCGCATTAATATAAACCTAACTCCATGGCCTTTCTTATTATTTCAACATTAGCAAAACTCTTCTACAGTTCCATCCCCACTACCCATATGCTAGATGATAGTTTTGTTCCCTCCTTTCTTTTTCCAGATCTGTGATATGCTATTAACATTTCTTCTGAAAGATCGATGAGCCTGCCATGCACCAAGGCTTCCTCAGGATTGGTACAATGTTTTGATCCCGGCTTCTGTTACTACTGGACAAGTCAGATTCAAGAATGAAATGTGTTCTGATAGTTGATTTTTTAAAAAAATCAGTTAATGTGGTAGTCATTCATTGAAACATGGTCACACGAGGCTGCAGAGTTTCTCTATGACACAAGGTTTATCACACAAAAGACAGAAACAGAAAAAAAATCTGTTTTGATATACATCAGAGCAAGGAAAGTCTTAAAACATTGAGCAACACCTTCACATTTTGGCAATTCATATCTAGAGAAGTCATACCTCTACATCAAATATCAAGTTCAACTGAACTGATTCTTGTCAGTTCCTGTGTTGTGAACTGTCAAGTCTTCTTTCAAGAATACTCACAAAATGGACGGCTTAAACTTTCTCAGTTTCTATTAACCTGAATATTTTTAACCAAATACTTGAGTTCTGGAAGTTGCATGTTCTGAACTTTTTCGACTGAGATAATAGCCCTTTCCCTGAACTATCCTATACTATTTTCTAGGAGAGAGACTGCTTTTGCTTCTGACCCCGGTCAGGTTACCTCCAACAAGTGCCTAAGAACTTACATTTCTGTTGTGTCTAAGCTAAAATCAGTCCCTGATTATTCTGAACCAAATGCAGGGCAATAGTCTTCAGTGTTTTCTCTCCCTGTGTTAAATTACCACAGTACAATAAGTTTTCCGACTCCAGGAGTTCACAGTCACCCACTCTCTGAAACAGACTGGATTAGGTCATCATTCTGGAAGAACTGATATTATTATACATAAATCACACGAGTTAAATCAAACCATGTCAGTCCATTCCCCCCTACCCTCTCCAAGCCTGAATACAACTTTAAAAGAGACTCCAGTTTATATTTCAATGAATGACCAAAGCCTGCCACAAGAAATAGACTCAATGGTAAACTCAGCAAGTTGGGGGATACAAAATTAGAACTGCGACTACTTGGAGCTTTCACTGTCTAATTCTTGCTGCAAAATAGTGGCTCTTAAATTGCACCAAGAAGCCAAATTGAAGGACATCAAGTTACCTATTGACTCTTCGTAATTATCTGACAACTCTTTATTTCCAACTCTGTGTAGCTCTCCATTTATGAAAGGAAGATTCGATAGCTAATGGATTTGTGGATGTCAATGTTTAATAATATCCTGGAGGGAACATGTGATGGACATTACGATAGCAACGTTTTTTTTCATTTGTTTATGGGGTGTAGATATTCACTGTTCTATTTCTAATTGTCCCTGAGCAGGTTGTACTGAGCCACCTTTCTGAACAGTTTATGTGGTGCCAGTACACCCACATTGCTGTTGGGTAGGGAGTCACAGACTTTTCATATAGCAATTATAAAGGAACATCAATGCATGTCCAAATCAATATAATGTGTAATCTATGATTCAGAGATGAACCTGGTAATGTTCTGATATGCTCGGTGACCTTGTTCTAGGTGGCAGAGCTTGTTGCTTCTAAGGTACTGTTGAAGAAGACTTAGAAGACTGCTACAGTGCACCTTGTAGATGGAGACATGAGAGTTGTTAGTGGATGCAGAGAATACTCAAGGTGATGGCTTGGTTTCCAATCAAGCTGTTTGTTTTTTCCTGCAAAGTGGTGAGATAATTTGCACAAATCACTAAAGGTTAATGAAAAGGGTATTGCAATGTCGACTGGGCTGTGTGTGCCTTTGTTATGTCTGGTACCAAGTTGGATGACAGATGGTCCAATGAAGTTTATTTTGTTTTCTTCATAGGGAGTTGATATACCTGAATGACTAGCTCAATCATTTCAGACAGCAATGAAGAATCAACCACATTGCTGTAAGGGGCCAGGATTCACACATAAAGCAGGCAAGGTAAGGATAGCAATTTCCTTTCTTAAAGGGTTTTATAGAGTCATAGAGACAAACAGCACAGAAACAGACCCTTCAGTCCAACCAGTCCATGCTGACCGTAATCCCAAACTAAACTAGTCCCACCTGCTCACACTTGGCCCATATCCCTCCAAACCTTTCCTATTCATGTACTTACCCAAATATCTTTTAAATGTTCTAATTGTAACTGTATCCACCATTTCCTCTGGAAGTTTATTTTAATTTTTCTCCTCTCACCTTAAAAGTATGCCCCGTAGTCTTGAAATCCCCCACCCTAGGGAAAATATACCTGTCATTAGCTTTATCTTTTCGGTTTTTACTTTGTAAACTGAAATTTAAATGCCCCAACTGCCAGAATGGGATTTGAATTTGTGTCTACCGCTCATTCCTCAAGTGGCATGCCCACCACTCTATCAGATCCAATGGGATGCAACAATAACAACTATGAAGTCAAGAACTTTCTGTGTTCTTACATTTACAGCCAAAAGCCCCACACGATGTATGAAAGTAAGTATGATTATTCTGTGATTTTTCCTTTACATTTCTTAGGGTGCAGTAACTCTGCATGATCTCTGCACTCTTCCAATTTTGGCTGCTTGTACATCATCAGTTTTCATCACTGGTGAAATTATCTAGGCTCTAAATCTCTCCAGCTGTCCTTCTTTAAGACCATCATTATAACATACCTATATAATCATGCTTTTTGTGTCCTAGCCTCGCATCTCCTCATACACGCTTGGCAATGTGGGTGGAGGCAGGTTCAATTGAAGTATTCAAGGACCTATTTCATGATTACTTGAATAGAAATAATCTGCAAGGATTTGAAGAAAACACAGATGGGCATCAGGTAATGATACTCACTTGAACAGTCAGTACAGACACAATGACCTGAATGGCCTCTTTCTGAGCCGTCACATTTTTATGACCCGGTGATACACTCAAGGAGCAGGTACAGATTATGCAGCCCCTTGAACCTATTCCACCATTGAATAAGATCATGGCTGATTGGATTATAACATCAAATCCACATTCCCATCTAACCACCCCGCGCCCCCCGCCCCCCAACCACTTAACAGCAACCTATCCACCTCTGCCTCAAAAAGATTCAAAAACTTTCCATTACTTTTACATGAAAGGAGTCCAAACCAAAGGCTCACAACACTTTGTGAGGAAAAGACTTACCCCATCGCTGTTGTAAATGGGTGAACTCCTACTTTTAAACAGTGATCCCTATTTCTAGAAGCTCCCATAAAAGGAAATCTGTAGAATGCCTACAGTGTAGAAGCAGGCCACTTGGCCCATCAAGCCCAAACTAAACCTCTGAAGAGCATCCTACCAGACCCACCCCATCCCTGTAACCCTGTAGTTCCCTTGGTCAATCTACCTATCCTACACATCCCTGGACACTATTAGCAACTTAGCATAGCCAATCTACCCAACGCACACATCTTTGGACTATGGGTGCAAACCCACACAGGCAGTCGCCCGAGGGTGGAATCAAACCCGGGTCCCTGGCGCTGTAAGACAACAGTGCTAACCATTGAGTCACCGTGCTGCCCTGGCATCTTCTCCATAGCTCTCCTGTCAAGACCTCTCAGAATCTTGAATGTTTCAATCAAGTCACCTCTTGGTCTTCTAAACTAGAGCAGACAAAAGCCTACCCTGTCCAACCTTTCTTTATAAGACAACCCACTAATTGTAGGTTTTAGTCTGGTAAACCTTCTCTGAACTGCTGCCAATGCACTCACATCCTTCCTTAAGTAGAGTGAGCAATGCTGTTCATAATACTCAAGATGTGGTCTCACCAATGCCCTGTATAACTGAAGTATAACCTCCCTTTTTTTGAATTCAATTCCTCTTGCAATAAATCAGAACATTCTATTATCTTCCCCTGCGAGTGGGCACAGTTCTGGTATTCGGCAGAGATCCTGAGGTCTTGCAGTGCATTGATGGAACTACTGAATTCTCAGTGTCAGGGGGTTCCTTGGGCTGTCATTAACATGGAGATGGAATTTTTTTTTTGACAGAACGATGGATGGGAATAAAAAAAGGCGGAAAATGATGGAAATACTCAGCCGGTCTGGTGACATTTGTGAAGAGAGAAGTAAAGTTAATGTTTCAGGTCCGTGACTTTTCATCACTGATGAAAGGTCACAGATGCAAAAGAGTCAATAGAAGTGTCATTTCCTTTTGTTTCTGTTTCTTTAATTTCTGCTCTTGTTTTTAATTCAAACTTTTGTATTTTAAGATGGTGTCGGAGAATAGTGACTGTATACTTTCCACTGAACTCCTCTACTCTTGTACTTGGCTACATGTGACGATAAAACTTGATCTAAATCTAATCTAATAAGATACCTTACAAGATTTTTAACGATAAATGAATCGCAACAGGTAATCCTGACCCTCAGTGAAGATCCCTCCTACGATAGGCACAACTACTTTGGGTAATACATTTCTCAGCATAGTTCTTTCAGCATTCCTGTTCTAAAATAGGACATTCCAAAAATTGTCATGCACACCAGTAATGTAAAGTTTTGTGTAGTATGCAGTTTCCGCATGTGTTCGCACTTATTTCGTCCAACATAACAATCCCAATGATATAATATTGTTAGTGAAAGTTGAAATTCACCACAAACAATCCTCTGAGGATCTTGTATGTCATATTCTTTAATGATTCCATTCTAAATGCATATCCTTCTATTTACCATAAGCAAAGTGACAGAAAATCCACTATTACCGCAGAACATTCTAAAAGACTCTAACATGATGAAGATCTTAACAGCTACTTAGAGTTTAATTCACTACAAACGTTTTTGCTTCACCTCAATTCAGTTTTCTGACCCTAAAGGCAGCTTTTATTTTATTTCCTTGGGTCTGTTTTGTTGCTTTGCCATCCACACTTAAATTGTTTTCATGATTTGTTTTGTTGATCCTCAATTAACATGTAACCCATTTGTTCCTCATTTCATTTAGTTAATTTATAGCCTCGGTGTCAAGTGTTGTTGGATAATCACTTGCGTGAAGCACCTTGAGATTGTTTGTTACATTAAAAGCACAAATTGTTATTCTGGTTAGGTGCCTATATGCATCACAAGGTAAAAATCCACATCAAGACACCTTCAGACTTAACAAACCGTCAAGCTCCTGCTGCTTGTGCATACTCCTGCTAGGAGACTGCTGCCATGCTACATTATCCTCATCTGTCCTGCACCATCCACTCACATCTACTGTAACTAATTGGCAATCACTCTGTGACGTCTGTCATTGAAGTAGCCTTAGGACACTCTCTTTCTGTTGCCCTCCACTCCACATTGCCCTCGATAAGAGATCTCAGTAGTCTTTCAGCTCCGATCAAATGGCCGAAATACTGACATTCTCTAATAAAAGCAAAAGATCGTGGATGCTGGAAATCTAAAACAAAAACACAGAAGGCTGGAGTAACTCAGCAGGTCTGGCAGCATCAGTGGACAGAGAAACAGAATTAAAGAAGAGTCAGAGTGGACTTGAAATCCTGTTTCTATCTCCACAAATACTGCCAGACCTTTTGAATTTCTCCAGGATTCTCTGCATTTGTTACTAATGTTCTCTTCTCTGATGTCACTTTTTAAGAGGTATTTTTCTTCTGCAATTTCAAACACCTCTACATTTGTCTCATGTTCTGTGTATGGAATTTTAAGTACAAGACTTAGCATTTGCATTTCAAAGACTCTGTTTTGTTCTCCAGATATTTATTTCATGTCCAGGTTTCTGACGCATACAGGAATGTCACTTCTTATGAGTTTTTTTCCTCCATGTTAGAAGCTTGAGATTTTTTGACGCTAACACATGGTGGTCATTGTAACGAGGTCAGAATAGGAGTTCCCTGATTGGGGCTGTTAATCTGGTCCAATCAGGGAGCCCTGGCTGACAGATATAAACAGGAGTGTTAGAGGTTCTGTTCACTCTGAGAGCTGACTCTGAGGAAGCTGGATCAGTATCAAGGACTCTCCATTTGTAAATAAAGGGTGACTTGGTGATGGGATACCAGCCTCCATGGTCTTATTTTAGTGGTGACAAGAGAAAGCACGCTCCTAAAGAAATTTGCACGCAACAGTGATTTTTGAGTTGGAGCTAGCATTTTTGGCATTACACCACTATTTGGGAAGCTTGACTTATTCAATCCTACCGTAGAATACTGTGCCCAGTATGTGGAAAGAATGCATTTTTTTCTGGTCAAATGACATTGAGGCAGATGAAAAGCAACAAGTAATTCTCCTGACAAGTTTACAGACCCGCAGCTTTCTCGGTTATAAGGAGGCTAACTTTCCCTGAGGCACCAGATACTACAACCCGGTGGGTTTAGTTAAAGAACACTATAACTCCAAGCCTCTTCTAATTCTGAGACACTATCGGGTTTTACTCGGCAATTTGAGAACCAGGGGAATCCGTATCAAGATTTATGACAAGGTTAGGATAACTGACAGAGGCAATGACTTTGGTTTAATCCTTAATGAGGTGCTGAGAGATTGTTTGGTATGTGGGATTAATGACATAAACCACGTGAAAGCGCCGACTAGCTGAAGTTTATCTGGACTTCCAACAGGCACTGCAACTGACTTTGTCAGTGGAAAATGCAGCACATGGAGCAATGGAAGTAGACGCTCTCACCAGTCTGACTGAGCTTGGGGAATACCACTTGAGTGAAGGCAATTGCATAATCTCACTCAGGATGTATCCTGAACAGAGGGACTCTAGATCAGCCCATGGCAAACCCCAAAAACAAAGCCAAGCCTTGGCCAATCAGTTAAAATTTTCCTCAGGATCTGGGCGCGTAAGCCATTGTCGTTGCTGCCAGTATGCAGACTTGAGACAGCTAAAAAGTCCCACTCAGCCTGAATTCAGTAAGAGAACTCATAGGCCTCTATCCAGGAGAGTCCACCTTCCTCTGGTTTGGAACAGTTAAATTGTTCAGCAACGTTCAGATCAGAAATAATCAAAATAAATGGTCACCTGATTCTACTGGAGGTTGATACCAACACATCTGTTTCAGTGATCGCAGAACCAGTCTTTAACAAAATTTGTTCTGGACTCCAATCCTTAAGCTTGTGCAAGACCTCAGCTGGGGAACCTTTACAGAATAAGGGGATAACTTTGGTTCCAGTTTCTTATGAGAAGCAGCTGGTTCAGTTACCACTGATTGTAGTAAAAGGCATGGTCCTAAGCTTGATGGGGCGAAATCGGTTGAGAAAGATTCACCTAGGTATGTTCAACATTTTTCAATTAGAAAATGGCTGCCTGAGTGAAGTCCCAATTAATTACCTGGGAGTTTTTCAGGACGGTCTAAAGATTGTCAAAGGAGCCAAGGCCACCTTACATGTTGACCAGGAAGCAATTCCACGATTCTGCAAGGCCCACCCAGCGCTATTTGCCAAATGGGCAAAAGTAGACACAGAAATCAGGAGACTGGAAAGCAAGGAATCATCAAACCAGTACAGTTTGTGTAATGGGCAGCACCAGTCATCCCAATTGTGGAGCCCAGTGGGTTGGTTTGCATTTGTGGGGATTTTAAACAAACAGTAAACAGCTTTTCACAGCTGGATAAATAGCCAATCCCTTGCATTGAGGATTTATGTGCAAAACTGGCAGGGCGCTGTCCTTCATAAAGCTGGATATGAGCCATGTGTACCTGCGGTTGCAGTTCAATGAGGATTTGCAGAAGTTTGCTACACTTCATTCCCATAAGGATTTGTACCAATATATGAGACTGCCAGCTGGGGTACTGTCAGTCTGTGCAATTTTTCAGCAGATGACGGAGAACATTTTACAAGGTCTACCCCACATTGCCATTTAGAGTCATAGAATCATACAGCACTGAAACAGACCCTTTGGTCTAACTCATCCATGTTGACCAATTTTCCCAAACTATAATAGTCCCACTTGCCTGCATTTGGCCCATATCCCTCCAAATCTTTCCTGATCATGCACCTATCTGAATGTCTTTTAAATGCTGTAACTGTACCTGCGTTTAGGGTTGATATGACTTGATGGGCCAAATGGCCTGCTTCCACACTGTAGGGGTTCTATGATTCAGATCCATAGGCAACCAGTTCAACTCACACTACATTTGGCCTCAAAATAAAACAGTAAAACCATCCCCCACTTGCTTCTTGTTTAAACTAAACCCAAACTACATCTCCAGACTTTTGACCCCCAACAAAACACATATTACAACTAAAGACCAGTGCATAATGGTTATTGAGCACATATAACCGAGCAATAAACACCTGAACACTGTAGTGTTAGAATGCAACAGCAATGCATTGCTTCAAATACAGACAGTTCAAGATTGATGGAACTAGCCACAGTCATGAAAATGTTAACTTAATAAGACACTCAACTGATAAAATCTAGTTATTAACTAATACTTCAAAGCACTGCTCACTGGAGGGAAGAAATATTTATTTCAATAATGAGTTGTAGCTAAGTATGACACAAATGTCACACGAACCATTCTTAATTGTGCTATAAACAGAGACAGCAAGAGGTAATTTGGCATTTCTTAAAAATTCAACTTGCCTCGTGGCATAACTTTGGTCACGTGGATCACAGATCCAGGAGCAAGTTATATGAATGATTTAGAATTTCTGTAGGATAGATGATGTTGGCAATACTCAAAATTAATTCTCTTCTTTTAATTGAGTTACATTATACAAAAGAAACTTGATTTGACAGAAACAAGCTTGGTTCTAGCTTGCTTACAAGAAATGCGTTCATAGAGCTCTCTCCTTGCATTGAAAATATAGAAGCAGCAGATGTAAAAGGAAGATAAAGTGAGTGATAAATGTTGTAAGTGGTTCATTCGTTTATGTACCCTCTGCCCAATTGCAGGTCCTGGGCTTGTTGTCTGGTGATTTTGTCAATAGTGGTTGGCATTGCCTTCTTGTTCGGGGTCAGGGCAAAGAGACAAGCGTAAGTCTACCGCAGCCAGAATAGGAATCCACCTCTCTGAACCAATGGCACCACTCTGAAGCACACGCCAGCAATCAAGCCGATTGAACTTATTGGCCCCCAGTACGAGGTAGGAAGAGAAAAATATTGACTTCAGGCCTGCACTCTATGGGGTGGTGATGTTCACATTAATCAGCAATATCGGGTATGCACCAGCCTGAGTCCAGCTGCATAGTCCATTAGCTCTCAACAGTGAAGAACACGTCATCAAACCAAGGTAAAATCCTCACCAAAAATCATTTCATACAGTTGAGGTTCCACAGTCTGTTTTACAAGTGGGCTTCTAGAGCACTTCAATAAACCTAGCATTCTCGAGCTGTTAAAAAGTCATTCAAACTCTCAGAGCAGGCAGTTGCAAGTTGCAAGCTTGGGGCTGGATGAACACAGCAGGTCAAGCAGCATCATAGGAGCAGGAAAACTTGACGTTTCGGGCCTAGACCCTTCATCAGAAATGGGGGAGGGGAAGAGGGTTCTGAAATAAATAGGGAGAGAGGGGGAGGCGAATAGAGGATGGATAGAGGAGAGGATAGGTGGAGAGGAGACACACAAGTCGAAGAGGCGGGGATGGAGCCAGTAAAGGTGAGTGTAGGTAGGGGGGTAGGGAGGAGATAGGTCAGTCCAGGGAGGACGGGCAGGTCAAGGGGGCGGGATGATGTTGGTAGATAGGAGATGGGGGTGTGGCTTGAGGTGAGAGGAAAAACAGGTTAGGGAGGTGGAGATGAGCTGGGCTGGTTTTGGGATGCGGTTGGGGGAGGGGAGATTTTGAATATCCGCCTTCCGGAGGGACCACTCCCTCCGCAACTCCCTTGTCCGCTCCACACTCCCCTCCAGCCCCACCACACCCGGCACTTTTCCCTGTAACCGCAGGAAGTGCTACACCTGCCCCCACACCTCCTCCCTCACCCCAATCCCAGGCCCCAAGAAGACTTTCCACATCAGGCAGA
>JAHRHZ010000056.1:2192496-2216477 GCA_024137785.1 Ginglymostoma cirratum | reverse complement strand
TGATGAAGGGTTTAGGCCCGAAACGTCAAGTTTTCCTGCTCCTATGATGCTGCTTGACCTGCTGTGTTCATCCAGCCCCATGCTTGTTATCTACAGAGTCGACGAGATTGGGTTACACCTGTTGGAAAATAAAATGAGGGCAATCAAAGGTGCCCCGGCTCCCATGTCTGTACTGAAGCTTAGGGATTTCCTTGGGCTGGTGAATTATTACAGAAAGTTCATGTATCACCTGGCCTCCATCCTGGCACTTTTGTATCAACTCTTAAAAAAAGGCCAGCCTTGGGAACGGTCACATAGTGAAGCCATAGCCTTCAGTGAAGTGAAGAAACAGCTCTCTAAGTTGTTTGCACTCTGTGATCCCGAGCGAGATCTGGTGTTGACATGCGTCGCCTCCCCTTACAGCATCAGGGTAATATTAGCTCGTAGGTGGCCCAATGGAGAGTTATGCCTAATAGCGTATGGATCCAGGACTTTGGCGAATGCAGAGTGTAAATATGTCCAGATAGGGAAGGAAGGTTTGACAGTTATATTTGGAGTCAGGATGTTCCACTAGTACCTTTACAGATATAAATTTTAAATAATAACGAACCACAAACACCTGTTAGGTCTACTTACAAAGGACAAGGCAGACTGGCCATAGCTTCAGGCTGAATTCAGCAGTGGGCCCTAATACTAAGTGCATAAAATTACAAGTTGGAATGCTGTCGAGGAGCAAAAGCAGACGCATTGAGTCGCCTCCCACTAGTAGATACACTGCCGGTGGTACCACCGCTGGAAGAGTCCATTTTAAATTTTCTGGACACACTCCCAGCCACAGCTGACAATATCAGCCTTTGGACGCAGAAAGATCTGGTCCTGGCAAAACTGAAACAGCTGGTGATGATGGGGAGAAACCAAAGGGCTGTCACAACCAGAATTGAATCTTTTGGACCCAGACAGACCAGGTCATGGTAGAGGATGATATACTATTATGGGAAGTGAGGGTGATTGTCCTGAGCAAATGTCGCTGTCAGACACTGACTGAACTCTACCTGAGTCATCTAAGGGTTTCCAAAATGAAGATGTTGGCGAGAAGTTATGTCTGGTGGGTAGGATTGGATGCAGATGTAGCTATTTTGGTGGGGCAGTGCACAAAGTGCCAACAAGGACAGAAATTACAGCCAGCAGCTCCCCCCCATTTGTTGGCATGGCCGGGTAATGGTCCAGACTTGGTTTCATGGCGACCATGCATGTCCTTTCATGGGCTCAATGTTCTTAGTCATTGTGGACACCCACTCAAAATGGCTGGATGTGGATAAAGTTCATTCAGCAAACATGGGAACGATGATAGAAAAGTTGCGCACATCCTTTGCAATACATGACTCCCAGAAGTGTTAGTCACAGATAATGGGCCATTGTTTACCAGCCCAGAATTTGAGTATTTCCTAAAGATGAATGGTATTTGTTATACAACGACAGCCCCATACCAGCCCAAACTTTAAAGCCATTCTGAAAGAAACAGCCTACAGCTTCACTAGAAACCAAACTGTGCCGGTTCCTATTTGATTAGAGGATCACGCCTCATGCAACGACAGGGAGATCTCCAGCTGAGCTGCTGATAGGGAGAAGACTCTACACCAGGTTAAATCTGATCTTCCCAGAACTGGGTTTGGGGGGTGGGTGAAATGGCATCTGGAATGCCATTCATGGACACATCACTCCTCTAAGCAAGAGAGACAGTTTACTTCAGGGGATGATGTTTGGTGTAGGAACCATGGGAATGGCCCAACATGGTAAGAGGCATGGTCGATGTAAGTTCAGGTCCAGTGACGTATAAGGTTTGGGTCGGTGTGACAGTCTCAAGCACATGGACCAAATGCAACCTGCAAACTCACAAACGGTGTGGGAGTAAAACACACCCTGCTCTTCGACTGCCTCTCTGACTGTTCCGGAACCAGTGGGTTCTTTCTCTCCTGCAAGCATTGAAGATACCTCAGAATCTGAGATGGACATGGCAGACATTGCTGCCCTGACGCCTTTGCCACCTGAAGAAGAGAATAAATTTTCTCTGAGACATTCTGAGACAAGAGGCAAGCTACTGTGCGTTACACGCTGCCCCCATCAGAGGCAAGTTTGGAGGAACCTGACCCAGTGCTAAAATGCCCCTGGAGGAGCTACAAAAAAACAAAATGGCCCATGTCGTCACACTCAGAGGGGGAGGGATGTAGTGATTGTAATGAAGTCAGCCGGGTGGACTTCAGAGGATATGAGTTCCCTGACTGGGGCTGTTAACCTGGTCCAATCAGGAAGCCCTGGCTGACAGATAAACACAAGAGTGGCAGAGGTTCTGTTCACTCTGAGAGCTGGCTCTGAGGGAGCTGGATCAGTGTCAAGGACTCTCCACGTATAAATAAAGGGTGACTTGGTGATGGAATATCGACCTCTGTGGAGTTATTTCACACATCCTGTCGAATCACATTATATTCAAGACTAAAATTTCAAACTATTTGATCATGGAATCGCATTAATAAAAACTGAAACAATCCATATTTTATTCTTCAAAGGGACAAGCTCATTGGGACAGTATTCACCTGGTTATCTCTGGTTTATCTGGCTCTGCTGTCGCAACATGATAGTTCATCAGCAGGCCCTCATACAGGGTGATGCCTCTTCTCTGGTACTGTTCACCCACTGAGTAGTACTAAACATACGGCCAAAACACAAACGGTTACACACAGCATAGTTCTGCAGTTGACAGAATTGCCAGTGCAGTTCCCTTTGACTTGATGTGAAACCCTCCCAGCATCAGCTCCACCCGTCAATGAGTACAAAGCAAAATCAGGAGGTCGCTGGGTATTGTTCACACAGTCAGAATCAGCACAAGCTTAAAAGAACTGTTCTGCAGTAAAGCTACTTTCCTCTTTCAAAAGCCATCAGAGAAAATATCCAGGAGGTTGAAAGAGTTACGGTCGGAATGATTGGGACTGCTGGCCTGCCTACCTGCTACTGATCATCAAGTGGCCAGTATTTCATTGGAAAACAACAAAGGCACACAGGCACTCACACTCAGATATAGACACGTGTGCACCCACACACAAGTGTATTGACACAATATGCTCGCCTGCACTCACATCCAGAAATTCATACACTTGTATAAACAGATACACCCACATGTACATATGCAAACATGAGCAAATGCAATGAGACATGTACGAGTAAACAGTGTGCACAGACATACACTGATATATTTGTGCTGTACATCCACACACACATCACATATCAAAGACACAAATCCTAAGAGGCAACCACAGACACAGACAGATAATGTAGGATAGGTTTAAAGGAAGGCTCACTTGACCCAAAATATTAACTCTGATTTCTCTCCACAGATGCTGTCGGACCTGCTGAGCTTTCCCAGCAATTTCTATCTTTGTTTCTGATTTATAGCATGCTTAGTGATAAAATTTTCATTTAATGAAGGACAGGTCTTGACTTTTTGTGATTGTGCAAAATGAAGGTTTGTCAGACACGTTAAATTATTATTTTGGGTGGCACAGTGGCTCAGTGGTTAGCACTGTGACCTCACAGTGTCAGGTGACTGTCTGTATGGAGTTTGTCCATTTTCCCCGGATCTGCATGGGTTTCCACCAGGTGCTCTGGTTTCCTCCCGCAGTCCAAAAATAATAATCTCTCTCTCAATGTCAGCAAGACTACAGAGCTGATCATCAACTTCAGGAAGTGAGGAGGAGGACATACCCCTATCTATGGAGCTGAGGTGGAGATGGTCAAAAGCGACAAGTTCTGAGGCGTGACAATCACTGATAATCTGTCCTGGACCAACGACATTGATGCAATGGTCAAGGAGGAACAACAATGTCTCTTCTTCATCAGGAGGCTAAGGAAATTCGGTATGTCCATGCAAACCCTCACCAACTTTTACAGATGCACCATAGAAAGTGTTCCATCTTAATACATCACGGCTTGGTACAGCAACTGCTCTGCCCAGGACCATAAGAAACTACAGAAAGTTGTGAACACAGCCCAGACCATCACACAAGCCAACCTTCCATCCATGGACTCCATGTACACTTCCTGTTGCTACAGAAAGGCAGCCAATACCATCAAAGACCCCTCCCAGCCCAGCTGTGGGATCTCTTCCAGCAGACAGAAGATACAAAAGCTTAAACGATCATGCCAACAGGTTCAAGACAGCTTCTGAATGGATCTCTCAAATTTCAAATCTAACGCTGATCTTGCTTTTTGTACACCTCCTGTGCCACTGTACCTTTGTATTCCTCATTCTGTTTAATCGCCCTACGATCCTTGTGCCTTTGTATGTTATGATCTGCCTGGACTACACTGTACTTAGGTACATGTGTCAACAATAAATCAAATCAAAGGCGGGCAGGTTAGGGTGGATTGGCCATGCTAAATTATCGGGTAGTGTCCAGGGATGTGCAGGCTAGGTGGGTTAGTCATGGTAAATGCGATAGGGTTATGGGGATAGGGTGGGGGCGGGGTAGTATGCTCTTTGGAGGGTCAGTGTATAGTCGATGGGGCAAATGGCCTCTTTCTGCACTGTAGCGATTCTATGAAACGTCTCTCCATTACTCTTTCCAGTAATGTCACTGGCAGAGACGTCAAATGGTCTATTGATTTGCAGACGCGTACACGTACAAAAACATGAGCGCACACATGCCTGAAGAATGACAATCAGCTTCAAAAAGCTTCAATTTGCCAACAACAGAGTAAGTGCTCCAAAGAAATTTGGAGCAATTTTCACGTGTCTCCGGCTAATGGCGAGGACGCTGTGCTAATGACCGACTACTCCAACCCTATTTTTTTCCAATCGATTTCAAAACCAGCAGCTTCAGTTTTATTTCCAGTCGAGTTTCCAATTTGCAAATTGTTGCAAATCTGCACTCAGTCGCTACTTAGTGGCAAGGAAGAGCTGACCTGGGTTGGAAAGCGTAAGAAACGTGCTCAACGCTGGACGGTTCGAATAATGTACTGATGCTGCTTGACCTGCTGTGTTCATCCAGCCCCATGCTTGTTATCTCGGATTCTCCAGCATCTGCAGTACCTTTTATCTCGAATAATGTACAAGTGTGTGAGAATATAGGGGAGTCGGAAGGTTTCATTTGCAACTGTCTCTGACATTTTTTTATTTCGAGGGACGTGAAGCGATGGAAGAATCTTCCATCTCCATGCAGCCCGGTTCCTGCTTTTCACATTTTTACGAACTTACAAAGAGTTTCCCAAACGAGAGGGGTAGCACAGATGGGGAAATCTGATGGCTGTCAATCTGTAATTACAAATTGCGTTCCATTTCCTATTTGGGTTCTGCCCCCAAGTAAGGGGCAGTTCCACAAGGAATTTAAGCCACAATTTAGTCTTTTGTCATCAACTCCCTTGACCCGTGCGCCCCCCCTGACATAGTAATTCAATAAAATCATTGCTGCCAGTTTCAGGCTTAAACCTTGTGACAGTCAGTTTTCACAAAATCTCATTGTTCAGCATTTAAGTCAGCCCGTGCACAGCTGAAAAAAAGATAATATGCCTCTTGTAAATATGACGGGGTGTATTAGAAACAGCCTGGTTTTGAGATGTATTAAGCTAATTTTGCTCCATGGGACCTTTAGGGGTGGGTGCTGTTTCGGGATAGGCTCACAGTCAGAAGTGACCTCACAGTCTCAGTTCTAAGTCTGTCCGAGGTGTCCTGGGCTGACTTTTCACCCCGCTGACTAATCCTCCGTGTGAGGAAACTGCATTTATCCAAAAGTTCTATTGTACCTTCCACCGGGTTATGTGCCAATGATGTGCATTTTGAAGTGCAGCCACTATTTTTGTAGGAAATGTGGCAGCCAATTTGCATGCACACCAAGCTCCCGCAAATAGCCAATGTGACTATGACCAAATGATTTGAAAAAAAAATCCAGAACTGCAGATGCTGGAAATCAGAAACAGAAATTGCTGGGAAAACTCAGCCGGTTTGGCAGCCTTTGTGTTTGGGGTCCAGTGACCCGTCTTCTGGACTGTTCTGTTTTTGACGAGATAATCTCCTTTGTTTTTGTTTGATGTTGATGATTGGATAAATGTTGGCGAGGAACCACAAGATAACTTTCCTGCAGGTCTTCAAAGTAACATTAGGGGATTGTTAACATGTGCCCAGGTTGGTGGGTCCCACAAAAGACAGCACCATCAATGGCAATTCTCTCAGTACTGCACTGGAGCATTGAACTGGATCAATGCTACTGCAGGCTTGGAACAGGACTTAATTGGACAACTTTCTGGACCCCACCATACGGGTGTTCCTAATTGAGACACAGCTGGAGCAGAAAGAGAGGACAGACAGTATGATATACCTTAGCTCCCTTCAGCAGACTCTTCATAAATGCACTTTAGAACATAGAACAGTACAGCACCGGAAAGGGCTCTTTGGCTCATGATGTTATGTCAAATATGATGCCATATTAAACTAATCCCTTCTGCCTTCCCTTGGTCCCTCTCCATATCCCTCCATTCCTTGCATATTCATGTGCTTATCTAAAAGTCTCTTAAACGCCCTGTATCCTATCTGCCTCTACCACCATCCCTGGCAGCGTGTTCCACACTCCTACCACTCTCATGCGTAAAAACCATGTCCCTCACATCTCCTTTGAACTTTCTCCCTCTCACCTTAAATGCATGCTCCCTTTAGCATTCGTACAGTATTCGTTCCGGTCCTGATGATGGCTCAAAGTGTCTTGCAAATCACTTTGGAAATGACATTGCTGCTAATTTGTGCGAATGTGACAGTGTAGATCAGGAAAAATTCTATCTCCTTTTGTTGATATCAATTGTCCTGCTATATAAGCATTGGATGCCAGCTTTCAGATACCATGTTAGCAGAATTCCTTTTAGCATAGACTTTGCGCTTTCCCTCTGACCTGGCCTGACAGAAGAACCTAGGGATTATTGATAGGCTCACTGTACAGAGGAATGCAAAGTATGTTTACATTGTCTGCACTTGATTGAGTAGTGGTTATTTTGTGAAACTGTAATCATGTGTGACTGTTTTCTATTCACCATGAGATACTGTGAAATAGTATTTACAGCCCAGGAAATGCAACAACTTATCTGCCACCTTCCCTTTTACTTGTGATGCAACATTAGGACATGGATGTGTGTTAAATTCACCAATACTTAGGGCTTGCACCAACTGCTCCCCTGATTATAACCCGGGCCCCACATGAATAAAATTCTGAATGATAATCTACAGTCGATCAAAGCTGAATTTATCATCTATAGTCCTGAAGTCACAGCTATAATACATTTAGCCCTAGCGTTTCTATTAAACAGTTTTGGTCTGCTATTTTATTATCAACCTATTACATCTATTCACATCCCACAAGTCTCACGTTCAGCCTAAAGTACATTTCAGATTGATTCAAACAACCCAGATTTTGCAGTCAATAATAGAGGAAAATTTGAATGATATCTGTTCCTTGGTGAAAGACATGTACAATGAAAACAGTTAGGGATATTGTGACTATTTGTAATCCATGAGCAGCTTTACTGTCTAAGTGAAAGCTTTTATTTTCCAAGAAGGATTGTTGTGCCTATTTTTAAATAGATTTAGGGCCTTGTGCAAAGTGACTTCCCTTTGAAAAGAACTTCCATCTTTTTATTTAGCCTAGTCTTGTTACCTCTGATGTCTCCTTGGTGCCCGCTTATTTCACTTTGACAGAGTTTAGGAATTAGCAATCTCTCTTTAAAGAGCGAGACAAGAAGACTTTGTTTTCTCACAGAGGGTCATTGGTGTGGGCACTCCACTCCCCAGAAGGTAGTGAAAGCTGAGTCTTTAAGTGTATTTATGGTTGAGTTGATATACTTTTGTTGGATGAAGGGGTCCAGGCCTAATGGGAGAGGTGGTACAAACAGGAAAAGGGAGCTGAGACAACATTGGGAGATAGTAGGAACTGCCGATGCTGGAGAATCTGAGATAACAATTTCTGAAAAAGGGTCCAGACCCGAAAAGTCAGCTTTCCTGCTCCTCTGATGCTGCCTGCCCTACTGTGTTCATCCAGTTCTACACCTTGTTCTCTGAGACAACACTGAACTCAGCCATGATCTTATTGAAGGTCAGAGGAGGCTCAAAGAGCTGAAAGACCTGCACCTAAATCCTATGTTCTTTTACTCTTATGACATGCTGCCCTTTGCCAACATCATCGCAAAACGTAGGCTCCACTTGTGCACTGGCAGCATCCAGCTCTGCCTCAACATCATCCCTCCATGCTCCATTGTTGCTTAAATTGTCTGATCATCCAACGTCTGCTTCTGGATGAGCAGAAACTACCTCCAGCTAAATATCGAAAGCAAAAAATGCTGGAAATCACAGCAGGTCAGGCAGCATCCGTGGAGAGAGAGCAAGCGAATATTTCGAAATGTTAGCTTGCTCTCTCTCCAAGGATGCTGCCTGACTCGCTCTGAGTTCCAGCATTTGTTGTTTTCAGTGCAGATTCCAGCATCTGCAGTACCTTGCTCCTGCTAAAAATTGTTGTAATTGAAACCATTGTTGCTGGTCCCTGCCACAGATCCCATTCCCTGCACACTCAAGCCACACTTCTCACTAGCCAACACCTGAAGCAGAACCAGATTGTTGGCAAACCTTTATGTCATATGGGGAGGTGATGGCCTAGTTGTCTTACTGCTGGACAGTTAATCAGGAAAGCCACATAGTGCTCTGTGGACCTGGGTTCACATCCCACTGCAGTAGATGGTGGAATTTGAATTTTAAAAAATCTGAACTTAAGAACCTAACAATGACCATGAAACTGTTGGAAAATGGTCAGGAAAAACCCATCGGGTTCACTAATTTCCTTTAGTGAAGGAATCTGCCATCCTTACCTGGCCTGGCCTACGTGTGACTCCAGACCCACAGCAATGTGGTGGACTCTTAACTGCTCTCAAGGACGGGCAATAAATGCTGGCCTAGTTGTGATGCCCTCATCCTGTGAATGAATTAAAACAATCCGACTCCAGGGAAAGCCACCAACCACATGAATCATAGAATCTCTACAGTGTGGGAACATGCCCTTCAGCCCAACAAGTCCACATTGACCCTCAGAGGATCCCACCCAAACCCATCCCCCTATAACCCACCTAATTTACACGTCCCTGAACACTATGGGCAATTTCCCATGGCCAATCCACCTAACCTGCACATCTTTGGACCATGGGAGGAAACTGGAGCACCCAGAGGAAACCCACGCAGACGTGGGGAGAATGTGCAAACTCCACACATAGCTCCACTGAGTCCGTCCATTTCCACCTCCATAATCATCCAACACCTCTGACACAGTCTGCCGTTGAAACCCTCAACCATCTTTGGTGACTTCTGAATTTCACTCTTCCAGTGCACTCCTGGACAGCCTCCCAGCTTTCCAGATGTCCTGTTCCTACATTCTGGCTTTTGTCAAGTCCCATTCACCCACCACTCCAGTGGTGAGAACAGGATCTACATTAGCTGCCAGTTAAACAATGCCTTGACATCAACGTTTGTATTCTTGTTTTCAAATGCCTCCAAGATCCCAACTGTCCCTATTGCTGGAACTTACAACCATGCAAATCTCTGAGACATGTTCTCTCCTCCAGTTCTAGTTTCTTGGACATCGCTGATTGCAATAATTCCATAATTAGTGTCCAAGCCTCCAGCTGCTGAGGACTTCAGCTCTGAATTTCACCTTATAAAGTAGTCCACTACCTCTATCTCCTCTAAGACATTCCTGTAGATCCAACACTTTAGCCGAGGTTTTGAACATCTGCCCTAATTTATTCTGAGAAGTGCCTGGAATATTTTGCTGCGTTAATTGTGCTATATAAATGTAGTTCTATTTGTAAACAGCCTATAGCACATAGAATAAGCCACAATTTTCAGTTACAATATCATGTTTAATACAAAAAAAATTCATAAGTGCCTCACGGGGGCAGAATAAAACACATACTGCAATATGATGACCATGGTACAGAATTGGGAAGATTAAATATTAACCAGAGTCAGAGTCAGAGACAACAGACTTCAGAATCCTTAAAGAACTCAAGGAGGAAATTAATTACAATGTAGGTGATATTTTTCAAAACTCCATAACCACTGCAATTGTGCCTGAGGATTTCAGGATTACAAGTGTAATTCCAATATTCAGAAAAAAAAAATTAAGGTGCGAGTTTAATTAACCACAGGCCTCTCACTTTATTAGCAAAGGTGGTTGAAAGAATTCTAGAACAGTCAATAATAAAGATGTAATGGCAGTGCAGTAGTTATGGTCTGGCCTCATGATGTGAATTCCAATCGGAATCCAGCAAACTCTTAAGACTGAACTGAAGTGACACGGTAAGTTACAAAAACAGAAATTTCTGGGAAAATTCAGCAGGTCTGGCAGCATTTGTGGACAGAAAGCGGAGTTAATGTTTTGTGTCTAGTAACTCTTCTTCAGAATGGCTTTAAAGAAGGGTTTTTTTTGGTAACATGGTAAGTTGTAAGCTTTTAGGCAAATCATGACTTTGACAGTTTGTTATTAATAGAAAACCCAAGGGATTCACTAGCACACCACAGGGATGAGAGTCTGCCAATGCCTATCCTGTCTAATATGACTGGAGTCTTAAATCACACAGTGGTAAAACTACTTGAGAAATTAACCTACTACCAATGACTCAGCAATCCCCATCAAAATATTTTTGGGTAACATGGGACATAGTGTCCCTAATGCAATATTATGAAATTTAATGATGATATAAAGTATGTAGGCAGTGACTGTAATATAATTTGTTACGTGGGATGATGAGATAACTAACCCTTATTCAACCTTCTGTTGCATTCGGAAAGACTTGGTTAAGGTATGAAGAAGGTAAGGTAAGGTAAGATGCTTATCAATGAAAGTAAGTGTAGAGTAATACTCACAGAACTTGAAACCATGCCTAATAGAGAGACGGAAAGATTCTGGGAGTGATCATTGAAAACGTTCCTAAGTGACAAGCAATTATCAGCAAAGTAAATATCGTACTAGGATTTAACTGAAAGGCACTGGACTGGAGGTCAATGCAAGGAAAATGGACATTGTCCATATTAACAGATTAACCCTCATGAGATCCCTCATTCATATTTTCATTCCCTCCAGACTTGAGTATCTCAGCACATTCCTGGCTGGTCTCTCACATTCTAACCTCCAAAAGCTTGAAGTCATCCAAAGTTCTGCCACCAGTGTCTTAACGCACAAGTCCATTTCAACCGTCACCCTGGTGCTTGCTGACATGAATCGGTCAAGCAATGTCTTGACTTTAAAATTCTCATTCTTGTTTCCCAATCCCTCCATTGTTCCTCCATATCCCTGCACTCTCCTTCAGCCCCACAACCTTCTCAGATACCTGTGCTCCTGTATTTGCAGCTTCATTAACGATCACTGATTTTAATCGTACCACATTAGAGGCTTTGTCTACTCTTGCCTAGGCCCCAAGCTCTGGGATACCCTACTCAAACATCACCCCCCTCTACCTGACACTCCTTAAAACTAACCTCTTTGAACATGTCTTTGGTCATAGAGTCATAGAGTCAGTTAGCACAGAAACAGACACTTCTGTCCAACCTTTCCATGCCTACCATAATCCCAAACTAAACTAGACCCACCTGTGCTCCTGGCCTATATCCCTCCAAACATTTCCTATTCATGTACTTATCCAAATGCCTTTTAAATCCTGTAATTGTGCCTATGGGCTCCAATGAGAAAAGATTCAGCCCTTCTTTGTAACTCAAACCTTCCATACCTGGCAACATCCTGGCTAATCTCTTCTGAACCCTCTCCAGCTCAAGGAAATCCTTCCTATAACTGGGCAACCTGAACTGGACACAGTACTCCAGAAAAAACCTCATTAGTGTCCTGTACAACCTTAACATGACATCGCAGCTCCTATACGCAAAGGACTGAGCAATGAAGGCAAGCGTGCTAAATGCCTTTTTCACCACCCTGTCTGTGTGTGATGCTAACTTCATCTGATTTAATACCTCCCCTTAAGTGGTTGGGTGTCTTTCTTTGTTTTATGATGCTTCTGTGAAGTGCCTTGACATGGTTCGTTGCATTAAAGGTGCTATATAAGTTGTTGTTGTAAGAGAATTACTTGATCACCCTACCTCTAAAGAATATCAACGCATTAGAAACAGACCACAGAATTGTGGCCAGGATGTCTCCTGGTGGCCAAATTATGAAGAAAGCCTCAAATAAACACGTTTATCTTTTGTTCTGGAGGATAGAAGAATAGTAGAACGCAGGTCAATCATCATTAAAAAAAAACGAGTCCAGACTTGGGAAAGGAAGTCTTGAATTTTTCAGTGGTGCTTTATCATGTCTCTTAGAAATGTTATGCTATGTCATGTCATTTGCAAGCAACTCAAAGGGCTCCACAATTTCTATGAAATGCAAGGACTATTGCTATAAAGGATAAGTGAACAGTGTTCATGCGCCACCAGCAAAACTCACGAACAGCAGGGCAATAAATGATTAATCAAATTTCAGTTGATGTTGGTTTGGGAAGGATGCTGGCCAAGACTCAAGGAGAGAGCTCCTCTCTCCTTCAAAGTGTCTAAACCAACCAACAGGATCTTGGTTTCATGATTCATCCAAAAATCAAAAACTCCGGCAATAATACCGATGTCCACTGTGGCTGAGTTGGTTGTGCTCTTGTCTGAGTCAGAAGGTTGTGGTTCAAGTCTTACTCCAGGAATTAAGCACAAAAATATCGTCAATGCCAATGCTCCACTGCAACACTGAGCAAGTGCTACACTGTCAAAGGTGCTATCTTTTGAAAAAGATGTGAAACCAAGGCCTCATATTTGTTTCAGAGATAGTAGGAACTGCAGATGCTGGAGAATCTGAGATAACAAGGTGTAGAGCTGGACGAACTTTCAGAAATTTCTGAAAAACTGTCTAGGCCCGAAACGTCAGCCTTCCTGCTCCTCTGGTGCTGCTTGGCCTGCTATGTTCGTCCAGCTCTACACCTTGCCTCATATTTGTTGTTTATCGCTGGCACAGCCACTACTTTTACTCAAGACTGATTGCCCTTAAATCAACTAGCTTACTCGGTCATTTCTGAGGGTATTTGATTGTAGAGTTGGAGTCGCATTGTAGGACACCAGGTAAACAGGCAGATCTCTTTCTCTGAAGGACATCTGTGAACCAGGTAGATTTTTATGACAATTGATGATGTTTCAAGGTCTCAATTACTGAGTGTGGTTTCAATTTCAGCTTTATTAATTGAAATTGCATTTCCACTAGCTGCTGTGGTTGGGGTTAGCACATGAATCCCCAGACCTCTAAATTGCTAATCCATCACTGCTATGTTATCTTCTGCTTTTAAAAGATCCAATGCCACTAATCTGAAGAACAAGTGAGTTATAGAGTCATAGAGTTGTACAGCATAGAAACAGACCCTTCGGTCCAATTTGTCCATGCTGAGCAGATATCCTAAATTAATCTAGTCCCATTTTCCAGCATTTGATCCATATCCCTCTAAACCCTTCCTATTCATAGACCTTTTAAATGTTGTAATTGTACCAGCCTCCACCACTTCCTATGGCAGCTCATTCCATACACGCACCACCCTCTGTGTGAAAAAGTTGCCCCTTAGGTCCCTTTTAAAATCTTTCTCCTCTCACCTTAAACCTATGCCCCTCTAGTTTTGGACACCCTACCCTGGGGATAAGATCTTGGCTATTCACCCTATCGATGCCCCTCATGATCTTACAAACCTCTATATTATCCATAGCGTCCCGGTCAATGTTTCTTCCCACTGCCATCTTGGAAACAATTTCTCTGGTTAACTTCATTGCTACCTGTGGGAGCTTACCATGTGTAAATTGGCTGCTGTGTTTCCTGCAGCACCACAATGGCTATATTTCCAAAGTAGGGTGTTATACAAATGCAAGTCTTTCTTTGCTTGTTACTGCACTGGATTGTTAGCCTCGGGGATGTACCCATGACCTGCAGTGCAAAGGTAACTTACACAGTTTTAGAAATTAGGGAGCTACTGACACAGATAGAGGTACAAGATTCACAAACCTCCAGTAAAATCACAGTTAGAAAATAAAGCCTCCCCTCCTTCCATAGCACAGGCGAACATTTAGAACAGATTCGCAGACTAAGGAATAAAAGCAGAAAGTGCAGGAGAATCTCAACAGTATCTGTGGAGAGCAAGATAGAGTTAATCTTTAAAGTCCAATGATGACTTTACTTCAGAAATGAAGGGGGCAATTCTGAAGAAGAGTCATACCAGACTCGAAAGGTTAACTCTTGTTTCTCTCTCCATGGATGCTGCAAGACCTGTAGAGTTTCTCTAGCACTCCATGTTTTTATTTATTTCAGGTCTCCTGCATCTAAAGTAGTTTTGCTTTTACCTCTGAGTGAGGAATTGATCCAGCATAAACTGATAACTTTGTAATTGATAACTGTACAAAAAAACCGCATAAATCATCTTCCACACAGCTTCTATTAGTAACAGTGATGTTATGCAGCAGATTCCAGTTTCATTATTTGCACACTTCATGAACTCACATTTTTGACTTCAGCTCTTTGTTACTGACTTCTTGCCAGAAAGAAGGGACTGTACAGCTAAGCGCAGATGCGTGGATAAAAGATGCAAGCCATTCATTCCTGCAAAGGTCCCCAGTGCTGATTAAATCCAGATTTTCTCACAATGGAAAAGTGCTGACTATAAAATACTCTGACAGGTAAGTTTCTTCATAGTAATGAGAAACACCAGCTCACCATTTGGGCCTGGTCCATCATTCAATAGCTGATCTGGACAGCTCAATTTTATTGTCCTTGCTCCATGTCTCTTGATCTCTTTTACCTCACTAAAAACATCTGCTGGCCTCAGACTTGAAATCACCAGCTCAGCCAGCGACTACAGCGTTTTGCGGGCGAGAGTTCCACATTTCCTTGTGCAGCACACAACGATACATCCGAAATCTGTGCTGCAGTTCAGATTATCTCTCCATGGCTGTTTGTGACACATAACGGCAGCATGGTTTATGCGTGAGATTTTAAGCAAGAGTCAAATTCAGTGCAAGGAGCAGTGTGGGGATGTTTAGGGATACAGGCTTGTTGTTGGGCAGGGCTGAAAAACTGTGTTTCTCAAAACACCTGCAAAATGTAACTGAATGGCTGCTTGAAGGTTACTTTCACTGTGATCCCAGCCAACAGTGAGATAATAAAAACTTAAAGCGTAAGAAATAACTCGATGCACAGGTGTTTGTTGTTTAAGATGATTTGATACAAAGCAAGGTCTTTAGTCGTACAAGGAGAAAGAGATGCCAACTACAATTTCCCTGTGTTGTAAATCTTGGCTGTTGATTTTCCCTGTGCTTGATTAGTTAAGAATATAGGAAGATGGCTGAACTTGAGGTGCGGTGGTAGTATCCCTACCTCTGAGCCAGGAGGCCTGGATTCAAGTCCCACATGCTCCAGAGATGTATCAAAGCATTGTTGAACAGGTTGTTTAGAAACTATCTATAAGGAGTTAAAAGTATGGACTAAACATTTTAAAGCACTGTGAATAAAGTCCTTATACATACAGAAACTGGTGTCATGTCTGCATAGATCAGAGATACGAATTAAACAACAGACCCTGACTGGCTAGCCACCTTTTGGAGCTGATTCTCAAGGCAAATGTTCTAAGAGCTAATGGGTGTATTAAATGAGGGTTAGTTGGGAGAGGTTGCATCCAAACAGTGGGGTTGTCTAGAACATGGGGGAAAAGTGTGCGATCCTGTTCTGGGGGTCTGAATCGTGGGCAGAGGATCCCATGTTTGAGTAAGTGGTGGTTGGAGTAGTGGGAGCAGACTGTATACAAGAGGGCTGGTGGTTCGTCGTATATTGCTGGCATTGGACAAAGGACTCCTGCTGCTCTTAGCCCACAAGCAGTGCTATAAAACCATTAACCTCACGGATTCAGCATTTCTTGTTACTTAAATGACCAATCCACTCGGTGGGTGTGGGTTGCTAATTTGTTCCTTGTTCTGCCTCCATTATAACTGGCAGTCAGCAGCTTCGTTTCCTGTTCCAGAGATTTGGCATTTCAACATGTGACACTGTACTAAACCACATCTTTCCAGAGTTTAAGATTCAATCCTATTTCTCTGTAAGCAACTGGAAGAAGCAACTATAAAGTTATAATTGTTACAATTTCACAAGCCTTTAAACTCTGTCATCATTTTGCCCAAACTACCCCAGAAAGACACTTTTAACAGCGTGAATCCATCATAGCACGGACCAAAGCAAAGATTTGTCATATCAGTCATGCAGTATGTATTATCAGTAACAATGGCTGTGTGCAATTTAAAGGCATTAGCTGAGATACCCAATGTTCCATTAGTGTTGCAAGTAATAAGGTGATGGCACATGATTACTGGCTCTTGGTGTAACTCAGAGCTCGTGATTTATCACTAACTTTCAGGTACTTGCCATTTTATGGGAGCTTTACACATATGTAAGTGGTGGGGAACAAGCTGAGGTCTAGCCATGCCAATGTAGGAGCCGCCTGATCACAGGAAACAACATTGAAACTCCCAACAGCCAAGCTCTGCACACTCCGGCATTTTTGAATACATCATTAACATTCTCTGAAAATACACCACATTTTCAGCAGTGATTTGAATAAGTGTGAAGGCAGGCAATATTAACTTGACTTTTCTCTTGGCTACCTTCACTTATCCTTGCTTCTCAAGGACGGTCACATTCTCTCTTTAAGCTCTATCTTTCTGGGTTTTTTTCTTATTTTTAAATTATTCAAAATGGTGCCGGATGGTGGTGACATTGGAAAAACTTTTCATTGTATTTTGCTGTTCTTCTCATGATAAGTACACGTGACAATTAAGCATTCAATTCAATTCAACTCAGTTCACAAATTTTATTAAATGCCTGTGCAACCTTCAGCAGTTAAAGCTGAAAGGTATTCAGCAAGAAATATATATAAATTATGAAATAACCGTCCCTGAAGAAGAAAGAAAGCTGTGCATTATTGAAGCATCTTTCACAACCTCAGAATATTCGAAAGCAATTTACAACAAAATACGCACTCTTTGAAGAGAGGCCACTGTTGCAGGCAGTGAATTGTACCCAGCAAGCTCCCAAAACAGCAAAGTGATAATGTCCAGATAATCTGTTTACTCAGTTATGTCGAATGAGGGATAAATATTTGCCAGGACACCGGGGACACTCCCCTGTCCTTCTTTGAAATATTGCCACTGGATCGCTTTTACATTCACCTGAGGAATTTGATGAAAGCCTGAACTTAATGTCTCATCTGAAGACGGTACCTCAGACAGTGCAGCACTCTCTCAGCACTGCAAACTAGATTCTCATGCTGAGCTGTCTGGGGAGGGACTTGTATATTTCAGTTCAGATGTGACAATTTGGCCAATTGAGGTGGTACCAATGCAGAACATCACTGCATGCAAATCATCACGCAACAGATTACAAAAGATTGGTCAGATATCACCGCTTTGAAAGGAGGATTGCTCATTCTGATTTTATAATATCATCCACGTATCGGATCGGGAACAATTCAAACTCCTCTGAGACCTCAGGTATCACACCTCTGCCACCTCCTCCAGCTTATGCCCAATAGTCCTCCAACTCTTGTTCCTCACATAGAGTCACAGAATCATACAGCATGGTAACAGAGCCTTCCGTCCAACCAGTCCATGCCAAAAGTAATCCTAAACTAAACTAATCCCACCTGCCTGCTCCTGGCCCATATCCCTTCAAACCTTTCCTATTCATATGTTTATCCAAATGTCTTTTAAACATTGTAATTGTGCTCACATCCATCACTTCCTCAGGCAGTTCCTCCTACAGCTGAAACACCCTCAGTGTAAAAAAAATTACCCCTCACGTCTTTTTTAAATCTCTTTCCTGTCACCTTAAAAATGTGTCCCCCAGTCTTGAAATCTCCCATCCTCGGGAACAGACAACCTTATCTATACCCCACATGATTTTATAAACTTCTATAACGTCACCTCTCAACCTCCTATTCTCTAGTGAAATAAAGTCCCAGCCTATTCAGCCTTTCTTTATATCTCGAACCTTCCATACCCAGTAACATCCTGGTAAATCTTTCTGAACCCTCTCCAGCTTAATAATATCCTTCCTATAACTAGGCGACCAGAACTAGTCACAGTATTCCAGAAGAGGCCTCATGATGTCCCAACTCCTATACTCAAACGACTGAGCAATGAAGGCAAGTGTGCTAAATGCCTTGAACTTCTAGGTTTTCATGTCCCATTCCTCTTCACCTTGCTACTTCCCTCCCCCGATCAATCTCCTTAATTAGACATTCAAGGGTGGATTTTTCCCACCGAGGCTGGAAGCTTGAGTCAGGAAGTTCCCCATGACTTGGCAGACCCATCTTCATACAAATGGTCCCTGCACACACTAATTCTGCTCCAGGGGAGTGCTGTGGTGAGGTTGGGGTTGCGAGAGCTGAATCAGCGTGAGCCCACAGAAGTCAGAAGCAGTTCAGATTAGGCCGCTGAGGTATGCTGATTATAAGACCTGCCTCGAGGAATTTACCGCAGTTGTAGTAAAAGATGTTCGACGGTCTAGTCCTCACCTTCCCCCCAGCCACTGCTCATACTATCTTCATACTCCTGCTTTGATTGATTGACATCTTTAAGAGGTTATAAGTTATTCTTTCTTTGATCTTTTCTTTATATTTATTTGAACAAGATTAAGAAGAGTTAAAAGATGTAAAGTCTTCTTTTCATAGAATCCCTACAGTGTGGAAACAGGCCATTTGGCCCAACAAGTCCATATTGCCCGTCTGAAGAGCATCCCACCCAGACCCATTCCCATCCCCCTGCATTTCCCATGTCTAACTCACCTAGCCTAAACATCAATTCATGATTTCAAGAACAGAAGGTTTATGTCTTTTCACACATCCTGATCTTTTCCTAAGCAAAATCCCTGCTGGGTGAGCCCAATGTTGCTTTCGTGAACCATGTGTGTTTTCTCTAAATCCTCTTGTCTTTTATTGTGTTGACAGTCAGCAAACAAATTCATTGGGGCAGCACAATGGCTCAGCGGTTAGCACTGCTACCTCACAGCACCAGGGACCCAGGTTCAATTCCAGCCTTGGGCAACTGTCTATGTACAGTTTGCACATTCTTCTCATGTCTGTGGGGGTTTCCTCCCACTATCCAAAGATATGCAGGCTAGGTGGAATGGTCATGCTAAATTGCCCATAGTGTTCAGGGATGTGCAGGCTAGGAGGATCAGCCATGGAAAATGCAGGGTTACAGGGATTAGGGTAGAGGGGTGGCCTGGGTGGGATGTTCTTGGGTCAGTGTGAACTTGATGGGCCAAATGGCCTACTTTCACACTGCAGGGATTCTATGAACAAAGCAACTACAATTCCAGGAAATGACAACTGCCAGGAGTTACAGGAATTTCTAATGGGGCAGAAAGCTGACAGGTGCAATTTTAACCCAACTGACTCATCAGAAAGCTACAGGGATTATGTGCAATATTAACTCTACAACCTGCCTTACTTTACTCTCAATTGGAAAGTAAAGTCCTAAAGTAATTATGTCACATATGGAGCTATTTAGCCAATCAGCTTCATGCCAAACTATTCGAAGCTAAAATTAACTTTCCATTCAATCCAATGGCTTCATTGATTTGATTCATGTTAAAATTACACCCAAAATCTGTGATTATGGCACAATCAATTTTCCCTTTTCCACAGCTTGAGTTGCAAGTTCAGATTGTTCTTTTTGAAATGTTTCTTTTCAGGAAATACAAAACTGCAAACACTATTGAGTTACGTAGATAATATAGATAACACAGTGTGGAGCTGGAGGAACACAGCAGGCCAGGCAATATCAGAGGAGCAGGAAAGTTGATGTTTCGGGTCAGGGCCCTTCTTCAGAAATGGGGAGGGGGAAGGGAGCTGAGAAATAGAGACTGGAGCGGTGGGGCTGGGGATGGTAGGTGGGATGATGATAGGTGAGTGCAGGTAGGCAGTGGTGGGGATTGGTCAGTGAGGCGTGAGGAGCGGATAGGTGGGAGAGAAGACGGACAGGTCAAGGAGGCGGGGATGAGAGGGAGAGTTGGTGATGGGATGAGGCTGGGGGGGTGGGGAGATTTTGTAACTACTATAGTCCAGCTCCACACAGTGTTATCTCTGACCCAGCATCGGCAGTTCTTGCTATCTCTGAGTGGATTACATAGGACTGCTTGATAAAGGAGTCAAAAGGGTACAGGGGTAAAAAAGGAAAGTAGTTGCCAAAATCAGATCAGCCATGAACTTATCAAATGGCAGGCAGGCTTGAGGGGCTGAGTGGCCTAATCGTGCTCTCTGCAAACGTCAGGCTGGTTGCTATGTTTGAGCCAATGCACCCAAAACCAGTTCTCAAGCAAAAGACTTTAAAGTAAAACCAGAGTAAGGCATGGCAGGAAAAGAAAATAACCCACTGAAATTAAGTAGTTTCTTCCAAAATAATTACGTTGAAGGCTTTAAAGTAACTGATGAATCAAATGTGTAGTTGTAGGTTGTTTTGTTTTACACTCTAGTTCCTTAATCATCTCTTAAAAATAAGAGATGTAGTGTGTAGTGGCACCACCCCTTGAAATATAAAGTTGTTTTTGGGACAGTTTCACAAACATATGGTCCTTCACCATCAAGTCTAATAATCAGTTTGACCATCAGTGCAGAAAAGTTTGGGTCTGAGCTGAGTAACTTCCTCTGCTCCCCTGCGTGCAGTGAAATTGCCCAATTGCTTCATGCTAATTAACGTGCAATAATTGGTCTAAGAGTGAACTGAAGCTTCTGAATATTAGCCATGAATCCTGAATGCTGCTGATGTTATGATGGAGGTGGGAAATAGCATGACTTCATGAGTTCAACTGCCAAATTATCAGTTGAAAATATAAACCATTACAGACATCCAAGTTTCCAAATTTCCCATATAGGAGCAATCCAAAATTCACGCTTCAGTAATCCTGCGGCATTTGGCTCTTATTATCCACGCTTGAGCTCATTATAGTTTGTGCATCTTGTTTTAATACAGTTCTGCGCTTCCAATGGAGCCATACAGTCAGAGTCAGAGATGCTGCCTGAACACCCAGTACAGCTCAGAGCTCAAAGACATCGGCTTTAAGTTTATCTGCAAAGACCTGCAGATGAAGAGGATATAATGGCCTGGGACATATACAAAACGCAACCAGAATGCCCACAACTATATTTTTTCATCAGCAGTCCCTAAATTGAGAAAGCAAGGTCAGTAGTACGGTACAACACAGAGGAAACAAAATGAAAGGCTCTATTTTTGCTCCCAAGTCAGGTTCTGTGCTGGGTGTGGGGAGATCAGTGGTCAGGAGAACAGTATGATGATGGTTGGAGGGTACGGGGTTGTGGATTTTCCGGACCCCACCCACCTCCAACTCCCTCAGGTTAATATGAGAAATGTTTTAATTTTTAAATGGCCAATCTGCCCTCTGCAAACTGATGGATCATATACATCCTGATCCATTTGGCAACTGTTCCAGATCTTTGGAATTTTTACCTCCACTGTCTCCAACCTCACCTGTTTCTTGGGTCCAGGTTCACGGTAACAGAACAGAACAAGCACTGTGTTGATGATAAGTTGCTATCACATGTGTTGCCACCAAACTTCTACTCCCTAATCTTTTATTTCATATTTCTTCAATGTCATGTTTAAATAAACAAAAGTAAATATGGGAAGATAATGCTTGGAACTGCTTAACATGACTACAAATACAATTTTAAATTTAAAAAAATCTAAGGAAGCTTTTAGAAGTAATTGCATAAACAGAACAGCTCTTGACCACAGATCAAGGCTCTTTATAAACAGTCCTATCCTATCATAAGAGGATATGGAAGTAATCCAACTGAGTGTGAAGAACAATGCCAATTAGTTCATTGTAATCAGATACATACAAAGCACCACTTAATGTACCGAGTACTGAAACTGCAGTGCAGCAGTAAGAACAAGCCAGGCAGCTGCTTTTGTCCAGGATGAACTTTAATGCAGGGTTGATGCTGCTAATTGTCATACAGGACATCCTGAATGAGCCCTCACAATGGCTGGCAGTGCCAAACTGCAGAACAAAAGGAACATTGGCCTTTGTTGCATGGAGGGTGGCATTTAAAAGTAGGAAGGTCTTGTGACAACTGTCCAAGACAGGGGTGAGCCCACACCTGGTGTATGATGGATAAGTTTAGTCACCTTATGCAATAAAGAGATATATATTTGCATTGGAAGCAGTTCTCAGAAGGTTCACTCAATCGATTGCTATGATGAAGGCCTAGAATAATGAAGAAGAATGAGAGGTGAGCTTATTGAAACATATAAGATTCTGAAGGTGCTGGAAGGTGGATGTTGAGAAGATGCTTCCTTTGGGGAAATCTAGAACTAGGCGGCACTGTTCAAAATAAGGGATTTATTCCTTATTAACAGGTTTCCCATCCAAGACAGAGATGGTGGTGAATTTCTCCTCTCAAAAGACTGCAGTGTCTGCAGTTCTCTTCCTCAGGGAGCAGTGGAATCTGGGTTACTAATATATTCAAGGCAAACTGATTAGATTTTTGACAGACAAGGGAGTTCAGGATTATGAGCAGCAGGCAGGAAGGTACAGCTAAGGCCAGCTTAGAACAGCTGTGATCTTACTGACTGACAGAGCAGGCTCAAGGGGCTATATGGCCAAGTCCTACTCATATTTCTTCAACTCTGATGTTTGCCCTGCAATAGTCAATAATCAATTAGTTTAAAGCTACAACACTCAAGGAAATCATTGACACTCTGTACCCCACAGTATTTAAAGTGGCTCAAGATGACAGGCATAAATAAGCAGCAAAATTTTTTTGTTTCAAAATAACTGACAGATTTCTGGGCAAAGCCATCATTGGTGAGATTGCAGTTAATGTATTTCTGTCATGTATTCACAAAGATGGAAGATTTTAAACAGGGCAGTTACTTACTGCATTTCAGAATTAATTTTAAGACATGACACAGTGTTCCTCACAGTTGTATCTATTGCAGTTACCCATATAGTAGCTCCTAGGCATCTGTAGCCTTAAGGTAGAGATTTCACATTCATTTGTAAATATAGTAAACTTTGTTTTAACGGGCACCTTATGTACCAGAACTCTTGATAATTTGGCAAAAATTATATACTTCCACTACTGCAAACTTTACTGTATTATTTTGTTCATTGTTATAGTTTTTTAAAATTTATTTACCTCAATGAAAATACACTTGTTGTTCAATCAAATGGCCACATGAAATATCAGCAATTGATTCAATTTCAAGTCAGTTTCTCCTCAATCTACAAGTGAGAAGGCTCTCTGCCGGTAAGTTTTATTAAAGGTAAAGTGTACTATTATTTAAGTGATTTATGCTGTAAATAAAGTATAACCGGGATGTATACACTCCCCATTTTACCTTTCTTTTGCTCATTGCATGTTCTTACATTTATTATGTGGACCTCTTGATCAAATAGAATAGTGATTTCAAGTTTTCCAGCCTCCTAGTTAGCTGTTCTTTTCTTGGCACATTTAGTATTGCTGACTCTTCTTTGTAGCCTTCCTATTTCCTCTACACTACTTGGCAATCTTCACCCTCTCTCTCACATCCTCTTGTTGACTCATCCTCTTCCTTTCTTACCTCCTTGCAGCCTCGCCTTCTGTAGACCCACCTCACCTTGACACTTCTGTGACTCTGCCACCTCCCTCACAACCCTGGAGATAGTAAGAACTGCCGATGCTGGAGTCAGACATAACACAGTGTGGAGCTGGATGAACACAGCAGGCCAGGCAGCATCAGAGGAGCAGGAAAGCTGACGTTTCGGGTCGGGACCCTTCTTCAAAAAAAAAATTTCTGAAGGGTCCTGACCCGAAACGTCAGCTTTCCTGCTCCTCTGATGCTGCCTGGCCTGTTGTGTTCCTCCAGCTCC
>JAHRHZ010000056.1:2178279-2192096 GCA_024137785.1 Ginglymostoma cirratum | reverse complement strand
GACCCGAAACGTCAGCTTTCCTGCTCCTCTGATGCTGCCTGGCCTGTTGTGTTCCTCCAGCTCCCCACTGTGTTACCCCTTACAACCCTTCCTCCTTCACATCCCCTCCGTCCCTCCAAACCCAGCCTCCCACAGAACCTGCAGATGGTTGCCTTTGCAGTAAAGCAGCTGGTTCCCGACCCTGGCTGCAGAAAAAAGGCAGCTAAGCCCTCAGCCTGTGCAAAGGGGTGGCTACCTTTCAGCCTCGGGCCTGGCCGCCAGCTCGCAGCCCTCCTTTGGTGACTCAGTCTCTGCCAGGATTTCCTTCCCTAACTGCTCACTGCTCCTTCAATCGCAGATTATTTCTCTCCCACATTTGTTACTGATAGGCTGACTCGTGATTTCTGTCTGATTGGTCACCCTCGTGAGTGAGTATTCATGGAAGATTAGGGGATTTTGGGGGCGAATTTGCCTGCTGGCACAGTGTGTGCTGGGCACCGCTACAGAACCTAACCGCAGCTTTTGCATTGCTTGTAATGGTTACTGATATCAGAAGTATAATCATTTGAAATTTGGTATACTTGCAGTTATCCTGGCAAAAGGCTCTGACAGCATATAATGCTGTTCAGCAACGGTCAAGTTTTTATTCTCCATATTTCTCAATCCTTGTAGATTCAAAAAAGTCTATCAATCTATCTGTTTTGAACATCTTTAACAACTCCATGGGATAGAGACTTCCAAAAAAAATGACACCTCTCCAAGTGAAGAGACAACTCTTTACCTCAGTCCTAAATGGCCAACCTGTTATTTCTGAGATCCACATGTGGTGTAGACTCTGCAGCCAAGAGAACATTCTTTCAGCATCCACGCAATAACTCCTTTAAGTGTTTTCTTTTTGTGTATGAATGAGATCATCTTCCATTCTCCTAAATTTCAGGGAATATAGTTTCAGTCTTTTCAACCTTTCCTCATTCCAAGAATTCATCCAGCCAGCCTCTGCTGCACTCTTTCCTCATCCTTCCTTGTATGGAGACCAAAATAGTGCACAGTATTCTAGGTGTAGTCTCATCAAGGCCCTTTACAATTGTGTTAAAATTTATTCCCTCTTGTACACTAATCCCTTTGTAATAAAGACAAAGTTATTATTTGCTTTTCAACTTTCCAACTTTCATGTTGTCTTGCAGCACAGTGGGTAGAATTCCCCTCCTCTGAGTCAGAAGCTGTGGGTTCAAGGCCCATTGATGACAAAGGAAGGTATGTTGGTAATGTGGCAAAACAGGTTGAACATCCACCTTCAAATTCTGCCAACATATGCTAATGATAAACAGTAAGAGTGGAGACTTGTCTGAGATGAAATGTAGAGAATGTTGGAGCTGTCCATAACATTAAGCAACAGTTGCAGTCCTGTGTGCTCTTCGGGTCACCACACTGTAGGAAGGATGTAATTGCACTAGAGAGGGTATAGAAGAGATTCACCAGGATGTTGGCTGGGCTGGAGCAATTAGAAAGTCTGGGGGTGTTTTCCTTAGAACAGGAAACACTGAGTGAGGACCTGATTGAAGTGTACAAAGTTCTGAGGGATATAATCAAGGTAGATAGGAAGAAACTCATCTCCTTTAGTAGAGGGATCAATGATGAGGGAAATCACTTTAAGGTCAGGAGGAAGAGGTTTGGAAGTGAAGCGAGGAAAATAAATTTCACCCAGAGTGTTGTGGGTATCTGGAACTCACTGCCTTAAAGGATAGTAGAGGCAGGAATATTCAAGACATTTATAAACTATTTAGATGAGCACTTGGAATGATAAAGTGTATAAGGCTATGGCCAAATGCTGGGAAATGGGATTCAAATAGGTGGATGGTTGATTACCAGTGCGGACAGAATGGGCTGAAGGGCCACTTTCTGTGCTGTAAAAACTCTATGACTCTGCCTGTACCATCACCATCCACAGCATGTCAGTACAGCAACTTGGACGCCTTGACAGAACTGGAACACACACACACACACACACAAAACACACACACACACACAAACCTTGTGTTTCCTGCTCTAGGGAGGTCTAGTATTTTGAATGGCAGAGCACACTCGATGGACTGAATGGCCTAATTATTGCTCCTGTGTCTTATGGTCTTACGGCCTTATTCGGTGACCTCTGAATACTAATTTCACCCACCACCTCACCATTCCAAAGGTTTGACAGCTCACATTAAAAAAAAAACGAAAAAAACTTCATGTTAATGTGGGCAGTTGTATATTGTTGTATTTGAGGATGTTCGAACGCATTTCACTTCTGGCATCATTGCAAGAGAAAACTGTAACTACAAGTTGACTTTTAACAAGAATAGAGCCAAAGTAAACAGTTGCTGCATGCCAACCTACAATAACAGTGATTTGAAATGTGCTAACATGGAAAAAGAATGTAAAGGAAAAGTATACCACTGTGAGGTAGTCAGCTTATTATATCTGAGATTTGTTTAAAAGACAAGCCTCTCGTAAATAATGGGTGGGTTTGTTAGACAAGGAGATTTCTTCTCAAACATATCAGTAGTTCTACATTGCCACTGTAATCCTGTGAGCTACCTAGGGTCCACGGTTTGATAATGAAGACTGCCTCACTAAGTTTAAATATTGATCCTTAAGACATATCCAACAAACCTTCAACTCCCAAACATCCATACAGAACCTGTTAGCCTTCACTAGGAGCCCATCTGTTGCTTTATAATGCAAATATTTAGAAAGATTACTCCTGTAGAATAGAAATGTCTAAGCCTTTGCTTTCATGTAGCTCATTGAAGTGAATGAGGCAGCTTCCACGGCACACATATAACTGAATCAGATTGAAACAGTATGTTATTCAAGGTGCAGTCAAGACTACAGTCATAATTCCGAATCGACTATGGAACCTTTAACTAAAACATGCTCTTTCATATAAAAGAGAACATATAGCCAAAATACAAATGAGAATGTAAATTCTGAGCAATGCAATTCAGTGAGCGTCTGGAAGGCATGATTATCCTCAGTCTGCAGGGAGACCCAGAATGTCACACCAAATGAGTGCCAAGGAAGCTTCCAAGAGAAGGAAGGACTGCAAAGGCAGACGTGCACTACGAGCTGAAATCTTCTGTGTACATCTCAGACTATTGATATGATGGGGGAACAGAGATCAGTCTGGACAAGGGGCATTTCCACTTTCAAGAATACACAAGGATAGGGTTTAAGTGCCAGTTCCAACTGCGTTCTGTGTATGCTAAATGGTGAAAAGATGGGTTGCGATGGGCACAACTGAGAAAACCCTTAGTCATCCGTGCAATGCAGATAATAAAGGAACTCTCTCTCTTTGCTGGAATGCAATAAGAACAAGAGAAACTATTGTAAAAAGAAAACAGGACAAAGGATTTTCTGCTGACTCTCAAAACCAAGCTGCTCATAATCAGTTGCTTGCCTATCCAGTGCAACAGCTGTAATATTCCATTGCCTATTCTCACAGAGTTCAGGTATTTTTAAACTTCCTTCTAATATTTGGACATGCCCCTAATTTCAATTGTATGTGTATTGCATATTATTTCTTACGTTTAATGCATTAATAAGACAATAATCTAAAAAAAAAACAAATAGACTAATAAATAAACTCTTTCATTAACTCAAGAAGGCTTGGCTAACTTCCTTTTTAAACATAAACTTATTTGGTCTGGGAGGCAGACATTCACAAGGGAAGGAATCATTTTTAAATTAACTTTGTTAGGACTAAATGAACCAGGAGGTGAATAAGGAAGGGGAATTAGCTCATTCGTCCCCATCTAAAAGATTTCCAATTCGTGGTATCCCAACGGGAATCAAAATAAATTTGGGAACCTTGCACGGGGACTTGTGTGAACTCTTATCTCGGAGTACTGTGCACAGTTCCGATTTCCTTACTACATAAAGAGTATAAAAGTGCCTGTTGAATGTGCAAAAACAATTACTTGAATGAAAGCGCAGCTGAGAGGTTGTAACTATTAGAAAAGACTTTCAGGTTGGGGTTCGCTCCTCCATCTTTTGGCGCAGTCGATATTGTCCATGTCTCTGAGCCAGGGGTTCAAGCCCCACTCCAGAATTTGACGGTCTAAGAAGGTGCACTCATGAAACAACCAAAGGAGTTAAATGTCGACCTGAAAATCCTTCCAATCCACATCAATGACTGGTGGGAAGAGTGGGTGAGTCTTCTGGTCAACTATCTGATGGAGATCAAGTCAGAGCCTCAGCAATCACTCCCTATAGTTCCAGAATCCAACATGCACAGAGGAGTGTATGTTACCACAGCAACTTGAACTCCCTGAATGAACTGTAATCACCACGTCTCCTCCATAAATGAGTGGGCTAAGCAGTCATCTAAGAGACATCTCTAAAACTGTGAAGGCATTCAATCGTGCCACAGCTATAAAGAAGATGTTTCCACTGGCAAGGCTTTTCCTTTTATTCGTTAATGGGATGAAGGCATCGCTGGCTAGGCAGCATTTATTGCCTGTCCCTAATTGCCCAGAGGGCAGTTCAGAGTCAACCACATTGCTCTGGGTCTGGAGTCACATGTAGGCCCGACCAGATAAGGATGGCAGTTTCCTTCCCTAAAAGACATTAGTGAACCAAATGGGTTCTTCGTGACAATTGACAATGGATTCATGGTGACCATTAGATTCTTAATTCCGGATATTTTCTTGAATTCAAATTCCATCATGTGCCATGGCAGGATTCGAACCCTGGTGCCCAGAACGTTATGTGGGTCTCTGGATTAACAGTCCAATGATACCACCACTTAAAACTAAGTGTCACATTGATGATTTGATGGTCAAATCGAAAACAAGGAATGCAGGAGAAAATGTTTTATGTACAGATTAGTTTGAATATACTACATTCCAAGCAGTGAGTGAGGCGAATGTCAGAGGCACCTGGAGTATTGTGTGCAGTTTTGGTCTCCTTATCTGAGGAAGGCAGTTCTGGTGATGGAGACAGTGCAATGGAGGCTCACCAGACTGATACCCGGGATGGCAGGGCTGATGTATGAAGAAAGACAGGATCAGTTAGGACTATATTTGTTGAAGATTAGAAGAATGATGGAGAATCTCATAGAAACCTATAAATTCTCACTGGACTAAACATAGTAAATGCAGGAAGGATGTTGCCAATGGCTGGAGAGTCCACAACCAGTGGGTCACCATTTAAGGATATAGGGTGGGCCATTTCCAACTGAGATGAGGAGAAATTTCTTCACCCAGAGAGCGGTGATCCTGTGGAATTCTTTGTCACAGAAAGCAGTTGAGGCCAAAAGATTGAAGGTTTTCAAGAAGAAATTATTGTTCTTAGGGGTGGAAAGATTAAAGGGTATGGGGAGAAAGCGGGAACAGGGGACCGAGTTGGATGATCAGCCATGATAAGGTTGAATGGTGGAGCCAGCTTGAAGGGCTGAATGGCCTTCTCCTGCTCCTATTTTCTATTTTTAATAGGAAAACTAAATAAGAACACGAGGGAGAAAACAATAGAAGGACATCCTACTATATTTAGAATAAGTAGGATTGCAGGAGGCTCACATGGAACAGTTAAGCTAAATGGACTGTTGCTATGCTGGAACTCTACATAAACCCTGGATTTCAAGAAGCATTCAGCAAATGTACAGGAAGTAGCTCCATTGCAAAACTTCAAGCCCAGCAATTTTAAACAGGACGAACCAAGTAGGGAAATATAGGCACAAATGAAACAGTTTCTCCTGCTTTTGAGGTCCAGACTCTGAGTCTCTGGAGTAAATGGGTTAACATCTTCATGTACAATATTCCTGTATTTAAAACAGGATTTTTGATCATGTTGTGGCGTCATACGGAAGCTCTTGGGTTTCAGATCAGCTCAGCACAGCTCAGCTCTTGATCTGGCATCAGGGACATTTTCCTTATTGAAATAAACCCAAGCAATTTGTATAAATTTCACAGAGTCGCAGCACTCAGAACCACAGTGGAACACAATAATGTCACATTGACATAACAGGCCCCACAACTATGCAATTAGGTTAATGTGTTTCTTTCTAATAATAAAAAGCTTGTCAAACAGCCCTTTAATTAAGCACAGTCTTCATGAAATAAAAGTATTTTGTCGATATTCCTTTTTGGCTGGGAGGAAATAAAACCCAAAGAGCTGTATACCATTTTGTTTTTATGTACGTTGACATCAAATGCAAACAATACAGCAATAGTTACTTGCATCATGACCACACAAGGAGGAATTAACACAGGTAACCAATAGCTTAGCCAAAAGTGTAGCCCCAAGGAAGCATCTTAACTAACGAAAAAGTGGTAGAGGTTTAGGGAGGAATTCCAGACTTTAGGGTCAATGCAAGGAAGCTGGAGGAACAGCCATCAATGATAGAATGATTATAATCAGGGATAGATAATGGCCGGAACTGCACAAGCACAGAGATCTCGTAGGGGTGCAGGGCTGGAGGAGTTACAGACATGTCAAAACAACAACGAGAGCTTTAGAATTCAGTGTTCCTTAGTTAGAAGCTAAGGCAGATCAGTGAGCTCAGGGCTGAAGGGAAATGGGTCCTAGCATGATTTTGAATATTATGCTCAAGCGATATATTAAGACAAAAAAAAAAAAGTTTGACGGATGATTTATCATGAAATTGTTGCCCCGGATGTGTCTGTTCCAAAGAAGAGTCATAAAGGATTGAAAGTTTAGCTCTGTTTCACTCTCTCCAGTCATTGCCAGCATTCACAGTATTTGTTTTTTTTTGCATATATATATAAATACCGTTAAGAAACCTCCCAAGGTATTTAACCAAAGCATTAACAGACTAAATCTGTTACTGGCCACATCAGGAGATATTAGGGAAGATAACCAAAGCGTGGTTGAAAAGGTAGGTTTAAAGTACGGAAGCAGAAGTAGAAAGAATAAGAGATTCAGGGAGTGAATCTGTCATGTTATGTCTCAGAAAGGTATTCAATATACCTATAAGAGGTGCCTTTAAGATATCATTGTCATATCATAGCATGTGACCTGATGGGATAAAGGCCTCAGCCTTCATCTTACTGGGGTCACCTGCAGCCTGACACTGAGGGAAACACATTATTGTTTGAAACCAGATTGTTCAATTCTAGCCCAAAGACGGCAGTGCCTGTGATTATAACATTGACATAGAAAGCAGGAAAGCTACAAGAATAGTGTATTTATTCTTTCAGTACTGCGTTACCCATATCTAACTTTTATGTTCGGGAGCTAACATAAGTATTGTTGAAGGTAAAAAGTTCATCGCCGCATCTATGGTAGATCATGGGGGCAGAACAGATTGATTTAGGGAGGCAATGGCCTAGTGGTATTATCGTTGGACTGTTAATGTTAATAACTGGTAAATTTCTGGAGACCTGAGTTCGAATCCTGCCACGGCAGATGGTGAAATTTGTATTCAATGGATGTTTGGAATTAAGAGTCTAATGATGACCGTGAATCCATTGTTGATTGTTGGAAAATCCTATCTCGTTCACTAATGTCCGTTAGGGAGGGAAACTGCCATCCTTACCTGTCTGGCCTACATGTGACTCCAGACCCACAGCAATGTGGTTACTCTGAGCTGCCCTCTGGGAAAATTAGAGACGGGCAATAAATGCTGAGGCAGCCAGCGATGCCCTTATCCCATGAATGAATAAAGAATAAAAGAATTAATTCCCTGGCAGCTGAAGGCATAGCCATCAATGATGGAGAGATTACAATCAGAGATGTGCCAAGATGCCAGAAATGGAGGAGCACAGTGATCTCAGATTGTTGTAGTGCTGGAGGAGCTTAGAGAGCTAGGAAAGGCAAAGGCTGTGGAAGGATTTGGAAAGAGGATGTGAATTTTAAAATGGAAGCAACTGGCCTTAAAAATATAGCTTGGGGCTGAATTGCATTGAGTGCTCGTAATCACTGGATCTGCAGTTTTACTCTGCTCCAGATGAATGAGAAACTCAGCACAGGCTACCAAAGAAGGAAAAAGATGCAATTCCTGCAACTAATCTGATGACAGTGTTTTCTTTATTAGAAGTAAAAGTATCACATAAGAATAATAGGTCATGTTTGGAGCTAAAATGCATTGCAAAAGGGGTGGTGGGATGAGCTAAAGTCTCTATTAAAAACTATGTTGACCTTGCTGCTGACACCAGGTGCTCTGTGTGGAAATGTTCCATTTCTTAACACTGACAGCCTTTACCTTGCCAAACAGAAAAAAAACTTGAGTTTAGAGTGTCATCTAACAGAAGGGAAAAATAATGCTCAGCAGCGAAGTAACCAGAAGACTGGGCTGGAGCTGAAACAGATGAAGATGAGGTGTGGATTCACATTCCCCAGTCTCCATTCAGTGAAGTCCTTTATTTCCACCAGGTCTTCATGAGGAAGCACTTGAGTGGTCGACAGGCTCTTCCCCATGGGATGGGAAACAACAAAAATAAAACGTGAAGGAAGAGTCTCCTTGTCCTGGCCAACCCCATAAGGAAGTTAAACATCATTCATTACAGTGCAGTATAGGCCCTTTGGCCCTTGATGGCTGGCATAGGAAGAAAGCAAACTCTGTTTTGTTACCTGTTTTATACAAACCATCACCCTTCCACACTCTGCTCGCCAATTGGGCAAGCAAGCTTTTTTCCTCCCATTTTAATCCAAACAGAACATATTTTAGTGGTGAAATCAAAGCCTGCATTCGAAAAAAAATGCAATGCCTCATTCTCAGCACAGATAGACTCTTCCAGTGTTGAATGCCTTTCACTATGTAATGCTGGCGTTGGCCAAGAAATAAAGCCTTGGTTTGCAGACTCTGATTACTAAAATCAAGCTATTGGCCTCACCACCCTGCTGTCTGGTGCAGAATTCTGGGTCTGGAACGCTTCCATGAGATCCATCGTGAGAATTCAATAGCAGGACACAATCAAAAACACCAGAAGGGTTTTCCATCCTCCTGGGCTCAACAGCATAGAAACCACTGCCCAGAAAATTCAATAGAGATGGGCGCTCCAAATCTCTCACATGGATGATTAACGAATCCCCCAGCAGATCTTCTATAAGGAGCTGACTCTGGAGAACTAGCATCAAGGTACTCAGCACAAACAATGCAAGGACATCTTTCAAAAAAAACACACTGAAATTCCGCATCGCAAACCGTTTCTCTTGATAAAACATTGTAATCGACCAGCCCTTGTGAAGGCAATCATTGTAATTCATTTCAGCAGGTTTCGAGGATGATCAAGGCTATCTTCAAACATCTGAGCCTGTCCACCATCAACAAGGCATAAGTCAGGAGTGTGATGGAATACTCCCCACTTGCCTGGATGAGTGCAGCTCTAACAACATTCAAGAAGCTTGACACCATCCAGGACAAAGCAGCCCGCTTGACTGGCACTACATCCACAAGCGTCCACTCCCTCCACCACTGACACTCAGCAGCAGCAGTGTGTAACATCTACAAGGTGCACTGCAGACATTCACCAAAGATCTTTAGATAGCACCTTCCAAACCCATGACCACTTCCATCTAGGAGGACAAGGGCAGCAGATACATGGGAACACCACCACCTCCAAAACACTCGTGATCCTGACTTCGAAATATATTCCTAGTCCTTCAGTTTTGCTGGGTCAAAATCCTGGAATTCCATCCTTAAGGGCATTGTGGGTCAACCTACAGCATATTGACTGCAGCGGTTGAAGAAGGCAGCTCACCAACATTTTCTCAAAGGCAACTAGGGATGAGCAATAAATGCTGGCTCAGCCAGCCATGCCCATACTCTACGGATGAATAAAAGAAATCAGAGGAAGGCCAGAGCTGGCACCAAGCACTAACAATGATAAGTGGGAAGCAAAAACACAAATTGATGGAGAAACTCAGCAGTTCTTGCAGCATCTGTGGAGAGAAAGCACAGTTAATGTTTCTAGTCCAGTGACTAGAACTGAGAGTGACTAGGAAAAGGAGGTAGACATGCGAAGACAGAGGGTGTTGGGGATGGAGGTGAAGTCCAGAGAAGGTGAAAGACAGTAAGGCAGACAAAGGGATGGGTAATGGTAAGCCAGGGGAGGAGAAAAGCTGATAACAGGGACCATAAGTGGGTGAGAATAGGTTGGCTGTGCTGAAAGTAACCTATGTGATGACAGGTCTTGGGGGGTGTGGGTTGTGTAAAGGACATTGAAGGCATTCAGGTTCTAAAATTATTGAACTCAATAATTAGTCCTAAGGGCTTTAGGGTTCCCAAGTGGAAAATGAGATGCTGTTCTTCTACTTGAGCGTCACTGGAGCATTGCAGAAGGCCTGAGACAGATGTTGGTCATGGAACATGGTAGTGTGTTGAAGTGGCAGGCAACTGGAAGTTTGGGGACATGATATGTGTGCATTGCCAGTTCTATGTGTTCTGTGTCAATCCCACATTGGCTTCTACATCATGAGAGGACCCCTCAGGAGATGAAATCATTTGCAGCTTAGACATAGTTGTAAAGTGAGTGAACCATGAACACAGCTTGTGATGTTCAACATTTAGAGGGATCAAAATATGTCTTTCACAAATAACAGCAAGTAGCAGTAATATTCCAGCAATCATTCATAATGATTAGTGAAATGAAGTTGTGATAATCTCCCACTGTTGGAAAATATCATTTAGTTCCACAACTGGTATATGAATAAATATTGATAATGCATTAACTAATTCTAGTTGGTTTAGCCGTGAAAGCTTCCCAGGGATTTCTTAATAGTTGTATTGCTGAAAATTGATGGTTAATAATTACGGAATTTTGCATTACTCAGAAAGGTATTACACTTTTATGACAGAGGGAATGAAGCAGGACAAAAAGAAATTACACATTCTAACCACTCTCTTCGACTTCTTTTGTTGGATTCAGTAACCTACTTCACCTGGATGACACCTAGTTTTGGAATCACCCCCAAATGTAACATTTTCTCCAAGTTTAATCTTACCAGATCCTTTCATATTTTTAAAAGATTTCTATAATGTCCTCTCTTTTCTCAGCCTGTTCGGTCTACCCTTATAGTCATTACTTCTCAGATCTGGAACCATCCTTGACAAACATGAGGGTAGTACATTAAGTTTAGAAACTGTTCAAGGGCAAAACACCAACATTTCCCCAACAAATGCCTTTCAAAACATTCATTAGAAGAAATAGCTCCACTAAACTCGTTAGACCTGAACTTATTCCATCACCTGATCCAATTGTAAATAGATAACAAAATATATTTCCATATTCCTTCAAGGCAGTGCGCAAGTTTCAACTTTCTTGAACAACCCCACTGTGATCACCCTGAACTGGGGCTCATTTTCTCAAATACTCCCCAAGGCTCTGAACCAATGAAAGGGTACGCCATCACTTTTACCGAACGTATACAGTATCTCAGCGATGCTTTACTTTGCTGCCAATTTGTGGTCACAGGATGCTCATTAAGGATTGCTTGTTAAATTAAGTGCTGGCAAGTTACTGCTTGGACTGGGTGAATATAAAGTTTGAGGTATTCCAATCTTGATCAAAAGTAGTGTGCAGAGAGAAGTTACATTTGACATGTTAACTTACCCCACAATTTCTACTACACAAATATGTGATAGAAAAACTTTGCTGATATTAGAGTTCTTACATCACAAACTCTTTAAATGCCACCTTAGTTCCTGAAAAAGGGAAGAAAACATTCTTTACGGGAAGGGATAATTGTTACATTACACCTCAAAATTCTTCATAATGAACTACATTTCTTCAGTAAGTTCCCAACAGGTACTTTTTAATGATCATGAAATGATCAACTTTTCTGCTTTGGTTTATGATGCCAACTGATTATCTACAACAGCACTGCATGTGCTGAAGATCTGAGATAAAGACAGAAAATACCAAAAATACACAACAGGTCTGGTGATTATCGTTCATTAGTACTGTGAAAATGTCGGAAATGTAATGGAATTGGAGCCACTGATATTGGCGAGAAGATGGGTGCCAGCTGGAAAGAGTAATAAAATGGGAAGGTCTATGGCAAGACAGAAGCTAGGAGAGATTTAATGACAACAGCATAGTTGGTGTGAGGCCAAAGGGAGAGGTAAAGGGACAACTAAATAAACAAAACATGTGTCCAGAAGTAAAGGTAAAGTGGCTATAGCCCCATAGGGCTACTCTGTCATTAGACAGAGATGACTGGTGATGGCTTAACCTGAGGGTCACCACACCTCGGGTGAGGCGAGAAATGGAGAAGGTACGTTCTTCATGGTAACCTCAGCTAGCATAAGAATTCACCCCACGCAAAACAACGATACTCGGCAGTTCTGGCAGCATCTGAGGTGAGAGAGAGAGAGAATCGACATCAGAACTGTGAAAAAAAAATTGGAAATGTAATGGATTTTGAGCAAGTGATGGAAGTTGGGTGTTGGTGATGGGTGCAAACTGGGAAAAATATAGCAAAAGTGAAGGTCTATTACAGGAAGAAAGCTGGGAGAGAAGAAATGACGAAAGAGTAGTTGGTGCAAGGCCAAAAGGAGTGGTAAAGGGACAAGTAAAGAAAGAAGAAAAAAGTGTCCGGAAGAGGCATGAATGGCACAGTTATGAGCAGCTGCCCTCTCCAAAAATAAAAGCGGAGAAAAACAAGAGGACGGAAATAAAATAAAGGCAGTGGCTATGGTTTGCAAGTAATTCAGAAGAAAAAGTTTATCAGCAGTTATTGTGTTTTTAGGTGTTAATAAATTCTTTGCCCACTTTGCATTCGATCAGAAGCTCTATAGGTTCTGTTTTATTTCTAATTTCCAGCATCCGTAGTTCTTGCAGTTTTTTGAAAGATCCTCTGTCTGTTTTGAACTTTTTGCATTGGATTGTGTGGGTGCACAACATTTTCTCCACTGCTGTAACCTGGCACATAGCCAACCATTAAAGGACGGATCAAATCAGTTTCAAACTTGTTGTAATCTTCCTAATTTTTTGCATTACTGCAGACTGAAGGAAGCCAAGCTAGGATCTCAGCTGTTGTCCAGTGCTAACACTTCCAGCTCTGAATTACAATATTGTGGGTTCAAGCCTCACTCCAGAAATTTGAACGCTTAGCCTATGCTGTCATCTTAGCTATTGGGTAGAGGGAGTGCTGTGCTTCAAGAACAGCTTCCTCCTCTGGTTTTCAGACTCGTGAACAGATCCTTCATATATATTAGAGCTGATCTTTCTCTGCACCTTCTCTGTAGCTGTAACACTATGTTCTGCATTCTGTTCTCTTACTCTGATGAACTTATGTGAGGTATGATTTGTCTGGTTAGCACGCAAAAACAATAGTTTTCACTGTATCTCGGTACATGTGACAATAATAAATCAAATCAAATCTTTGGATGAAATATTAAATTGAAGCCCTCTCGGCACCCTCAATGTAAGTAAAATATGATATTCTTCACAGAAGAAGAGTGATGATTTCTTGACACACTGGCCATCATTTATCCCTCAATCAGCAATGCTAACTGACTATTGTGATTACTTATCTCATTGTCGCTTTGTGGGAAGTTCCTGTCTGCAATTTGGCTGCCGTATTTTCTGACAATAGTGACTACAAGTAAAAAGCTATCAGAGATAAAAGGTACTGCAGACGCTGGAGAATCCGAGATAACAAGCATGGGGCTGGATGAACACAGCAGGTCAAGCAGCATCATAGGAGCAGGAAAACTTGACGTTTCAGGCCTAAACCCTTCATCAGAAATGGGGGAGGGGAAAAAGGTTCTGAAATAAATAGGGAGAGAGGGGGAGGCGGATAGAGGATGGATAGAGGAGAGGATAGGTGGAGAGGAGGCAGACAAGTCGAAGAGGCGGGGATGGAGCCAGTAAAGGTGAGTGTAGGTAGGGGGG
>JAHRHZ010000056.1:2137651-2177879 GCA_024137785.1 Ginglymostoma cirratum | reverse complement strand
TGTCCATTTCAAGCCCACTGACTCCCACAGCTACCTGGAATACACCTCCTCCCACCCACCCTCCTGCAAAAATGCCATCCCCTATTCCCAATTCCTTCGCCTCCGCCGCATCTGCTCCCAGGATGAGACATTCCACTCCCGCACATCTCAAATGTCCTCATTCTTCAAGGACCGCAACTTCCCCCCCGCAGTGGTCGAGAACGCCCTCGACCGTGTCTGGTATTCAGCCTGGGAACCCTGCAGCCCAATGGCATCAATGTGGATTTCACAAGCTTCAAAATCTCCCCTCCCCCAACCGCATCCCAAAACCAGCCCAGCTCATCTCCACCTCCCTAACCTGTTTTTCCTCTCACCTCAAATCACACCCCCATCTCCTATCTACTAACATCATCCCGCCCCCTTGACCTGTCCCTCCTCCCTGGACTGACCTATCTCCTCCCTACCCCCCTACCTACACCCACCTTTACTGGCTCCATCCCCGCCTCTTCGACTCGTCTGCCTCCTCTCCACCTATCCTCTCCTCTACCCATCCTCTATCCGCCTCCCCCTCTCTCCCTATTTATTTCAGAACCCTCTTCCCCTCCCCCATTTCTGATGAAGGGTTTAGGCCCGAAACGTCAAGGTTTCCTGCTCCTTTGATGCTGCTTGACCTGCTGTGTTCATCCAGCCCCATGCTTGTTATAACAAATAAAAAGCTCTTTGCCGCTAATGAAGAGCTTTGGGATGTTGTGAAAGCTACGAAATTTAAATGCAAGCTTTCTTTCATTCAAAGCAGAAGTCTTTCCTTAAACCATAGCACAGGAAGTTATGCTGCTTTGAACCTTATCTTTGGAGATCTTCACATCAATTCGTCTGCACTCTGATATGGAAGAGACACAGAACTAGATTCACCAAGCACCTCAGCAAGGTTCCTTAGACAGTATATTTTAAACCCACAATCACTACAATATCTTTGAGCCTCTTGGAGAGGAGATCGGCGCAGAAAAAGGCAGAGACCCTCTGACCGTCTAAAGAGAGGGAGGAAGAGAGAAAGCAGCTTCACATTCCCACAGAGACAGAGAGAGTGCAGTTGCACAAATCATCAAGAGACTCAGAAAGTATTGTAAACTGAAGGGGCTGAATAGGATTAGCAATAATATTGTTTTACATTAAAGCTATTGCAACTTGTTTCCTAATAAAGTTGGGACTGTTTTGCATTGGTATTGACTTGTGTTTGAACTGATTTGATCACTTCGGTATTGTGATACATATGGGCAAATTTTTTCAGAACATTCTGGTTGGAGTTGTCGAACTTGTTTTAAGCAGGAGCTAGACAGCAATGGGCACTGGCCCCATCTCCTGGGAAATTGGCATTTGACACGTGCCAGCCTCTACAAACTCTCATTGAATGTCTCCAATCCACTTAAAGGATGTTTCTGCAATTCAATGCTGTACCTTAGGCTGCCCCAGTAACTCTCATTGTAAAACTGCGGGGCAACGACGCTGCGCGTTCAGGAACACATCCCCAGCTCATGGACTGGACCAAGCTGCACCTCTGGGATCTTCACTCACTGTCATCGCACTCACTCCATTTCAGTCAAACTGGAAGCTCAAAGCATCCCTGCTTTGCCCTACCATTTTGCTCTTTGACAGAGAAATGAGGCTGATAGTACTGCTGGATTGCCATGCCCTTTCGTGCAGACAAAAATCCAGGAATTTTGTCTTGGTTGTCAGCTGGCGTCAGTTAAGTAAAAGAGGCACAGCCATTGCTCAGGAGGTTCCAGCACATTTAGGTTATCTAAGATTACAAAGAGATCTTGATCAATTGGGTCAATGGGCTGAGGAGTGGCAGATGGAGTTTAATTTGGATTAATGTGAGATGCTGTATTTTGGTAAAACAAACAAAGACGGGAATTGTACAGTTCACGGTTGGGCCCTGGGCAGTGTCATCGAACAGACAGACCTAGGGGTTCAGGTACGTAATTCTTTGACATTTGCATCACATGTAGACAGGGTGGTTAAGAAGGCGTTTAGCATGCTTGCCTTCACTGCTCAGGACTTTGAGTGTAGGAGTTGGGACATCATGTTGAGGTTGTTTAGGACATTGGTGAGGCCTCCTTTGCAGTACTGAGTGCAGTTCTAGTCGCCCTGTTGTCGGAAGGATATTATTAAATTGGAGAGGGTTCAGAAAAGATTTAACAGGATGTTGCCGGGAATGGAGGGTTTGAGTTATAAAAATAGGCTGGGAGCATAGGAGATTGAGGGGTGACTTTATAGACATTTATAAAATCATGAAGAGCATAGATAAGGTGAATAACAATAATGTTTTTCCTAGGGTGGGGGAGTTCAAAACTGGGGGGCATGTTTTTAAGGTGAGAGAAGAAAGATTTAAAAAGGACGTGAGGGGCAACTTTTTCAAACAGAGAGTGGTTCATGTGTGGAATGAAGTGCTAGAGAAAGTGGTGGATGCAAGTACAGTTACAACGTTTAAAAGACATTTGGATAAGTACATGAATAGGAAAGGTTTGGAGAAATTTGCGCCAAATGCAGGCAAAATGGGAACATGGTCAGCGTGGACTAGTTGGACTGAAGGGTCTGTTTCTATGACTCTATCTCAAAGGACAAGGGGAGCAGGTACATGCAAATACCTCCACCTGCAAGTTAGCAACCACCTTGGAAATACAACTCTGTTTCTTCACTGTGATGGGGCCAAAATCCAGGAATTCCCATGTCAACAGCACTGGGGGTATAGCTACACCAACAGACTACAGCGGTTCAAGAAGGTGGTTGACCATCACCTCTCAAAGAGAATTAGGCATTGGTAACATATGCTGTTCCAGCCGCTGAAGCCTACAACCCATTAATGATTTAGAATAAAGAGTAGAAAGAACGACAGATTATTGATCAAGTACCTTAGATTCCTCAGTTTGAAAAGAGACTTAGATTAGATTGGAGGTTGACACAGAAATATTGCTTTTCGAATTCTATAGGAACACATGCCACTTCAGGCTGACTCTACTGCTCTGAGGCTGCAAAAGCTACAAAACCCAAACTGTTTCTTTAACAGGCTTCTTCCCACATTTTGGCAGATGTGTCCTGGCAGTGCTCAGAGCAGAATGCCCAGAAGTACTCATCATATACTCACCACATATAATTAATTTCTCCTGAAAAAATTCTAAGTAGGAAGGCAGAAAATCAGAAGCGCTAAAATGTAGAGTCTATTCAAAATGCATTTATCACAAGAATGGAATATTGTAAGGTCAACCATAAGAACACCAAACTCTCCTGCTTTGTAATCAGTGATTCCTCAAAATTTTCATCTGTCAACATAAGTCCTAATTCTTTCGCAACCTGCGGTATTATAATTTGATAGCCATCTTCAGCAATTGTGCATAGTCAATAGTAATATTGCCCAAAATCAGGGCTCACAACGTTACCCTGAAACTAAAGCAGAATATACTTACAACATGACTGCGACAATGGACAAGTCACTTCTGGAATCTGCATTTGGAGTGATCAATGATCGGGGTCCCAAATCACTTTGGTGGTAACAAGCATGGGGCTGGATGAACACAGCAGGTCAAGCAGCATCATAGGAGCAGGAAAACTTGACGTTTCGGGCCTAAACCCTTCATCAGAAATCTATCACTTTGGTGGTATTTTAATACACCAGCCAATGAAGCTCCACATTTGTATTCCAATTGTTTTACAATCTCTTAGAAGAGGAATGCAGCTTCAGATTGCCAAAGAGTAAACCTTTCCATAGAACTGAATGAAGAGAAACTTCAAAAAGCAATGTACTGAAGTATTGGCAAGGACATTTGCAATCAAGTGACTGTAAAATATGTCATAACAGAAAGCAAGATTTTAAAGAGATTGTGAACAATATTGGTATTGAAATCAACCGCATCAGGAGATGCGGTTTGCAATGGTGATGACACTTGACAAGTACTTTGGTGACTGAACAGTATTTAGGGCCAACCTGAGATATTTCTTTTGCAAGTTTCTTTAATGAAGAATTTGACTTGATTTATATGAAATAAATGCAAAATATTTTATTTACATAAGCACAATCATGTCTCCAAATGATCTGTATTCAAGTGAACCATTTTCACACAATTGATTAAAGAAGGCAAAATGAACTTTGAACCTAAAATACAATAGAATCAAACATAAGAAACATATTCTCTTTCTTAATTTAGATCGATAAAATTTGTTCTTCGGCGATTTTTTTCCAGAAACTTCACTTTGATGAATAAGATGCCTAAATCTTTCATTCGGGGTTGTGCTGAAGTTAATAAAAAGAAACCTGAGCAATGATTCTCAGTGCCTGAGCAGACACATCCATAAATTTATTGGCCTGTATGTCGTAAACATTGAGTATCAAAACCACAGTCTTAAGTTGCCTTGCCTTTAGGAGTTGTGGCAATTCAAATTCATGTTAATATTTATTACACTGCAGTTCATTTGAAATTTTCAGAATCTGAAGATCACCACTTTTCCCAATTTGGTGCATAAATGCTGATTCCGAATGAAATGTTGTGTTGAAGTAGGAAATGGTTTCATCTGTCGAACAGCACTTGAGGCCTTAGGGCATCCCTCTGTGCTTTTTCAATCACATAAGTGCTCTTGAAGTGCCTTGTAGGAGACACCGCAATCAATCTGTATGCAACCAGGTCAGTAATGTGATAATGACTTGATAATTAGTATTTTTAGTTGTTTGTTCAGGGATGAATATTCACAATTAATGGGATTAAGCATTAGATTAGGCACACAATCTGACACCTCCTGTCTTTTTGTGTCAGAAGTTAAGAATATTTATAGTTTAGAGATTTCCCGTATAACCCATGTGCGCATTGTCTATCTAAGTAGCCCAAGCATACAGGCTGATGTAGTGTATTGTTTGCTTTTAGTTTTTCATTGAGAGCTGAAGGAATAAGGTCGGATTCTAGTTCAAGCCACACTGATCAAAACCCCTGTGTACCTCAGTTGGTGGCTATAGAGAACGACAATCTTGAATATTTTCTCTGCAGCTGAATAGTACTATTCAGTTGACTGTTCCACCCTTAGCCACAGCTCAGCTCAGTTTTGGCATGGGATTCAGACACAATGAACTGTTCCAAGGAAGAGGCCCTCCACCAGAAATGGGGCACAGGGAAGCTGACTGCTTCACTGACTATAAAATCCAGCCTCCACTGAATCTGGATTTACCTCCTCATAATCCAGCAACAAAACTGCTGGATTCACACTTAAAAATAGCCGAGTAAAGAAAATATTCTATCCTCTTGATTTTAGTGTTTGGATTTCAAAATTGTTATCCTCATTTCAAAATCTTTCCATGGCCTCGCTTCTCCCTATGTCTAAAATCTTCCCTGGGCCTACAACCCTCTGAATACCTCCTCTAATTCTGAACCCTGGCTTTAACTATGCAGTCATAGGCTGTCGAGTCTTTAGCTACCTCAGTCTCAAATTTGTAAATTACCTAATTTCTTTCCTAAACCATAACTTATTTCCTTCATTTAAGGCAATTCACCCCTTTTGAGCAAGCTTTTAACCAACAGACTGACTAATATAATTTTATTGGTTTAGTGATTAATTTTGCTTCATAACAGTCCTCCAAAGCACCTTGGCACATTTTATAATTTTAAACAAGCTATACAAATCTAATCAGAGATACTAGGAACTGCTGATGCTGGAGAATCTGAGATAACAAGGTGTACAGCTGGATGAACACAGCAGGCCAAGCAGCATCAGAGGAGCAGGAAAGCTGACGTTTCGGGTCTGGATCCTTCTTCAGAAATGGGGGAGGGGAAGGGGGTTCTGAAATAAATAGAGACAGAGGGGGAGGAGGATGGAAGATGGATAAAGGACCACCTATCTGCTCCTTTATCCATCTTCCAAACGCCTCCCTCTCTCTCTCTATTTATTTCACAATCCCCTTCCCCTCCCCGATTTCTGAAGAATGGTCCAGACCCGAAACATCAGCCTTCCTGATCCTCTGATGCTGCTTGGCCTGCTGTGTTCATCCAGCTCTACACCTTGTTATCTTATATAAATCTAAGTTGTTGTTACTGTAGGATGAGCTAGAATAGGGAATCAAACTGACAACTAGAAAATGATCCTTTGTGGAACTCATTCAATAAAGTGGAGCCAACTGGGTTGGTACCTGGAACAAGTGGGAAGCCAGGGTGCCCTGAGTTGGTTCTATTACACAAGTGGTGCCAGATCCCAGGATCTCTACTTGGGAATAAAAAAGAAATTCCCTCGAGAAGGTGGTGGTGCAGCTTAGAGGGAACTTACAGGTCATTGTTTCACTGTATATGCTACTCTTGTCCTGCTAGGTAATTGAGGTTGTGGGTTTGGAAAGTGTTGTTGGAGGAACCTTGTTGAATTACGGCATTGCATCTTGTAAATGGTGTACACTGTTGCCATGGTTTATCGGTGGTGAAGGAGGTGAATCGAGTGGACTGAGTTGACCTGGATGGCATGAGCTTCTTGGGTGTTGTTGGAGCTATGCTTATTCTGGCCAAGTGGGGAGTGTTCCAGAACACTCCTGACTTGTGCCTTGGAGATGGTTGACAGATTTTGGGGAGACAGGAAGTGAGTTACTTGCCGCATTATTCCTAGTCTCTGAGGTGCTCTTGTCGATACATCATATATGGCAGGTCCAGTTCAGTTTCTGATCGAATTTAACATGCAGGATATTAACAGTGGGGGATTCGGTGATGACAGTGTCAATGATTGCCAATCGGAGACAGTTAGATTCTGTCTTATTCGATTTGATCACTGCCTGGAACTTGTATGGAACAAATATTATTTGCCACTTATCAGGATGGTCTCCAGATCGTGTTGTGTTTCTTTGCAATAGAAGAGTCATTATACTTTCGAAGTACATTATTGGCTGGTAAGTACTTCGGTAAGTCCTGACACCCTGAAAGGTGCTGCACAGTTGCTTTTTTTTTAAAAATGTATTTATTTGGATAATCTTACCTTATAGGGAAAAGCTTCTTTGGGTAAAGCTGACACCTCCCTGACCATTTGGTTGGCAAGGTGACAGCGATGGCCACAGACTTCCTTTGGAGCAATCTCATTTGTCTCCTCACACTGGAGTGAGCACAGCAATAGCAAATCCTCCAGAAAGAAACCTATCATCGCAGCTTGCAAGCACAAAACCCTTTCACCAATTGGTGGTGCCAGAAATATTTTTTCACAGAAGCACTCACAAAGCTTCCTTTCGAGCTGAGACTTTTCTGTTTTAAAGTGATGGAAAAAGATTGTCATACCTCCCACAGCTGCCTAGCAACTGCTGGACACTCGCTGCAAATGGGTATTTTTGCGAGTGAATGCTGATTTTGTGTGAAGGCCTGAAAGTAGTGAGGGATAGCACCTTCCACTTCACTAAAATATTCAAAACCCTGGATTTTTCCAGGTAAGCTCACTGTGTTGTGCATTAAGTCTGCAAGGCAATGTAGGCTCTGGAAAAAACCTATATATCCGACTGACGTATGCTCAAAACCCCACCATGTTAAGTCATGAGTGTGTGAGTCTGTGACTCACCGTGGTTCCAAAGATTGGCCACAGTATTGGTTTGCTTAAGAGGGAAAAAAGCTAACTGAAAGCAATCGGACTTGGAATGCTTTTGATAAATAGAAAATCATACAGCAACCAAAGCTCTACATAATTATTTTAAAAATTAGGTAGGGAAGAGGGGAACTTTAAATTCCAGAAGAAGCATAATGGAAGAGATGGCACGCTAATCCAAAGAAAAAAACATTTGAATTGTCCAGAACACAACAGTAATATTTTAGATAAGCAAATTAGGTCTGCTCTGTCACACTACCATCAGATTAACTAGGAACCAATAAAGTACCATTTCCAGTGACACCACCTTAAACGGCACTCAATTACTTTCCTTATTAGCAAAGTTTTACCTCCTTAATATGCTCCTTGCTTAATCAAAATTCTGAGAAAGGAACATGTCTTTCAGAATGAATTTGCCTCTTGAGGAGGTCTTTGAAATACATTACCTTAATGATCTTGTGTCTTTCTAGTGTTTATTCGGGAGATGAGAGTGGTGATGGGGTGGAAAGGAGGGTAAGGAAAGAGGAGGGGGGTGTCTTCTGTATCTAAAGCATCTTCCAGCCAAGAAGCAAAACAGGCAGCTGATGCCTAGACTTCAGACAAAGCTGCTTTATAATTAGCTATCAAGGAAAGGTTTGTTTAAAAGCCAAACCCCAGGTCATTTAATCACCACTACCTGTTCTCAAACTTGATAGCCAATGCATTATGAACCAGTCTTTCATCCTAAAAAGCATGATTTTTTTTGAAAAGCTGTCCTCACATCTCAAAATAGTCGAATCAATTTAAATGATGAACACTTCACCACAAAGGCTCTTAAAATGTCTTAAAGCAGGCCTTGGGGTCGCATACTATTAAATAAAGTCAAATTGCACTTCCTTACTGCACCAAGCTGAGAAAATGTTGCTTATCACACTCAAAGCAATGCAGTGATTCCCAAAACAGTTAACATTCTTACTTTTCAACAGTTTGGGATTTGTATCCTACAGTCCCTAACATAGAACATAGAACAGTGCAGCACAGTACAAGCCCTTCAGCCCACGATGTTGTGCCGAACTAAACATGTTGTGGTCCTGTTCCAAAAGACATGAGTAGCATGTACAGCAATCCCTAAATTTTAATTTTATTTTAGCTGACTATTTTCTTTATTCATTCAAGCTGTTTTTCTAAATTTCTACATTCATATCACAAATGGTGGGAGCAGTGTCCATTTAATTGTAAATTACAATCCTTTCAATACTGTTGAGATTATCAACATGGGCATTTTGGTTAATGCCTGATTAAGATGAAAACGAGTTCTCTTTGATATCAGAGAACTCTGATTGGTACTCATTAAAGGGAGGTCCACCAATGTCCAAACAGTAATACAAACCCCACCAATCAGTGTTTATGTTCCAAATAGCTAAGGATGGAGTCTAAACTGGAGCCGTACAATTACCAAGGCCCCACTTCTGCCAAGGTCAGTGTGTAGAAGGAGATAAGATCTCCCATTCAGTTGTCATAGAGCCATAGAGTCATAAAGCACCAAAACAAACCCTTCGGTCCAACCAGTCCATGCCATAGTCCCAAACTAAACTAGTCCCACTTGCCTGCTCCTGGCCCATATCCCTCCAAACCTTTCCTATCCATGTACTACCTAAGAGTCTTTTAAATGTTGTAATTGTGCCTGCATTCACCACTTCCTCAGGAAGCTCATCCCACCCTCTGTGCAACAAAATTACCCCTCATGTCTTTTTTTAAATCTCTCTCCTCTCACCTTAAAAATATGCCCCCTAGTCTTGAAATCCCCCAATCCAGTGAAAAGAGCCTACCATTCCAGCCTACCATTAACCCTACCCATACCCCCCATGATTTTACAAACCTCTCTAAGGTCACCTCTCAACCTTTCCCACTACAGTGAAAAAAAGTCCCAGCCGATCCAGCCTAATCTTTCAAACTCAAACCTTCCATATCTGGCAGCATCTTGTTAAATCTCTTCTGAACCAGCTCTAACTTAGTAATATCCTTCCTATAACAGAGCGATCAGAACTGGACACACTACTCCAGAAGAGGCCTCACTAATGTCCTGTACAACCTCAACATGATGTCCCAACTCCTATATTCAAAGGACTGATCAATGAAAGCAATATTCCGTGCTCATAGCACAACTGTTTCTAGGCTTACACATTAAAGGAAAGCCAGGGAATAACTAATATAGTGGCAAGGCAGGATGCAGTGATCCCAGAGCATTCTTAAAGTTTGCCTTTTCTCTTGTCCTCGTTTCAAGAGGTTGGGCCACAGACGGCCATTAGATTGGCCCATGCTTTTGAGTAAAGTTTTGCAGTTGTCTGTCCTATCCCTCTGCAGAATGACAAGTCAGGAAAGTCTGACTTTCTTACCACCCAACACCAAGGTGTAGCGGAGGGATTTCTAGGCTGGCAACCAATCTGTTTGGCCACATTACAAATGCACCTTCCATGGTCAGTAAGTCCTGTTGCAGGGCTTGAACCCAGAGCTTCTGATCCAAAAGGCAGGGACACTACCAATGCACCACGAGAACTCAATTCTAAAGTAACAATGGCTTTATATTGAAAATGTCAGATCACACGTTGAAAGCAGAACTCAGTTTAAATTATTTGGATTGAAACCACCGTGAAGCAAAAAAGTAACAAAGCTGAATTTTTGTTTCATTTACAGTTTGCCTGGAATTGAAGAGCATCAGCGTCAGCAGAAATTTGACAAATAATTTGACTCAATAGATTGTTTGGCTGGAGTAGAATGGGTTATACACATTCTTTGAAAAGTGCAGGCTTAGTTGCTGAATTGCCTTTTCCCATTCCACATTCTTTCAGAAGAACAAAAACAGACTGCATACAAAACACAAATGTACCTTCTGCCTGCAAACCTTCAGATATTCTGAGTCTTCCTTCTTCTTTCGGAAGCAACCTCCTGCAATAAAAAAATAGGGAATTTAAAAGCACGTTTGTACGCGCATCTGTCCCTGCACACATTGATATTTATGGAGTGACAAAATGCGTTGCCTAGAGACAAGCAATTCTCTCATTCAAAATATAGAACATGTCTCACTTTCCTTTTCCAGAGAAAGAACACTTTCTCCTTCATTACTATCAGTGTTCCTTCAGCACAACAACATACTGAATCTTTGTGAAGAATGAAGGAGGTTAACCCAGTGCCAACCTGCTCTATTTTCTAACAGAGGTTTCAAAAGCAAAATCCTAGCTACAGATTGCTGGGATCCAAATTCAGAATGAAAAGTAATTTACAATTTTGGAGGATTCTGAAAAGCTTTTGAATTTGCCCTCCACTGATAACTTTCAAAGTGTAAGGATTAATACAACCTCTTAGACTTGTTCAAATTAATAAACTGAAAGAAAGCTTTTTTTAATGCCAGCTTCCAACCACAATATGGATTTTATAGTAATACTTGTTGAACACAAACCAACCATTTGAGACAGTGTCCAAGGAAAATTTCATTCCCCTTTCAAGACCCAAAATTATGAGCAAACTCACTACATTTTTTATGCGTTTATGGGATCAGGACATCACTGGCTGGACCAGAATTTATTACCCACCTCTAGTTGCCCCTGAGAAGGTGATGGCTAACTGTTGCCCTGAAATGTTACTGTTCAAGAAGCCCCTGATTACTTTGATCTAGAAGGACAGATACATAGGAGCACCGTCATCTGCAAGTTCCTCTCTCAGCCACTCAGTATCCTGACTTGGAAACATATCACAGTTCCTTCACTGTCACTGAGTCAAAATCTTGGAATTGCCTCCCTAAGAGCATTGTGGGTCGACCAATAGCACATGGACTGTATTGGTTCAAAGAGGCAGTGTGACTCTTCTTCAGAACACTGGACTCAAAACATTATCTCTTTCTCACTCCACAGATGCTGCCAGACCTGCTTAGTATTTCTACCAATTTCTGTCAGTGCATTCAGGAACAAAGATTTGTGGAAGGTAGGCATGCGGTTTGTGGAGGGGGACTCTTATGGGTGCGGGGACTTCCCAAACCAAGGGTCATGACCCCAAATGGAGTCTCGAGCTGAAACCTTTTGGGGTTGTGAACTCTGAGGCAGCTATGGCCCCCAAGGAACTCTGACAGAGTTATAGCATTCAAAGTGTTGTCCTTCCACTCTCTCACTCCTTACTGAGGAGTGGTGTCAACTTTTAAGATTCGAAGTGGGGTCACAGAGGGAAAAGGTTTGGGAAGGACAGTTCCACATCCTTAATCAGGCACTGATAGACCCACATCCCCTCCCAGCCCACAGCCTCTAGGAAGGCTGCACATCAGCAGGCCCAAGTAGGGTTAGTCCTAGTTGAGACTCTTTACTGGTCTTTGATTGGCCACTGAAAGGTTTCAATGGGTTGTCATCAGGGGGATTGACCGTGGAGCTCCGGCCCTAATCGTAACTCTTTTGGACGCAAAGGTGGTGGGGATCAGGTACAGCAACACATATCTTATAAAATGCCCTTCCCACTTCCAACCTCATCACCTCTGGGAGCACTCGACATAACTATTATAACTAATAACTCCCATAAAACTAATAACTCACATATAACTAATATAGTCCCATTTAATAACACTCTCTATAGTGACTGGAATGAAGTCAGCCAGGTAGAATGAATTCCCTGATTGGGCCTGTTAATCTGGTCCAAACAGGGAGCCTTGGCTGATATATAAAAAGAGGTGTCAGAGATGTTGACACTCTGGTAGCTGACTTTGAATAAGGCAGTGCCAGACCTGGGCAGAGTAACTTTGAAGCAATAAATGTCTCGATATTGATGCGCAGCATTTTTCATGTCTTTTGGAAATTTCTTGCCCATAGGTTTATTTTGTTGGAATGCGTCTTTCAATAAAGCATGAGTGCTTCTTTAAGAGGTTCCTTAACACCTATCTCTTTGATCAAGCTTTTAGTTATCTTTTGTATTGTCTCCAAATGTATTGAATCGAGTTCTGTCTAACTGCACTGGCTTGAAACACACTCGGACATTTTCCTATAACAAAAATAGAAAATGCCAGAGAAACTCAGCGGGTCTGGCAGCATCTGTGGGAAGAGAGCAGAGTTAACGTTTTGCATCTGGTAACTCTCCATCAGGCGTTCTGAAGAAGAGTCATCAGAATCCAAAAGTGAACTCTGCCTTCTGCCCGCTGTTGCCATCAGACCTGCTGAGTTTCTCCAGCATTTTTTGCTTTAGTTTCAGATCTCCAGCATCCACAGATATTTGTTTTACTTTAGGACATTTTCATGTGTTTTGCAAACACAAATTATTATACAGTCCTGGGTCACTGATAATTTACAAGATCTGCATCGAGTTGGCATCCAAGCCTGTTTGTCACACGCTGGATCTGCTTCACCATTGAAAAGGTAACAACAAATATAAGAGAACCCTCCGTTATATATTTAGTATTTTATGTTTTTTCATAGAGAAGCATTCTTTTTTCCTTACGTTTTGTTGCTGCCTTAAGTTTCTGTCGGCATTTCCTCCCTTTTTACCTTGCTAAATATTTTTCTTGCGGAATGGGCCCTTGGAAACAATGGCAATTCGCCAAGGCCTTTTGGTCTTCCCTTACTTTGACAAGTCAGATAGACAGCAGGGGCAGTCCCAGGACCTTCAGGCTGTGATTGCCTACCTGAAGGACTAGTCAGAAACAAAAACAAGAAATAGCTGGGAAAGTTCAGCAGGTCTGGCAGCATCCATGCAGACAAAGCACGATTAACGTTTCGGGTCCCGTGACCCTTCTTCAGAACTGATTGTAGCGAGGAAATGGTTGGTATATATGCTGAAGGAGAGGTGGGGAGAGGGAGAAGGAGTAAACGATATGTGGAGATGGAGCCCAGAGGGCAAAAACAACTATTGGACAGATAAAGGAATGGGTAAAGAAAGCCTGGGAGAATCAAGAACTGCTCATGGGGACCATTGGTGGCTGACAATAGGCTATGGGTGGTAACAGCCAATATGATGTCAAGGCCTGGTGTATGGGGTTTGGGATAAAGAAATGACCGAAGGTGCTCAGGACCTAAAGTTATTGAACTCAATCTTGAGTCCTGAAGGCTGCAGGGTCCCCAAATGGAAAAGGAGATGCTGTTGTTCCAACTTGCGCTGATCTTCGCTGGAGCACTGCAGCAAGCCTGAGACATGGATATTTGGCCAGGGAACATGGTAGTATGTTAAACTGGCAAGCAACAGTAAGCTCAGGGTCATTTTTGCAACAGAATGTAGGTGTTCCGCAAAATGATTGTCCTGTCTGCATTTCATCTCCCCAGTGTAGAGGAGGCCACATTTTCAGCAGTGAATACAGTAGACTAGATTGTGGGAAGTGCAGGTAAATTATTCCATCACCTGGAAGGTGTGTCTGGAGTCTTGGGTAGTGGGGAGGAGGAGGCAAATGGGCAGGTGTTACACCATCTGTGATTGCAGGGGAAGGTGGCATGAGGGTATGGGGAGGTGTTGGCGGTGGAGGAGGAGAGGATTAGGGTGTCCTGGAGGGAATGGTCCCCGAGGAGGGTTGACAAGGGAGGGGCGGGAAATATGTATCGAATGGTGGCATCCTGCTGGAGGTGGCAGAAAAGCAGCTAATGACCCTTAGCAGCTAATGATACCCCTCGGCCGATTTTTACCCATTCCTTTGTCTGTGTTCTCTCTCTCTTTAGGCTTCACCTCCACGTATTGTCTACTCCAACTTCCTGCCACCCCTATCACCACATCTTCAGCATACATACCAACGTTTCCTAGCTACAATCCATTCTGAAGAAGGGTCACTGGACTTGAAATATTAACTCTACTTTCTCTCCACAGAAGCTGTCAGACCTGTTGAGTTTTCCCAGCTATTTCTGTTTCTGTTTATGTTTCTGAATTGCAGCCTCGGCAGTCCTTTGGTTTTATTTTTGCGGGGCTAGTCAGTCCTGATACACAGACAATGCTTGAGAAGTCTGTGCTGTTGCTCGCAGAGCTGAAACTGAACTGCTGCAGCTGCCAGACAGCTGCGAGTACAGCTCGCAAGGGGGACTTTGACTGAGTGAGATCCAAGCACGCTGCCAAATCAGTCCTCCCATCACAGTACCCCATTTGGCAACAAATTTGATTCAGACACCTGCTGACTTGTGACTTTCCTTCACAACCAACAGAGCTCTCAGAAATTATTCTGCAACTCTTTACTCACCCCGTAAACTTAACTTAAATCATTATGCACCTTCCCTGCCTTTGACAAAATGAATCGATGTCCCTTGATGGAAGACCACCATGCATAAACAATGACCTCCACCGAAAAGAAATGGTTCCAGTCAACAGTTTTCAGTCTCTGAAGACCTGCCCCAACCTGCAGGGGAGAGACAGAAACTGAGACTGGGTTTTCTATCTAAGAAATAGGGGCAGGAATAGGTTGTATGGCCCCTTGGTTCTGATCCATCACTGAACAAAATCATCGCTGATCATCTATCTCGACTGCATTTTCCTGCCCCACTCTGCATTTTCCTCGACTCCCTGAGCAACCACAACTGTGACTGTCTCAGCTTTCAGTTGTTAACTGTGTGGTCAAATGGATCCTGCACCTCACTTTGTGCTGAGATTGCAGCTACCTTGACGTAGGGAACTATGGGTCCTCCTTGGTTTTGCGAGGCTGAGGAAAAGCACTTGGCCTCATAAAATGAAGCTCTTATAGGTATTTTTTTCCCTAATAAACCTGTTCAGTGATGTTGTTGTGCACCTCTGGTGGGACTTTACCCAGGCCTCCTGGTTCAGAGGAAGGGTCACTATCACTTAAAAAGGCTCTTGTATTGAATAAGAAGCAATCTAATGCATGTCAGCAACCAGTTACCAGGCTACATTGATATAACAGATATTGTTATAGAGACAATGAGAAAGACGTGAATGCTAGGACTGTCTCCTTCCAGATCCTCAACTGTTCTGTCCACATGTGATATCAACTCAGCAGGTAGACCCTAAGGCACTCCTCAAATTTAACTCTTTCAGACTTTTGCACCCCAATGCAACATACAAACAGTCAACAAGGGAATATTCATGACATCTGAGGGAGAGGGAATTGCAAAGATTCACAATCTTTTCAATGTAGAAACTTTCCCTACCTTCTTTCAAAATAGTTGATCCATGATTCTGACACTTTTCACATCCCATCCCCATTCTCCACCTCATTCTAGATTCCCCAACTAGGGGAAACAAACTTCTCAGCATCTTCTCTGTCAAGCTCTTTCAGAATCTTGCACACTTCAGTTACAGAGAGTTGTAATAGTGCTGAGGAACATGTAGCAACCAAGCAAAACAGTCACAATACCATTGAAGCTTGAAAGTTGGTAAAGCTGCCAATAAGGAAAATCCAGCTTTTAATATTGACAGACGACTCTGTAAAGTAGCAGGACATCACAGCAGATCCCAATTCTGCTCCTATGCCACATTCCAATTGAGTAGAGAGAGTGAGCATTGGCCCATTACAATGTGAACTATAAAGAACTGGGTGGCCTTAAGCAGAATCTCAGCTTCCACTTGACAAGTCTGCAATAGGAAATAGGAAACCAGGTTGACTTGTTTCTGTTCCAAATGGTTTGTATTGCCATTTCTTGTCCTTCATTCTTTCTGGGTATGGGCTTTGCTCATCCCTCATTGCCTTGAACAGCTGAGTGGCATTCAGAGGGCAGCTAAGAATTAACTACAGTACTGTGGGTGTGGAGTTACATGAAGGCCGGACCGGGTAAGGCTGGCAGATTTCTTTCCCTGAAGTGAACCAGCTGGATTTGGGGTCACAATCGCCAAAAACAGTTCGGGGTGATATCGATCTTTGACAGAGTAATAACAACCACGTCCCACGCAAACAGGTAGACCTCCAACTTAAATAGCGCCAATTGTCTACTAGGTGATCCCCGCCAACCCACTCACTTGGGGATCATGAAAATTTTCAAGTCTCATAATTAGGGTCAGAGTGGGGAAAGAGTGTTTGGGAATCATCAGCCTAGGTTACATTCTTAAAACAACCATCCTTCAGCTGAAGAGGCAAGCATGCTACCACTGAGCCTAGAATGATATGTGAGGAATTCCTAGTCACAATAACTCTGTACAAAGGACAGCAACATATAGATAGTCAAAAATCAAGACGACCATGGGGTCACAATTGAAAATAACATCAAGTGGCATTTTGATGTCCCACTGTCATTGTACACCATGATGTGGACATGTAACACAATTCATTTGGAATACAGTATGATCGCTGAACGTTGAGAGTTTCACTTATGCTAGCAATTCTTGGGATTTGTTAGGGCAAGTCAAACTGAACTCATTTCAAATACAGAAAATACAATGCAGGATGAAAATTCATGAAGCACATTCTGAACAGAAAATAATAAAGCAAAACTGTTGTGAATTAATTGTTTGGAGCATTGATACAACTGACCTGGGAAATGATCGACCAGTGAATATTAAGCATGGAGCTCAATCATTTTGTAATTAAAGCCCTGCCAGATTGAAGACTTAATTGCTGGTAAGTGCTAACAATTGCTGACTTCCTGCAGTGCAGGCCACTTAATTAAACATTAGGCTATTTTAGGTTGAAAGCATTCAAGAAAAGAAGCCGTATAGTAACTCAGCCCAAATTAGAGGTTTGCAACTGCATTCTGTCAAGTGGAAGCTGAGATTCTGTTCGAGGCCACCCAGTTCTTTATAGTTCACATAGTAATGGGTCAATGCTCACTCGCTCCACTCGATGGGGGAGAAGTTAAACAGGGGTTCTCCACTTCGGTTTAAGCTGCAATTTTGAAGGTTATGGTGGTGTGTGTGATCCCTTTTCCTTGCTACTTGGTGAAAAACACTTCCATAAATATAAGTAAGATATATGGGCCCCAATTTTGTTTTAACCCTTGCTCCTGTACTTTGCACCTATCCTCCTCTCGCTACACCTTAAAAGAAAATTCTTGTCTTTATATAATGCACTTCTAACAACAAAACAATTTACAGCCAATGAAGTATTTTCAAGTGTAGGTACTGTTTTCATGTAGAAAGCACAGGGGCTAATTTGCACACAGCAAGATCTCACTGAGATAATGAGCAGAGAATCTGTTTCTGCGGTGTTGATTCAGGGCTAAAAGCTGGCCACCAGCAGTATCTTTGCTGTTCTTTGAAACTGAGCTTCTTACATCCAGTAGAGGGTTTCTGCTCATAAACACCCTTCTGAAAGGTAGCACCACCACCAATGCAGCACTCCCTCAGTACTGTACTGGGCTGCCAACCTGGATTTCAATGCTAGCGTCCTGGATTTCAACTTGAATGGGGAGGCCAAAGGCAAGCATGCTACTAACTGAACGATAACTCATGCTGTGTCTCAAGAAGGGTCACTGGACCCAAAACATTCAATCTGTTTTCTCTCCACAGCGGCTGCTAAACCTGCTGAGTTTTCCCAACGTTTTATGCATTTGTTTCAGATGTCCAGCACCTGCAGCTGTAGAGTCATAGAGTCATACAGCTCAGAAACAGACCCTTTGGTCCAACTTGTCCATGCAACTAAGTTTCTCTAACTAAACTAGTCCCATTTGCCTGCCTTCAGCCCATGTCCCTCTAAACATTTCCTATTCATAACACTTCCTAAAGATGTCCCAGCTTATCCTTATTACTCAGACCCTTCAGTCTCGGCAACATCCTGATAAATCATTTCTGAATCTGCTCCAATTTAATAATATCCTTCCTATAGCAGGGCAAACAGATCTGTACACAGTAGGCCAAAAGTGACCTCACCAACGTCCTGTATAACTTCAACATGAGGTCCCAACTTCTATACACATTGGTCTGAGGAATGAAGGCAAGCAAGCTAAATATCTTTTAACCACCCTGTCTACATGTGATGAAACTTTTAAAGAACTATATACCCGAATCCCTAGGTTTCTGTTCGATAACACTACCTGAACTGTATAAATCTTGCTTTTGAGTGTCTTACCAAAATGCAGTACCTCGCGTTTATCCAAATTAAACTCCATCTACCACTCCTCAGCCCATTGACCTAATTCTTTGTTATTTGTTCATGGATGGCACACATTTGTTGGAAAAATAATCTTGCTGCACTCAGGATACTCCTTTTGCTGAGTAAGTTGGAAAAGAAAACATCCATTGTCATTCAAATTTTAAGTGTTTGGAATGATGAAACAGAATTAATAGGCTTCATTTATGCTTTCCCACAGCCAATCAGAAAGGGCAATAAAGGTGTCCTTGGAATCAAATGCATTGTCCCTAACCACTCCATGAAAATACTGCAGAAACACCATGTCAGTTTATAACACCAGAGTTTAAAGTGTACAGCTTCAGAAAGGGTCTTAGAATACAAGCCTCTTTAAGTATGTTGACTGTAAGCAAAATCAAAGCAAAACATTGTGGATGCTGGAGATCTGAAGTAATAATAAAATGTGCTGGAGAAACTCCACAGGCCTGTCAGACCTGTGGAAAGAGAAACAGAGTTAATGCTTTGAGTCCAGTGTGACTCTTCGTAACTCTTTTTGCCTTCATTGATATACCAAAAAAAAAGTTGAGAGGGGGCCAGAGTAGGAATGTTCCATAAACCCCACAAAAAGACAGGCACAACTTGGGCCCATGAAGGTACTCATTTCATTTGGAGGAGACCAGACAAGCTAAAGGAGAATTTAATCAAGTGGAAGAGAGTGGTATTCCAAAGAATGGTGCTGAAGAAGAGTCATATTAGGCTCTAAACATTAACTCTGTTTCTATTACCAGAGATGTTACCAGGCCTCCTGAGTTTCTTCAGCACTTTTCACTTTTTATTGTTGACTATAAGAGCTTTCTAGGATTAGATCTCTACAACGTTAATGGAATGAGTGTCTACCCAATGTTCACACATGTCAAGTGCTGTGAGATGTACAATTGTGACGAGGGCTGTTGTATTACGTCTCAAGTGAGAAAGTGATGGCCTAGTTACATTATCACTGGTCTGTAAGTCTAGAGACCCAGGTAATATTCTGGGGACCTGGATTCAAATCCTGTCATGGCAGATGGTGGGATTTGAATTTAATAAAAATCTGGAATGAAGTGTCTAAAGATGACCACAGATTCATTGTTGGTTGTCAGAAAAACCCATCTGGTTCACTAGTGTCCCTTAGGGAAGGAAACTATCATCCTTACTTGGTCTGGCCTACGTGTGACACCAGACACATAGCAATATGGTTGAATATTAACTGCCCTATTTAGGGGTGGGCAATGATTTCTGGACTGGCTATCAATGGCCTCATTCCCGTGAATGAATTAAAAAGAAAACATAAGATATTGTCACTGTATTGTTGCATGTGACCTGAGGGTATAAATCTCACATGTTGCATCATATCGTGGATTTCTTGAAGCATGACATGCTCCTCTGTTAGTAACTGAATAGCTTGATACTATTTCAGACACTTATATGCCCAAGGAATGTAAAGATTGTACATGATAGTTTTAGAAAATGTCTATTGGATTCTTCAATAGCACATTATCCACGCCCACTTTCTTAAGTTATGGGAGTTAATATGAGTATTATTGTAATAGGTTTGGGTCAGATTCACAGCAAATATCACAACATCCAAGCATAGAAAGATATCTACATGCAATCAAACATAACAACTTCTTGATGCAACTTTTAGAGATGCCCCATTGAAAGCGTACTGTCTGGGTGCATAATGGCCTGGTACGGCAACTGCTCTGCCCAGGACCGTAAGAAACTACAGAAGGCAGTGTGCACAGCCCAGACCATCACGGAAGCCAACCTTCCATCCATGGACTCCATTTACACAGCTCACTGCCATGGAAAGATGGCCAACATCATCAAAGACCCATCGCACCCTGGTAATGATCTCCTATAACCTCTTCCGTCAGGCAAAAGATACAGAAGCCTGAACACACGCACAAGCAGGTCCAGGAACAGCTTCTTTCCAGCTGTTATCAGACTGATGAATGGACTCTCTAGCTTCAAATAATGCTGATCTTGCTAACATTGATCTCGCCTAACACATGCCCTGTGCAACGTAACCTGTATGCCTCTGTCGAAGTATTTTTGATCTGTACATCCTTGCTTACTATGATCTGCCTGTACTGCTCGCAAACAAAGCTTTTCATTGTGCTTCTGTACATGTAACAATCAATCAAAAGCATTAATGTGACCTCTGACCTGAACAACTATCATTTCAATTGTGCTTTGACATAATAAGGTGTCCTAAGGTGTATTGCAGATAGTTTAGCAGCTAATGATATCTCTGGGCCAGATAATGAGATATTAGGATGGTGACCAAAAGAATTAGGTTTTAAGAAACATCCTAAAGGAGGAGAGGAGTGGCAGAGGGGTTTAGGGAGAAAATTCCAGAGCGCAGAGTCAATGCAGTTGAAAGCATGGCTGTCAAATGGTAGAGCAGCTAAAATTTGGGAATGTACAAGAAGCCATAATTGGAGAAATGCAGAGTTTTGGAAGAGGTGTAATTCTTGAAGAGGTTATGGTGGGATAGGTCATGGAGGGATTTGAACAAACACCACATTGTTCCATGCATTCATTTCACAGCAAGATCTTCATTAGATCAGTGACCTGCACCAGGAGCAAGAGGTATAAGTCAGTGAAAAGAAGGGTAATTATGATCCAGTTTATAAACTCCTACAGACAGATACAGTGAGTTTAATCAATGTTAAACAGAGAACAAATCAATAAGACAGATATCACTCGGACTGTTCTTGCACCAAGCAGCACTGATCGCTATCAGGAACAGAAGCCTATACTATCCCTGTCCAGCTGTCCTCCAGCTTGTTTCTCAAGGCTTGTTGAGACTAAAGTGAAAAGGCAAACAGCTGGTAAATGCTTCAGAATATAACAACTGTCCGGAACAATAGAAAATAGGTGAGATTATGAATTAGAATATTCTTCTTGGCCCATTGCCCAACTCAAGAAATGATCCCCAAAGGAGTGTGAATTATCACCACTGGAACTCACCTATTTTCTCCGGCACTATTTCTGCATTCACTCAGGTATCAACTGCACAATGGATATGCCTACTCTATCTTTCCTAATAACTGTCACGAGACTTAAACTACATAAGAAAATGCCTCAAGGCTTCTTTTGCACTTAAATGCAAAATGACTACTTTAACAATTGAACAAATCCCAACACTAAAGAGCTCAGGAACAATCAGAAGGTGTACAGACCAAGCTGCCTTACTCTGCAGATTAACAAGGTGTGGAGCTGGATGAACACAGCAGGCCAAGCAGCATCACTGCCCTCTGTCTTTTCTAATTTTGTTTTTCAAATCTACCGAAGTTCATATTCCTAACTGGGTTTACAGGCATGGTCTGACATGTAAAACACAGGCAATGGGACATGGGGATTATCTATTCAGCATAAGCTAATGTGAATGCTTCTGATTAACAGTCATTTACAGGTAGAACCACTTTCAAACACTGACTCCATGCCTGTAATTCATTGAATGGTGGTTAAAACAACAGACAGAAGAACATTTCAATCTGAAACCTTCCTAGCAATGTTTGGCCACTATGCCACAAAATCTGTCCACTTGCAAAATCTTACATTGTGGCTCGGCAGGGAGCTTTTTGAAGGAGTCTTGCCCTAATTTTAAAATGTGTTTGTTGAACGGAGTACACAAATATGCCTATTCATGAGGTTACTTGCTGTTTTGTGAGGTTACTGCCCTAAAGGTTACATATGGCTGGTTGATTCCATTTCAACATGCATTCTCCTGTTGACCAGACCCCAATGCTGCTCTCAACCAACACCACCAAAGATCAATCATCAAATCTATTTGCCTATTAGGAGATCTTGCAATGTTTCAATTGGTTGTCACATTTTCCTACTTTAAAGTGATGGCATGGACCTTTATAAAAACCCATTACTTGCAATGCGTTGGGAATTCCTGAGAATGTGAAAAGCCTGAAATAAATTTTTAATGAGTAAGGGATCAACGAATATGGGGAGAGGTAGTATTAAGGGCAATCAGATCAACCATGATCTCAATGAATGGCAGAGCAGACTTGATGGGCTGAGTGGCCTACTTCAGCTCCTGTGTGTTAGATACAATCATCTCCTAACTTTCTCATACATCTTGTTGATGCTGCACGAACCCTGTTCAACATATAACATGTTGACGAAACCTTCTGGATCTACTTGGCAAGGCAGCAGACCTTGCCCTATCGTTCTTCACTGAAGAGAACCACACACCTGTCTGGTAGAGATTATCATATACACACATTGTGAGGACACTCTATTGAATACAGCATCAAAACTGGAACTGTCCACTCAAACCCCCTTCTCCTGACTTCTTGTTCTTGCAAACATCATTCCTGAGTACATTGCTGCCTGACAAAAACTCAGAAGTTGACAGAAACCCCATCTATGCTGCACCTCAGGTATGTACTCCATAGTGACCTGTTCAACTCACCTACTGCCTCACCTTCTACCTGGATCCCTTATTTGGTACAGCCTTCCTGAGAGCAAGATCTACCAGGAGAGATTCCTATGGATTAAGGAATAAGAACAGCAGAAAGTCATTAACCACCTCTTTGTGACAGATCCCATTTGAACTACCACAGGCAGAGTGGTCCTTACTAAACAGGTTCTGGACAAGCCAAACTCCTGCATTGCAACTTCCAAGACTGACGTATCAATACAATTCCCTTATGTACATGTGGAAAGATGCACACAATACAGCACATTACCTACTACAGACTGAAAGTTGTCTCAGTATCTCAGAGGCTATAGACTGTTCAAGACATTGGGTTCTTTGAGCAATATATACAGAAATAAAACGTATAAATGTGACCCAGATTATGAACTTTAACAGACAGATTGAGTTGATCTCATCAACAATAACTTTTAGCATCAAGACCAAATTACAATTGGACAATCTGCCTTGCACAAACTTCTCAGTGTGTGGTACAAAGCACAAACTGTCTCCCTGCTTTCCCAAGGTGCAAACAATTAAAGTGCACAAAAAAAAAACACATGGCAAAATAGAGTTCGGATCTGAAATCCAGAGAGATTGTCAGTTGGAATATTCTTCTTGGGCTAGCATGGTACTACCCACAGCAGCACTGACAAGTTAAAAGTCCCATGCTCATGAACAGCTGGAGCCAGGAGCTATCAAATTAATTGAAAACCCACATGGTCTACTTTTACAACTAGACTCACAGAGGGATCCTGTGGCTGTTATATCTAAACTGGATAATTATATTTGCACCTCTAGCAAGCATTAAAATAAAGCACACTCTAAAATAATTCTAAAATGGAACTTACACCCTAATTTTATTCTTATGATGTGGACTGCTATAACTGAAAAGAAAGCCAGGCAATAGCCTTGTGGTATTGTTAGTGGAATAGTAACCCAGAGACCCAGGTAATAGTATGGGAATTTGAATCCTGCCATGGCAGATGGTGGAATTTGTACTCAATAAAAACCTGGAATTAAGAGTCTACTGATAATTATGAAACTATTGTAGGGGAAGAAATAAACTCGTTCATTAATGTCCTTTACGGAAGGAAATTGCTATCCTTACCCAGTATTGCCTGCATGTGACTCCAACAGCAATATGGTTGACCCTTAACTGTCCTCTGGGCAATTAGGAATCAGCAATTAATGCTAGCTCAGCCAGCGACATCTACGTACCGCAAATGAATGAATAAAATAAAACTCACATACTCTTTTTAAGAATACGAACATATTATACTGTAAAATGGGCATGTCATCATTAGAAGTAGCATCGTTCAGGAAATAGTAAAGCATCTGAAATGATACTGGAAGAAAGAGTGAGATTCACAGGAGCAATCACTTGGTTAGGGAAGTAGTGGAGCTCTTTGCAGGACTGAAAGTGGAACTGCTGAGCTGAACATCCCATTTTTTGGCCAGATTCCTGGTGGGTGGTCCACCTCGGCCCATTTTAAACTTTTCTCATGCTATTGCCTGCTCTTCAACTCATTGATTGTGGGCCTCTCTGGTGCTCATCTCATGGAAACATGTGGCAGAAGAGGTTCCTGTCTCATTCATGCCACTGGCATTGCACTTAAACCCCAGCTCCACAGTACTTCAGGCACAGCAAGCTACAGACTGCCCTGCACACTGTGGTCATGCACTGTTATCCCAAAGGAAATGGCCAAAGAAAGCAATTCTGCTCCTCAATTCACCCACAGGGACATGTTGGTGGATAGGGTGGTGGAAAAGTGGGCAGCTGCTTTTTCCTGCTGACTGGAAAAGGAGATATGCCTCCTCTCTAAGCAAGCCTGGACAGAAATAGTGGCCAATCCAGTATAGCGTCCTGGAACGAAACTTGATGCACAGAAGTTTAATAACCTTCTGCACTCTGTGAGGATAAGTTCCACCACTTTCTCTCTGCCCTTTCAAGCAGACAGGGTCACCATTCATTCTAAGTCTGCCACTGCACAACCGTCTCTCCGAGGCTCATTGACTGCAACTCTCATGATTCCAGGCATCATGTCCACTTAATAGCTCTCAGCCACTTCATCCTCCCAAACTACTAACTCTTCCTGCCCTCTCCACTTGCTATTCACTCCTTGGGGATACCTTACCTCCTGTGTTGTTCATGCATCACTACTAATGCTTCTCTCATTCACTTCCAACACACTCAATCCTTTTTTGTCTCATTACAGGAGGAATTTTGCCCTCTTTGCTGTTGCATTTTCCGAACTTTCTCACCACTGCTCAAGGGAGTGGAAAATTCCACCCACTGAAATTATAGCAGGGACTTTGGGTGATAAAACCTCTTGTCGCAAATAGTTTCTCATTTATTGTAGCCATTCCCCATTAGTTGTGTTTTTTTTTCAGAAATCTTTAGTAAAGCGCATCTCACAAGCTTGCAATTACTGAGCTATTAGTCAAGGTTACAATTCTTGAATCAAATAGTCTCACAGCAAATTGTACAACATGTGAACTCTCCTAGATTACAGTCTGGCACAGGAACAACGGTTACATAACTGGCTTTGCTCAATATAGACAACAGATAAAGTGAGTTAAAGCCAGAATTACAGAAGCAAAGAATAAATGAAAATGCAAGTCCCCCTTGAAACATAAGATCTGAATATCGCCTAAAATATTCACATTTTAATGAAGACCTTGTGACATTTCTCAGCAGATTTAAGATCATAAAATCTTTTACAGAAATGTCTGGGTCTTATATAAAGTTTTCACGAGCATATTCATGCAGTTCCCACCTGTAATGTTAGTTTGTCTTTTCCCTTTTAGAAACTGACTGCACTGCTGTAGTTTTCTGGCATTTCCCATTTCAAAAAGACAACTTTTGCTCTCAACAGATGGTCTGAACTCGAACTATTCACATTGAAGTGTCTGTTTGATAGGCCCTTGTTTATGGTGCCTCTTTATCAAGTATGAAAGCTGAGGATAATCCTTTTGCTTTCAGTCTAGTTGAGCTACAAAATTGGCAAAGTTTGCAAAGCCAGCAACAGAAAATAAATGGTTTGAAAGAATGAACCATGCACTGTCCCCAAGATCACCAAAGGACATGTTCCTTTCCTTGTTAACAAGACATCAAATCGATGAACATTTCAGCAAAAGTGCATTGAAATAGAAAAAAACAAACAAACAATCTTTAACCAGTGACAAACACCAGCCGCTAAATCATAGAATCCCTACAGTGTGGAAGCAGGCTATTTGGTCCACTGAGTCCACACTGGCCCTCCAAAGAGCTTCCGACCCAGACTCATCCCCCTACTCTATCCCCTTAACCCTGCATTTCCCACAGATAATCCACCTAGCCTGGACACTATGGACAATTAAGCATGGCCAATCCAACTATCCTGCACATCTTTGAATAATGGCTGGAAAGAGGAGCACACGGGGGAAACCTACACAGACGTAGGGAGAATGTGCAAATTCCACACAAGCAGTTGGCCAAGTGTGGAATTGAACCCTGGTCCCTGGCACTGTGAGGCAGCAGTATGAGCCCCCATTGAGCCACCGTGCCGCCAAATGCTAATTGCCAAGTCCACTGTCCTTCTCAACCCTTTGATTTTCCTGACAATCTGTGACTTTAGGGATTAGCAGCACATCCTGTGCCCCCGCAAACACACTAATCCCACAGGGAGTGTAAAAATCTTGTGTTCCCCTACCAGGGGAACCTTAGTCATTTGGATTATATATCTAGCCAGAGACTACAATTGTCAGGTCATCAGATAAAAAGGTAAAAATCATGGAAAACAGTTTTTAAAAGAAAATAGAACTGCAATGTAATGACAGAAATATTTGGACTAATTTCTTTTGCTTTGGAATGACACTGTTTGAATATGCATTAACATTCAAATCCTTATTTGTCCTCAAAACAATAGACATCTCAAGTGAAGCTAAACATTCAAAACAATTTAAATACTTAAGCATTCATATTGGTTTAGATGAAATTTTAGGATTCTTTCTAGTCTTGTGACCTGAATTTTCAGTTTTGTTCAACAATTACACCCAGCAAAAGAGATACAAAATCAACATCTTGCCAACTGTCAGAGTCTCTTGGCACTGAAAGTGAATCAGAAATAAAATGAGCAACTCTTTCAAAAATCTTCCTGCCAACAGAGTGTTGATAGAGGAGGCGTATGGAACCATTCACAAACTGCTCTACCGCCAACATCACTATTTACTCTCACAGTAAATATAAATACTAAATACTCTGACAGGGCTTGAGCTCTTTAGCAAGACAAAAATGCCAAAGGGTGTCAGCATGATATTTTCAATTAACCATAACAATTCTTAAACTAGATTAAACAACAAGCTCATTCTATCACTCATAAGACATCGTACCTCATGCTTCCAATTATTCAGAAATCAGTCTGATGGACATTGACATTCTTAATTTTTGACACCATCAAGTGGAGCTCAGAGGCAAGTAGAAATGGCATTACAAATTCTTGGTACTTACTACGTAGCATTAAAAACCCAGGTTTGCAAAAACCCATATCCATCTTAGGGTCACTCCAGTCCAGGCTGAGCAAATGAGCCAATCTTTAAAACATTTATAGAACATAGAACATTGAACAGTACAGCACAGTACAGGCCCTTTGGCCCACAATGTTGTGCTGACCTATTATCCTACTAAGATCAAACTACATTGCATACCCTACATTTTACTATCCTCTTTGTGCCTATCCAAAAGTCACTTAAAAGTCTCTGAAGTATCTGACGTGAAGTATTTGACCAGGCAAAAGTAGTGAAGACCTTTAATGGTCCATACCATTTGTCTGGCCTGAATCCCATGATTGGGCCCGACACCTATCCTTAAGTCCACAAGTGTACCAGCACAGTCCCATCACAGCAGATGCCACACAAATGCTGTGGATAAGGAAGGTGATTATCTCCCTTAGTCGGTCTGCGCTCCAGTTCATCATTTATTTGGAGCATTTCTGGCTCAGCCCCAATAAGGTGCTACACAAATGCAGGGTAGTACTCCTGGGTTGTGTGAAGACCTCAAATATCAGCGTGGGCTAACATTCTGATTCACCTCCAACCTCCACCACCATTGCCGCCGCCACTTCCCCCCCGCCCCCCCAGGCCGCTCACACTGGTAATATAAGGGTTAGTAGCAGAAGGCATGAGTGGGAAGCTAGTCATGAAGAACCTTGTTATCAGCCTCTAGTTTCCTGATGTGATGGCAGGGCTGTAGTTTAATGGCACGGAGGCCTGCACCACACAGCAAGGCAAGGTTGGCAATATTCCTGACAGGTCCATAGAACTTCATGACTGCCTGAACACAGGGGCCGTGAGAGACCTGTCTTGCACAGGGTATTTTTCTGTTTCATTCATCTGAAGTATTCACAAGAGTGGTGAGGGGCAGCTTTATGTTAAAGCCTTTCCAGTAGTCTGCTTCTGACTGAAGCTGGACAGCTTATGATTGTCCATCCGAGTTTCAGACAGAACCCATCCCCATTTTAATTAAGTGGCTATCTTTTTTTCAAAATTCATTCACGGGATGAGCGTGTCTCATTTATTGCCCATCCCTAATTGCCCAGAGGACAGGTTAAGCATCAACCACATTGCTGTGCATCTGGAGTCACATGTAGGCCAGACCAGATAAGGATAGCAGTTTCCTTGCCTGAACACTGCTCGTGGACCAGATGGGCTTTTCTGACAATCTACAACGGACACCATTAGACTCTTCATTCCAGATTTTTATTGAATTCAAATTCCACCATCTGCCTTAACGGGATTCGAACCCAGGTCCATAGGACATTACCTGGGTCTTTGGATTAACAGTCTAGTGTTAGTAATACTAGATCATCACCTCCCCTAATCTGAGTCAAAATGACAATGTTTGCCAGCTTCATCACTCACCCAGGGCATGTGCACAGCACCTGGCTCTTGTTTCGTGCCCCCAAAGCACAGGCTCACTCAGCCTGAGACCAAGTTACTGGGGATTCCAATCTTGGTGATACAAGAGCAGTGGATGCTCTCCTGTAAGGATACAGCTCACAATGTTCACCTTGTACTAAGGGATGAGTCCTTTCGTGACCTGAGGTGCTTTGCCAGGAAGATCTCAACCAATCAGAGCAGAATCACTTGCTAAAGTAAAGTGGGTCACAGCTGGAGGATGTGGAGAATGCCAACAAGTCCACTCATTGTTTATGCAGTCAGCCAGATGTTGCTCTTATGTGCTGTTTGAACTCTTGTCCTCAACCTCCAGTATGATTACACAATTTTCCTTTCTCAATTATCTTTCAGATTCCCTTACACTCTCTTGTATTGTTTGTGACCTCATTCACTCTTTTAAAAGTCTTTCTGTATCATCTTCATATGGACCTCAATCAGTTTCATTTCTTTGACTGTCCCTTCCCTTAGCTACTACTCGTATAATTCCTTCTCATATAATTAACTTAAACTCGCATGGATTCATGCACTGTTTTGTGCTTCATGGATTCAACCTCCCTACTGACCCTAACTATCCCTTCTCTTAAGTATCACTCTTGTTAATTATTTCCTCCTAAGCAGCCTGAATAGAGAGCCTGACCAGGGTAACTTTCTTTCAATCTCTGCTGGACTTACTGAGGTATTTCTGTGGCAGGCTCAGACCAGTGAAAGACATTCACACAATAATACTTAACGCAAGCTTTTTTAAAAATTGTGAATGTGGGTGTCACTGGCTTGTCCAGCACTACAGGTAATACCTGAAAGGTTGACTGTTCCTTTCCTCCAGATGCTGCCTGGCTTGCTGTGTTCTTCCAGCCTCCTGTTTGTCTACCTTGGATTCCAGCATCTGCAGTTTTTTTTTGTCTATAGCCAACCCCATTGTTGTGGGGCTGGAGGCACATGTCGGCCAGACCAGGTGAAGATGACAGATTTCCTTACCTAAAGGACATTAGTGAAACTGACGAGTTTTAACGACAATCCACAGCGGTGGCACAGATTCCATTAGGCCAATTCTCTGTTTGAGATTTTATTAAATTCTAATTTCACCATCTGCTATTGTGGGATTCAAGCACATGCCTCCCAGAACATTGGAATAAAGGCACAATACTGCAGGTACTGGAAACCTGAAACAAACAAACCGAGAAAGTTGGAAAAATGCAACACGACTGGCACCATCTGTGAAAAGAGAAACAGAGTTAATGTTTTGAACCAAATGGAACTCTTTTACAGAATTCAGTTATGAAGAAGAGTCACACCAAAGCTGAAACATTGACTTTGTTTCTCTTTCCACAACTGTTGCCAGACCTGCTGAACTTCTCCAGCATTCACTGTGTTTGTTCCCCAGAACATTGGTCTGGCGTTCTGGATTACTAGTCCGGTGACATTACCACAAAGCTACCACTTCCCCACATTGGCCACTTTCTGGTGATCAGATATCATCTGTGGTATCTTGAGGAAAAACATTGGGATGGACTGGTCGCAACTTTCTTTGTACACAAAAGCAGAATCAGCCTGGCTGCATTTCTAATGTGCACATGCAATGAAATGTTGGGAAGACCAAAGTCTTTACATTCGGCTCTTGCCAGAAACAATCTTATTTTTGTATCTTCCTCCCCAGCCATTACCTCAAGCTGAACAAGTTTGTTTTCAACTTCCACTATTGACCACAAACTGAGCTCCCAACCCTATTTCCTTTTCACCACTTCCGTAACACCACCCACCACTGCCACTAGCTTTACCCTCAAACCATTGACTGCTGTCACCTCCAAGCCAACATTCTACCCTCTACTCTACTCACTGTAACCCTCAAATTATCCAATATTCTGCTGCCTATATCTGAACTCACATTGCGTTTCACACGCTCGTCCTGTCTATCTGACAGAGATATATTGGCTACCAGTCCCTTAATATCTCTGAATTAAAATTATCATTATTATGTTTAAATTTCTCCATTGCATCTTTTTCTCCTTCACCTTGATAACTTCCTCCTTTTCTATCATACACACAATGAACTTTCTGTTCCTGTCTCTTGTTCATTCTCCACTTCCACCCCACCATTGGTTCTTAGGTTTCAATTTGTCCAGGTCTCAGGCTCTAGAATACTTTCCATAAATCCCCTTCTTAAAACCTCCAAATGGTCCTCTAAGACTACCCTCGAAGCACACATTCTGAGTAAAGCAATCCGTCAACCCTATTGTTACCTCAAAAGACACTTCTATGCTATGCCTTGCAACTATTCTCAAATTAAATCCAACATATCATAATGCACAATTTGTTGCTGTAGTAAATAATTATTGAAAATTTGCACTTTTTATTCTTTTATGGGATGTGGGCATCACTGGCAAAGCCAGCATTTGTTACCCTCTTGAGTTGCCTTTGAACTGTTGGCCCTGTAAGCCATTTCAGAGGACAGATTTCTGATGAAGGGTTTAGGCCCGAAACGTCAAGTTTTCCTGCTCCTATGATGCTGCTTGACCTGCTGTGTTCATCCAGCCCCATGCTTGTTATCTCAGAGGACAGTTAAGAGCTAACAATACTGCTGTGGGTCTGGAGTCACATGTAGGTCAGACCAGGTAAGGATGGCAGATTTCCTCCCTTAAAGGACAGGAGTGATCCAGATGGGCTTTTCCGACAATTGACAATGGTTACACATTCAGCATTAAACATTAAAGAGTAAGATGCATTTATACTCTTTTGAGTAATACAGCTAAGTAAGCAATTTATATATAGTACAAAGTTTTAAAAGGGCACCATAACAAGAACAAACAACTATTAATGAAAACAAAAATTTAAATGGGATGTGAATAAATTAAAATAACTTGGCATTCCAGCCCACAGGCCTGCCCAGCAGATAATGCATTTACACCACTTTGAGTACAAAATGAACATAAATAAACAACATAAATAACAGGATCACTGTGATGAAAACCAAAACTTTAGGGGATGGTTCAACACATGAAACTCAAATTTTTGTCGGGGAGAATGCCCTTTAGCTACTGTGGTGCCAGGCAGAAAGCGAATTTGTAACAAATTTTCTAATCAATCTGTTATGGCATACCTCCAGTGCAAATGAGGCATGAACATACAGAGAAGTTCAAAAGATGTTCAAGGGTTCCAGTTGGTGGTAGGGACACTGGCCCATGAGACTACCTGCAGAGGTATTTACATGTGTGCTTGCTTGTCTATGGATACGGATGGACGTCATTGTGGTAACAGAAACATTGAGCAGAATCTTACAGCCTTAGGGACTGCTCCTCTCTCTAACCCAGACAGGGACTGCTTCTCTCTCTAACCCAGACAGGGAGTGCTCTTCCTGAGTCAGGACCATTTCTGAATCCTGACCCCAATCACATAAACTTATGGCCTGTTAGCAGGCTGCCTCCGGGAGTCTTGTCCAATTAAGTATGGCGGGTGGTCTACACAGACCAATGTGCCAATGTGGAGGGTCTGATGCTCCAGGCAACTGACAGCCCCCATCCCTCAGAAGAGGTGGGTGCCATTTGGATGGGAGACCGAGAAGATCCCTCAAGATGGAGACCCTACAAAGATTTTTGAAAGTAAACTGTGGCCATAATTGTCAGGGTTTGGCTTCTGAGAAGATTGCCGAGTCGGGTAATTTCCCAATTCAAGCTGACACACCTCAGTTTAAAGGGCCATTCACTTTTTTTGAAGGTGGTGCATTGGATTGAGAATAGCCTTCCAATACAGGAGTCGGATACTCAGTTGCCAGGGTGTTCAGGCAAGGCAGGGGAGTCCCGTGTCAGTCTGATTTGCAGACCCACTTTGGTTGTCTGGGTCCCTGCCAACTTGAATACTATTTCCACACCAACTCATTTTCCCTACCTGCTCCCAAAGCCTCTCTTCTTGGCACTCATTCTGTATTCACCTTGCGCATACCCCAAGAGCCAGGTGGCGACCAAAATAAATAAACTTTCAACAATCTACTTCATCTCTCACTCGTACATACTTGATAGAGAAAAACCACCATTCAAGAAATGCATTTGATTTTTTTTATGTCTCAAACTTTTAGTCAGATGCATATCAAAGGCAATTACTCTTTTTAATAGTCTCTTTAAACTGCCATTCAAACTGTGCGCTCAGAAACTCTTGCTGAGATAACAGCCAAGAATTCATAAAGACATAAAAGTAGTCCCTAGGGAAATGTGATAAAAAGAACTCTATTGAAATTGCAGGACCAGATGGTAATGATTTTTGCTATTCTCGGCCCACTGTCTGGTCAATCAAAGCAGTCCAGAAGAACTTTTAAAAACTGTCCCTGACAGTTTCAGCTGTTTTTCTCATGTTTAAAGAGCAGGGGATTTAAAAAAAAATCTGATAATGACACCACAGACCATGACAGGCCTTAACTTGCTGTCCATGAGCATTTATGCATACCAAATCAGTTTCTGACACCCTCACTGGTAGGGTGAAGAACTTTCAACAAGCAACACGAAGTGTGCTTAAACTCAACAGGAAATTGAAATGGCTCTGCTGAGTTTGGTTTTCTCTACTGCGTGATTTATGCCTGTCCCCTTTCCCGTGCCAGCTAAATATTGAACATGTTGGAAACAGAGACAGGATTTCTGCAACTTGGTTCTGCCCACCATCTCTGTGAAAATTTGGATCAAGGAAGGAACAGTTACAAAGTCCTTGATCTTCCCTAGGAAGTGTAACTGAACAAGGCTACTACTCAGGAAGCTTTTATCTCTAACGACAGATGTTGAGATTACACAAACATGTTTCAAGGAAGTTATATTCATTGAACAATATTGAGCCCAGATGTAATCTTTGCAATGCAGGAAGAAGCAGCTCCTAATCAGGTTTACAAATTCTGTGACTAGAAACAAACCACAAGGCAACACTCTTGACATTATCTACCTTTATATTCTTGGCCCTGTATGCACATTCAAACAGATTATATGTAGCTTTTTCCTGCATGAGAAATTGGGATTTAGTTTTTAAGAATAACTAGAAATCCTATACTTAAAAAAAAGGAGTCCGGTTGAAATGAAGTTACTAAATTAATTGCAACATTTTTACAGGTCTCCGCACAGAATATGCCCTACTACATAAATACTCACTGAACATCAGATATTTGCTAGCATTGAAAAAGCACACTTTTTTCTTCAAAATTCAAAATGTGCCTTGCAGTTCCTGGGAGATCAACCAATATGCTACCAGGAGCTTATTCCTCACATTAGAGCAGGCCAAAAATATGAACCATATCTAAAGCCTTATGAGTGAAGATGGCTTTGGATTTGTCCCAACATTAAATTACACAGAAACAATATCTACCAAATCTACACTAACCTTTCATTGCCAAGGAGATGAGAACAAGGCAGAAAAGAACTTCTAATGACACAAATTGTTCAACAGAAATACACCAGGGCCTTGGCAATGCATGACACAAGGAGAAAGGGGATAATAATTTTTGTGTTGCGTCATAAATTTGGCCTAATAGTACTGGAGATCTGAATCTAACTGCCAATAAAACTGATGGAAGAAAGGTTCAATGCCACTTTTCTTTCAATCTTGTTTTTCTCCCACTGGGAACTGCAGCTCTGGAATTTTTTTTCTTCCCTCCTGCTCGATGCTTTTACTTCATGACATAGTTTGCTTGGCCGTGGCCAAAGCCTCATTGATTTCCTTTGTGGATCAGATCGATCACTTCGCACAATCTGACAGCAACTCCCACAAATTATACTGATCTATCTGAAAATAACTGTACCCTGGAGTTCTTAGGGAGTTCAGCAGGAGAGGTACACACACACACACACACAACACACACAAAAACCATGTCTATTGAAAGCCATTTATGCACTGTTAACTAGGGGAGGTATCTGTAGAGCTCCCTTTGGAGCTAAGGAAGGAGATGGAGAGAACCTGGTGCAAATTAAGGGCTGTAGTCAGGCTGCATGACCAATGAGACTATTCATTTATCAGCAATTTGTGTAGCCATTGCTAGGCTAGCAAGCCTCAAGACTTCCATAATCCTGAATTCTGGCCTCTTGGTCATCACCAATTTTCAACCAAACTTTGCTCCAAAATTAGCCACCCTATCTTCAGCTACCTTCAGCTTTAAGTTATGGAATTCTCTCCTAAATGTCTCTACCTTTTGAGCTCTTCCTTCTTTGATCCTTAAAACAAAGACCAAATCTGTCTGATTATCTCCTTAACATGGCTCAGCATCACATTTTATCTGTTTATTTTGTGATATCACTCAGTATATTGGTGCCAAGATAAACGCAATTTGCTACAGCTGTTGCTGATACCAATAGACAATATGCAATAATAAAGTCGCCCGTTTTCACATGATACAATACCTCGCTTGTCTGAAGCCCTTAATTCATCACCCTTTATTGATCCCAATAGCACAATAATTATTAATCACAACAACTGACCTACCATTCGAAACACTCTTTAAAGACACAAAGAACAAAGGGATAGGGATTAGATTCAGCCTGTCTGTGGGAGAGATATTTTTAATCAATGAGCTCAGGCATGTTATGACATACCTCTGGAGGAGCTAGGACTTGAATCCAGGCTTCCTGGCCTACAGGTAGGAATACTGCACTGCACCACAAGAGTCTTTAGGACAAAATACTTCGCAGCAAATGCGGCACCTGCCCAAGGCAAGTGGCCCATGTTGTGACTGGAATTGGGCCATGAGTTAATCTGAATAGTTACAGTGAGTTTGCAGCATAGCGAGCTTACCCAGGAGAAACATCAACTTAAAGCTGCTTACCTCACTCTCATAGGTCCGTCGATAAATCCTGGGAAGGGAGTTGGAGTTGACCCAATCAAACAGAAGGGATGTTGGATGGGGGAGGGGGTATCCGGTGTTGTTGAAGAACAATAACAACTGCTGTGGAAACAGGGAGCGCTCCTGCCTCCATTGGCACTTTCAAGACTAAAAATAAATCATAACCCTACCTTTGTTTGGCAGCCACAGGGTCTGCTGAAGAATCCTGAGGTCATCAGGTGATTTGTTTGTCCAAGGGGTTGAATAAGTGCTGTTTAATACTTATTCATGGGAAAGTCACCATAATCTTACTAGACCATTGGGTTACTGTCCCATTAGACAGAGGCAATTGATGGTGGCTTAACCTGAGAGGTACCATGCTTCAGGCAAGGGATAGAGAAGAAGAATCCTTCATAGCAACCTCTGCCAGAGCAGGAATAGAATCCATGCTGTTGGCATCACCAATGATGCATCCAGTCAACTCATCTAAACTAACCCTTTCAAAAAGACTAAGGTCAGAAAGAAAGGGCCAAGTAAACGCTTCCATAGGACCAGGTTAGCTACAGGTCATCCTACAGCTAACATGATAAGCTTTGCATTAAACTGACATCCTGATAAATGTGCCTTAATGAGATTAATTTCTATCCTAAAAATTATACACTGTTTTAAAAGTCAAATATTCACATTTTGATTTGAAGATGTTCTATTCACAATCATTTCCCTATTAGTTGTTTCCAATTAGGTAATGGAACAGAACATTGCCTTTAAAATATTGTGCAGCAAACACAAGACATTTCTGGTGTATATTTTATCATTTTTCCTGAGACTTGTGCTGAAGGCAAAGCAGATATGGTGCCAGATCAGTGTCAAGGAACATCAGAATAGGTAGACATGACGTTCTCTGAACTCCACCCTAGTAATTACCTCAGCTCCAACCCCAGAAAAGTGCACTGGTGTGATTTTTTTTGTTTCCTGTCCTGGCTAGAATGTGAAGTGACTGACAAGCCTGTACCAATCAATGCAGAATACAAAGAGCATTTTTGTGTCCATTACTTAAATGCCTACCTGGCTCTCCTTGAGAGCAGAACGGTAGACATGAGGAGATGGTCTGCAAAATGGGGGAAAAGAATCAGAATCCCTCAGAAGAGAAACTAAGTTAGTATAAAACTAGTGTGAATCTGAAGAGCAAATAAATAAACTGAGTACAATTCTTATTTGCATTACAGTGGAATCCAAGCAAAAAAAAGCCTAGTTGAAGGAAAAGTCTGACCCATTTGCAGAATCCCAGTAGCAAAACTGCTTCCCACCTTTTCATATTGTACAGACATCACGGTCCAGGTCTGATATTTTAATACAAAGTCTTTGCCCTGGCATTGAATGTGTACTCCATTTTATTAGCGGTCAATGAAGTAACTCCATGGAGTATCCTGTCACCATCTTACACGTGGAGAATCCTTGACACTAATCCAGCTCCCTCAGAACCAGCTGTCAGGGTCAACAGAACCTTTGACACTCCTGTTTATATCTGACAGCCAGGGCTCCCTGATTGGGGCTGTTAACCTCAGTCAATCAGGGAGCTCATAATCTATGAGGTCCACCTGGCTAAACTTGATACAATCACCACACTAAGTTTCCACAAAAGTTTCCAAACTTCAGCACAAAGGCTACAGTACATTTTAGAACTCTTACTGATTATACGTAAGATATTTCCTTTTAGAGTCATAGAGTCATACAGCACAGAAACAGACCCTTTGGTCCAACCAGTCCATGCCGAGCATAATCCCAAATTAAACTCGTTCCACCTGCCTGTGCTTGGCCCATATCCCTCCAAACCTTTCCTATTCATGTACTTATCCAAATGTCTTTTAAATGTAATTGTACCCACATCCACCACTTCATCAGGAAGTTCATTCCACATGCGAAACACCCTCTGTGTAAAAAGGTTTGTCCCCAAGGCTTTTTAAAATCTTCTCCTCTCACCTTAAAAATGTGCCCCCTAGTCTAGAAATCACCCATCCTAGGGAACTGCAGTGTTTGCTATTGGTTCGGCTTAAACTGATTTGCAGAACAAGTAAATTTAGAGTCTGATGTCCAATTTGCAAATCAACATCAGAAGCAGTGCAGGTTTAAAACCATGTCACTGGAAATGGTTGCTTGTAGCAGCTTTAATGCTCCTTCCCCTACTCTGTGTTAACAAAAATGCTTTTTTTAATGTTCTCCAACAGACTTATGCTGGCTTCAGTCCAGCTATCCTTTTGCTCTGCATTACCATGAAGAAAGTACATTATCAACACATTTTGATTACATCAGTTGAACCAGATTCTGCAAATACATCAGTGAAATTATCACAGCACTTATGTAGAAGGATTTACCTTTCTCGCATTATGTACAAATATCCCTCTCAACCACAACTGTAGTCATCTGAACTACCAATGAGTCTTCTTCTGTGCATTCTCCTTGGCAATTCAATGTGATGAGAGAAATTTCTTTGTCCTAGTGTCTTACATCACCTTCCCTGTTCTCCAGTTCTCTGAGTTTGATCTCAAATGCATTCCACGCAACTCACTATCCTTTCCCAATTGAGGGTGGGAAAGCTTTTTCAACTCCTATTTTAAGCTCCCTTGCTAATCTTTGCATCTCCCTCATCACCTTTACAAGCCTTCTTGAAATTCATCTCCACAACCAAGTGGCCTTGTCTAATTGTCCCACCATGGCTCAGGTCACCCTGTGCAGAAACATATGGGCTTATCATTGCTGACATTTTAAAGATAAAAACAAACTGCTGTTGCACTGAGTTGCTGCATCACCAGATTTTGTGACGAATAAGCCTGGAGTTCAGTTACAAGTGGTGTACCACAAGGATCTGTTTTGGGGCCACTGCTGTTTGTCATTTTTATAAATGACCTGCATGAGGGCGTAGAAGGATGGGTTAGTAAATTTGCGGATGACACTAAAGTCGGTGGAGTTGTGGATAGTGCGGAAGGATGTTGCAGATTACAGAGGGACATAGATAAGCTGCAGAGCTGGGCTGAGAGGTGGCAAATGGAGTTTAATGCGGAAAAGTGTGAGGTGATTCACTTTGGAAGGAGTAACAGGAATACAGAGTACTGGGCTAATGGTAAGATTCTTGGTAGTGTGGACGAGCAGAGAGATCTCGGTGTCCATGTGCATAGATCCCTGAAAGTTGCCATCCAGGTTGATAGGATTGTTAAGAAGGTGTACGGTGTGTTAGGTTTTATTGGTAGAGGGATTGAGTTTCAGAGCCGTGAGGTCATGTTGCAGCTGTACAAAACTCTGGTGCGGCCGCACTTGGAGTATTGCGTGCAGTTCTGTCACTGCATTATAAGAAGGACGTGGAAGCATTGGAAAGGGTGCAGAGGAGATTTACCAGGATGTTGCCTGGTATGGAGGGAAGGTCTTATGAGGAAAGGCTGAGGGACTCGAGGCTGTTTTTGTTAGAGAGAAGAAGGTTAAGAGGTGACTTAATAGAGACATACAAGATGATCAGAGGATTAGATACGGTGGACTGTGACAGCCTTTTTCCTCGGATGGTGACGGCTAGCACGAGGGGACATAGCTTTAAATTGAGGGGTGATAGATATAGGACAGAGGTCAGAGGTAGATTCTTTACTCAGAGAGTAGTAAGGGCATGGAATGCCTTGCCTGCAGCAGTTGTAGACTCGCCAACTTTAAGGGCATTTAAATGGTCGTTGGATAAACATATGGATGATAATGGAATAGTGTAGGTTAGATGGGCTTCAGATTGGTTTCACAGGTCGGTGCAACATCGAGGGCTGAAGGGCCTGTACTGCGCTGTAATGTTCTATGTTCTATGTTCTATATCATATAGTCTTTCTAAAATAAACTTGACAAATTCAGACAATGTCTGCCTGTTAACACAGGTTTGTGTTTCAGTTGCTAAATTACCCCCGACTCTCCAAAGCCTGTGCACCATCTACATGACACAAGTCAGGAGTGTGATGGAACACTCCCCACTTGCCTGGATGAGTGCAGCTCCAACAACACTCAAGAAGCTTGACACCCATCCAAAACGAAGCAGCCCGCTTGATTGGCACCATATCCATAAGCATCCACTTCCTCCACCAATGACGTTCAGTAGCAGCAGTGTGTACTATCTACAAAATACATTGTAGATATTCACTGAAGATCCTCAGATGGCACCTTTCAAACCCCAAATCATTTACATCTAGAAGGACAAGGGCAGCAGATACTTGGGAACACAACCACATGCAAGTTCCCTTCCAAGCTAATCATTATCCTGACTTGAAAATATATTGCCATTCCTTCACTGTCGTTGAGTCAAAATCCTGGAATTTCCTCCCTAATGGCATTGTGGGTCTACCTGCAGCTCATGGATTTCAGTGGTTCAAGAAGGCAGCTCACCATCACCTTCTCAAGGGCAACTAGGAATGGGATGCCTACATCCCACAAGTGAATTAAAAAGAAACACGTACCTAAAATTAGAGATAACAACATGTAGAGCTGGATGAACACAGCAGGCCAAGCAGCAGAGAAGCAGGAA
>JAHRHZ010000056.1:2100030-2137251 GCA_024137785.1 Ginglymostoma cirratum | reverse complement strand
CAGCTCTACACCTTGTTAGCTCAGATTCTCCAGCATCTGCAGTTCCTACTATCCCTAAAATTAGACCCAGTCTTTTCTCTTCCCAGTCGTTAATGTCTATCTCCAGGAAATCTTGTTCTTGTTTCAGATTTCTAGCGCTTGGAATTTTCTCCCTTGATATCTAGTTAAATGTATAGAATTTTGTTTTAACTCTTAGACCCAATGGTTTGCTGAATTACATTCTTAGATATCGATACGTAGGAAAAGGAGTCAACCTGTCAAGGATGTTCTTCCATTCAGTTCCACCATGGCTAATCTCCACTTCAACCCATCATTGTTGCAGTACTTTGATGTCCTTATTTAAGGAAAAATCTGTCACTTAGATTGTTGAAACTGTCACTTCACCTAGACGTATGAAAGCAATAATTTCCACAACCCCGGAAGTGAAAAAGTGCTTCCTGATTTTATTCCTGAATGGCCCAACTCCAATACTGAAATCTGGGTCTCTTGCTCTATATTTGAGTTATACAGCACAGTTATACTGCCCACTGAGTCCACACTGGCCAATCTACACTAATGTACACTTCCTAGCACTTGGCCCAGAGCCTTGATTATTATTACATTTCAAGCGCTCATCCAATTTGCAACATTTTTCTACCGGTGGAAGTAATTGCTCTATTGAAGCTCTTAATCATTTTAATAACCTTGATCAGATTATTCCACCAGAAGAAGACCAGTAAACCACTACTAATTTCCAGTAATACTGGTTATAGTATCAGTACTTCTGGTGATAAGCCAGTACCGCCAGTAGACCAACAGACTGAGTAATAATGGTTAAATTTCAGAAAACCAAACTGGTTATTTCCCCAGGTTATTGCTGGTGCATTTATGCTATCGATTCATATCTGACTTGAATGCAGTTCAACAATGCACCAAAACTAAATGTGTTAGGTCCCTTTCCAGTTTTTGTGTGGGCGAAGGCACTGTGAGGTGTGATTCTGTGTGCGTGAAGGAAACATTTTATATTCTCAGGCAAAACACAGTCAATAAAGATTTAAAGCTGTTCATATTTTGCTGGGGAGAGTGACATTTTCAAGGATACATAATCAATAACCTCACATTGCTGACACTAATGAATAGGAAGAGAAAAGACTGACACAACACAGAAACAGCCCACTTACTCCATCAAGTCTAAAGAACAATGAAATCAATCCCACTCCTCCCTGCCCTTTATCCATATCCTTGGAATTTTTTTTTCAAAAATGTATCCAATTTCCATTGGAAGACCACCAATGAATGTTTCTATCCCTTTGTCTCACTGCGTATGTTTCATAATCTTTCCACTTGTCACCTCTGGCCCTTTTGGTAACTATCTAAAATCTGTGCTTTCTGGTCATTGGAACAGTGTCTTGCCATTTACTGAATCTAAACCACTCACGATTTTAAATACTGTTTTCCAAATCTCCTCTCAGCCTTCACTGCTCGAAGGAAAGCAATCCTTCTTCAGTCAATTCACGATAAGTGTTTGCTAGTTTGAATTAATTGTAATTCCATTGCAGCACAGGAGGCAAGAGATCTGAAATCAGTGAGGTTCAGGTTTGGAGTCATGTTCCATTTATGAGAATGAGCAAATACCATTAGAGCTGAATTAGCACCATGTTGCGCTGTGGTCTGGAACTGGGCTGAACTAAGCTGAGACTGTTCAACTCTGTTTCAGGTAGGACCCTTAAAGTCAACAGACAGATAAAGGAGTCTCTCATCCCACCATCTGGGCTGGATAAAAATCCAGGTCTCAGGAGGTGAGGCGCAAGTCTCTTAACATTTTCTGGGTATGTGAATGAGCACATACACTGTATTCACCAAATGTTTGCCTATATAGAACATGCATGCAGGATATTTTTAAACATTTTTCCTTTGCAGAGTGTAATGAGGGAGGAAAGTGAGCTGCACAGGGGCAGCAACCAATCACAGAAGGCCAAGCTCATGTTCAAAAGGATTGAGAAGGTATTGTTCATGGGGAAGGGGGAGTTGGGGGTAGCATTCAAGTTGCGATTATCTTGAGTGACTCCTGCTAATTATCGACATCAGCACCTGATCTGCAATCTTGCTCTCGATCCTGAGGTGCCATATTGAAATTTGTAAACAAATGGTTTGCCATGGCAAACAGGATGAAGGGGTTGTCTGATGACGAAACAGCAGACTGATTCCACCAGTGTCCACCGGAATTTGGAATAATGAGGATGATCTTACTGAAACATAGAAAATCCTGGAAAGAACCACAGGGTGAATGCTGTGAAAATTGTGATCCATGTTGGAACTGGAAGCACAGGTTAAAAATAGAGGCCTCCCATTTAAGAAATGGAGTGAGAAGGTTGAGAGACCATGCAGTGGAGGCAGGGTCAGAGGACATTTTTTAAAATAAAGCTACTTTCTAACCAATCTGTTCAGAGATGTCATCACACACCTCTAGAACAGGCAGGATTTGAACCCAGGCCTCCTGGCTCAGAGGTAGGGTCACTACCACCATGCCACAAGATCCCTAAGGCTGACCTAGAAAGGGAATTAACAAGGCAGTCACAGGTTAAAAAAAAGGTAATCAGCCACAGTTGGATGAAATGGCAGAGCAGGACCGAGCAGAGAAATGGCCTGCTCCTGCTCCAAACTGGCACATACGTTCACACAGGCTTCAAACTGCGAGTGAGCCTCAGCACAGTGTGCCCCTTTAAACGGGCCGATGACATGGATCCTACTACCATCTCTGCAAGGCAGGCTACAGTTCACCTACCCACCTGCTTCTCTGCAAAGAGGTGAGCTGGACCTGCATCCCCAAAATCACCCCCAAATGAATGGATGTAACTGTACCATTACCACAGAGTGTCACCGCAGACAAGACTAGCACAGTAACTACCCAGTTTACAAAGCGGAATTAGTTGTCACATAACTGCAAGGGATTAACTAACAGTGAATTCTATAAGAATGTTACTTGAATCCAGTAACATCAAACAGCAGACACTGTGGTCGTCAAGACTCCACCCTGACTAGGATCCTGTTTTGCATTAGGATTTCTTGGATTCTTTTCTGCAGATGCTGGAAACTCCATCTATTTTATGCCTGTTTATTCAAGAGTCTCAAAAACAGTAATCTGGGCTCAACATGTGTGTGGATTGAGTGAGTCGTTGATTTACACTATATATATAGCTTTCTGCAGAGCAGCAGTGTGAAGCTCCACGCACCTCCTCTGTTTCCGACGAACAGTGAAGGCTGGAGGCGACACAGGGCGAACGGAGCCGACATGGCAATCAATCTGTCAACCATTTTGGCTGCACTGCCTCCCAAATTCCTGGTGTGAAACTCAGCAAAGAAGCTGAACCCGTTTAGGAGTGCAGAGCTCACAGTGTCGGCATTGTGGTTGGACTCCATCAGCTTTCACATCCAGCCGGGCTCCCAGTGCCCGCAGCAACTGAACCCGAAAGATCGACGGCAAACGGAAGCTGACACGCACCACCAGGGCCATCAGCAAAAAAAAACAAAACCTTCCACCTCGACAGAACTACCTACAGCAGAAAGTGAGGTGAAAGCAGAGCTTTGTTGGCATGCCAGCCATGGAGTTACCAATGACCCGCATGCCAGCCTCAACCAGTGCACTGTGAACTTCCATGAGGTCAACTCAAATAATTTCAAGTTACAGAAGCTGGTTTTTCACAGGGCTATATAAATCGGTGACAGGTATTCAACTATCTTATGGGATGCTTGTTCCTGAAAAACCGATTGCTGGAAAGCAACTAGAATGCCACCCCTCAATAATGAAATGTAAACTGCAAACTCACATCCTGGAAATCAACATTTCAACACTGCTGGAATTAAAGTAGCCAGAGCAACAGAAGAAGGCTTGTGTAGTGTTCCATGGTTTAATTATTCTGTGTTTGAATATGTTAGCCTATTGACTGATCTTTATTCGCCTCGCTTGATTGCTTAAGCCTAGGTGTAATCTCAGAGAGAAAAAGTGAATAGAAACTCCAGAAAGCCCTAAGAAGCTTTGTACATGCATTTGGAGTTCTTTGATTGCTGAGATATTTTAAAGCACCATAAATAAACTTGTCGTAGACCTATAACCAGTGCCATCTCTGCATTTCTGGGACATTAATCAGACATAGAAAATGTACAACAAACTAGTTTGTAAAAACAGAAAGCCTGAGCTGGACTTGGAAGGCCTGAGCTCCAGGTGGAAGGAGATGTGGAAGTTGGAAAAATTGCAATTACTGGATAGATAATGAAGAAGATATTTTGGGAAGTATTTCTTTTACAAGCTAAACATGTAGCTCACTCTCACAAAATACAGTAAATGCCAGCTCAACAGAGAAATTTAAACCATTTTTCTGTAAATCAACTGCATTGACAGATATGGAGCCAAGGTGGGTGTATAGAGGAAAGATATAGATAGTCATGATCTCCTAGAATGGGGTTTGAGGGAATTAGTGACCTAACCCATTCCAATGTTTAATTTGGACAGCTGAATGTTTGACCTACCAATATGCTACAAAACAATCAAGAAATTCCTCATGGCTGCTCCAGTAACATTAATTTGCTGAATGTGCCTTGGGATCTCCATTTACATTTATTATGTCTACATGCGGTTGTAAAAGCATTCAAAGCAATAGTGATATAAGAAAGCCATTTCTCCATAATGATCATACACACAGACTCATAACGGGGCATAGTCGCAAACTATACAAAATCAAACAGTGCAGGAAGTCCAGAGGAATGCGTGTAGACATTGCTGTCAATGCACCATTACTTCCTCAAGGATGAAGAGGGTCACCTGATCCCAAATTCTGATTTTGACTCCCTGCACAACTAATGAAAGCTTAAGCATCCATATCTGTGGTAAATCTGTCCAGTCCTACAAAATGCTGCAGCGAACATTCAAGAAGTTTCAGGTCATTCAACCAGAACCTCAAAACCAAAACATTCCGTAAATAAGCTGCTGGCCAGAATGTGAGGGAAAATGAAACCACATCTTCTATTGGTTTTGTAGACAGCCAGACCAACAGAATTTGCAGCTCTTTGTTGAATCCATACAATCGAGTATGTACAGGTGGCAGATGAAAATCGAGTGGGGGGGTGGTGGTGTGGGGGGCGGGGGTGGGGGCTGTGTGGGTGGGGTAGGGAAGAGGCCTCTCCACTGGTTGGAATCATACCTAAGACAAGACGTTACTGCAGGAGTTCCTCACGGTAATGTCCTAGGCCCAGCCATCTTCACGAGTTTGTCTCCTTTGTAAGCTCACAAGTGGGGATCTTTGTTGAGGATTGCCCAGTGTTAACCACTTGCAAGCCCTCGGATAATGGGGCAGGATTTGTTCACGTCCAAGACCTAGACAACATTCAGGCTTCAGTTGATAAACAAATAATAATGTTCACATCACACAAGTGCCAGGCAATGACCATGTCCAAGGATAAAGAAAAATCTTTGTTTGAATTGTTTACTTTAACTAACATGAACCATATGAATGTTGGTAAAATCTGTCTGTAATGCCATCATCATTAAACCGAAAATACAAATATTTGATGTCATTACCATTTGTTGAATCCCTAAACAACAACATTTTGGGTGTTACTGGGAACAAAAAAAATTAACTGGTCTAGCTATTTAAGTTCTTTGGCTACAAGAGTGGGTCGAAGACTGGGAATTCAGTGGCAAGCAAGTCCCTCTTGACTCTTTGAAGCCTGGCCACCATCCAAAGAGCAAGTTAGGACTGTGATGGAATACTCTCCACTTGCCTGGATGACAGCAGCTCCAACAACACCCAAGGAGCTTGACACTATCCAGGATGTATGAGGGCTGGCTAACTCAGTTGGCTGGATGGTCAGTTTGCGAGGCACAGTGATACCAACAGTATGGGTTCAATTCCCACACCACTAGGGTTACTCTGAAGGATGCTTCTCCCCAACCACCCCCCTGAGACGCAATGACTTACCAGGTGTCTCTTTCTAATAAGAGAGCAGCCCTATGCTCCAGTAGGACTATGGTTACTTTACCTTTACAGTGGTAGCAGTGTCCACCAGCTTAAGCCAGACTATAGCAAGTCACCGAGACACCATACATAACACTGTCCAAATCTGAGATCTCTACCTCCTAAAAGAACATGAGAAGCATATGCATGGGAATGGCACAACTTGCAAGATCCCTCCAAGCCATTCTAACTTGGAAGTATCTCATCATTTGTTCAGTATCACTGCATTAAAATCCTTAAACTCTCTCTCATGGCACTGTGAGTGTACATGAACCATGTGGACTACAGTGGATCAATATGGCAGTTCCTCACCTACTTTCTGAAGGGCAACTAGTAATAGACAATAAATGCTGGTCTTGTCAACAATGCTCAGATCCCACAAAGAAGTTTTTTAAACATTCAATATTGAACATTTTTCACAGCCACATGTTTCTAAGGATCTTTTGTGAGAAGTTGTAGATATCTGACCTGTTTGATTCTACTGGGTCATTGGAAAGGACAGAAAAACAGATCAAGTTTGTCCAGTGGGCCTTAGTCTCTTCAAAATAAGTTACTTACTGAACATGTTGAAGTCAGGCCAATGTGGATGTAGATTTTATTTCAAGCACTTCCCTTGGATAACAGCAATTCAGAAACTTCATTTCAGGGCACTTGTTCCTCATGACACCAATGGCATTGGATGTGTGAGTTAAAACAAACAACAGATGTCCTCTGCTCGCACCTGAATCATACTTATGCTCTCCACATCTGCAAATAAAGAACAGTCCCGCTCCAACAGTGGCTTGTCTTTGTACTGTCAGTGCTGACGTGGATTACACTCAAGGAAACCTGCCTGCTGAAGATTATAAGTGGTGTAGCAAATGAAAAGACATGAGGCCTCATCCCAACCCAATATTAAAAGGACTCTGTTGACCGAGCCAGCTCCTGCACAGTCTCTCTAACCCACTGGCCTCAAGAAATACAACTCTTGAGCTCACTCCCACAGGCCCATGCCAGCCTAGATTTTGACAACAAGGCCCAAGTCCTAATGCCAAGAGCACCTTCGACCTCACCCACCTGACACAAGATGCTTAGAGCAGAGTGACATGGGTTATGGCGCATTTTGTGACAAAATTGAGCATAGATCAGGTGAGGCCTATCTCAACATCAGGAGCAACTTCATTACATCTCCCAGATAACTTGCGCCTCGGTACCACCCCATCCATCAGGGTTTTCAGGTCTCTGCCCACAAAGCTTGTCTTTCATGTCCAGGTGAATGTCAGGGACCATGCAAGACATTTCTGGACTGGCGGTGCTTGTCTGGGTGCACAGCAGCCATTTAAAGACGGAAGCTATGCTGGGAATGTTGATCAACCCCAGGATATCCCAGCAGTGTGAGTTGTTGCAAAAATAGCGCATGTTGAGATGGGGCTAGAACTGGGTGAGAAGGAAGCCATGGAGCAGGATTGGTAGTTAACGAAGGTGAGGTATGGCTAGGCTGAATGGCAAGAAACCCAACAATATACTCAACAAAACTGATACTACAAATCTCAGGGAATCTCTCTCCCACTGCAACTCTCTCATAATCTCTTCAGCCTTGAAGCTGCTCGACAACGTCCTGAAGCAAACCAGGTACTACAGCCACATCACCTTTCTTAGTACCTGCCTACGGAACCAGATCATCCCCAATGGACCTATCTCCTCCCTACCCCCCCACCTACACTCACCTTTACTGGCTCCATCCCCACCTCTTTGACTTGTCTGCCTCCTCTCCACCTATCCTCTCCTCTATCCATCTTCTATCCGCCTCCCCCTCTCTCCCTACTTATTTCAGAACCCTCTTCCCCTCCCCCATTTCTGATGAAGGGTCTAGGCCTGAAACGTCAAGCTTTCCTGCTCCTATGATGCTGCTTGGCCTGCTGTGTTCATCCAGCCCCACACCTTGTTATCTTAGCCAAAATAGTAAGATTCAACCTTTACACATTGCCCTCAAAACCCACAAATCGTTGATCCTGAAACTCTGGGCCAGTATATGTCAGAGACTGGGAAAACAGACTGACCAGACTCAAGCACTGTGCCCTTATTGTGATAAATTTTAGGTGAGAGAGCCCAATGTGGGCCATTTAGCTCACCACCCACCCCACAAAAATCTGTGCTCTTTCTCTTAAAAGATTCCTGAACTGAATCCAATATCCCACTCAGAAGTCCATTCCAAGTCTTTTTTGAGAAAAATTGTAAAGCATTTGGTTCACAGCCAACAGAGGAAAAGAGAAACATGTTTGCATAGAATGTGAAATGTTAGCGTGCATAAGAATACAAAGATGTTTTTGCACTTAGCCTTTTCTTTTTGGTGTCTTTCAACTTTAGAAGAGCTAGGCATTTGACAAATGCTCTCTTGTAACGCAAGGCCATGGCTTACTAGTGTCGAGACTGAGTGAATTCAGACAATAGATGCCACAATATCAGCTGGTAGCTGAAATAACTCCACGTGAGGCCAGCATCTCATCACTTGGGTCACCATTTATTTCCACATCTACAGTACATGACATTGACCCAGCAAGCTCAGAACTGGCTCCTACAGTGAGCAGAACCCCTGGCACTCCTGTTTATATCTATCAGCAAGGACCCCCTTGATTGGACCAGGTTAACGGCTCCAGTCAGGGAATTGATATTCTATGGTATCCACCTGGCTAACTTTGTTACAATCACTGCAGTAGCACTTTTGTCTCTGAGTTGGGAAGTTGTGGGTTCAGATCTCACTTCTGGAACTGAAGCTTAAATATTGCGCAACACTTTTGTGTTGTACCACAGGATTGCAGCACAGCCAGAAGTGTTATCTTTCACGTGAAATGTTCAACTGGGATCCCCTTCAGGAGAATGTGAAAGATCCCAAGTCGCTGTTTCGATCGGAGACCTGTGTCAATTTATGTATCAATCTACATTTCCTAAATAGTTTGTTCTATCATTAACACATCACTGGGTGTGGGATCTTGCTGTCCACCAGGTAGCCACTATGCTTACAACAGCTTATACTCTAAACGCGCTCTGTTTGTTGTAAAATATCTTTGCAATATCCTAAGCACCCAAAGAAATGCAATTATTTCTTTCATAATGGGATAAACCCTAAGCATTGATGCTGATTTTGCTTGAGCTGCCTGCGACGAACAAATCTGGATTCCACCTGCAGCATCTGGCCAAAATGGTGTAAGGATATTTTAAATGTACATTCTCTTCATCAATGTGTGTTGCTAGAATCGAAGCAGACCCAGAGAAGCTGTAGCCTGTTTCTGCTAGGTACGAAGCAATTCACCTCACAGCATCATAGGATTAAAAGTTCCGTTGAGGATACATGTGACTGAACAATTAATCAGGTAGACATGTGTTGGTGCATTTCCAACAAAAGAGGAGGCCTAGGCAATGATGTAGGGAAATTTGTCCTTGGGAGCTGCCAGTACTGGTCAGGTTTCCAGGCAGTTTTGTCTGTGGAAGGCAGGAAGCCTCCAGCTACAATGCTGAAGGAGTCAAGGGCTTGGTAGGGTAGTTTCCTAACAATAATCTTTGTATATTCATCAGTGACACAAGACAGTGAGGACAGGAGCAGAGAAATCAGATATTGAGCAGGGAATGGGGAACAAGTTCACAGAATTGCTACAGTGTAGAAGGAGGCCATTCAGCCCATCATGTCTGTACTAGTTCTGTTACCTAAGTTACAAACTAACCAAACAGCTGAGCCAGTTGAAAGCTTCTCAAGTTGTTGACAAATATAGCATGGCAGAGCAATTTGACAGAGAATTTGAGAGGGCATAGTGGGGATGGTTTCTTGTTTAGATGGAGGTGGGTCACATGGAGGGAGAGAGTGGGGAGGGCATGAAAATGCACAGTAGTAAAATGGAAAGAATTCCTTTTGTTAAAAAGTATACTGATGTGCGGTCAGTCATTTATTTTTCTTTGGAAAAGGGCTGCTGTTGCAATGGCTGGACTAGTTATAGTGAGACAAATAGAATGCCTTTGCAATGTATGTTATTAAATGCAAAGGCATCCTTGGCTTCTTGGACCAGAACATGTAAGCAAATAAGCAATTACTATTTGAAGAATGAGCTTACGGGGGTTTTCAAAGGAACTAGCTAGCTTGAAATGTAGAACAAAGAGTGCCATCAATCAGCAGCTAACAGCAGCCTGCAGTGCTGTCATATTTAATATGATTGCTGGTAGTTTACAGAACCAACACAACTTCTCACAAATGTATCTCTGCATGTCATCATCACAGCATTCCATTGTTAATAAAGCTAGGAGTTAAGCAAGTGATTGGAGTTAATTAATTAATTGATTGGTAGTGTAGCTATGAAGGGACTGGTGTGTGGAAGGAGCTGTTGGACTGAATAGTTAATAAAACATCATCTACAAAGAACAAAGTTCTCATTTCTGCATCACTAGCTGGCTTGGATTTGAATAACTCCCATCATTCTGCATCTGAAAGGGACAAGACACCTACATGGTGCCTTTTGTGATGTTCAGGTGTTCCAAAAATATTTAACCTTCAATGAAGTACTTTTGTAGTGGAGAAACAACTCGTCATACGAGCAACGCAATGGCCAAGTCAGACATAGCAAGCTTCCAAAAATAGCGATGTGACGATTATCAACCCTCTTTTTGGTACTGGAGATTAAATATCCCTTCAGAACACCACATACAACCCCCATGCTCTTGTTTGAACCACAACCATGCAATCCTTTAAATCCAAACCAGCAATGTCTCAGTTTAACATTGTATCCAAGAGGTGGCACCTCAGACAGAGCAGCAGTCCCTCAGTTGAAACACAGATATTGTCTAATACTTGGATCATGTATTGAGATACCTCTCAATGTTTTCAATGTCACATGTAAGGGTGAGACAGAGTGAGTGTTGAGCCTAAGCCCTGACTGCTAGACACTGTGACCGGCTGACTGATGAGGAGTGGTACACTCAGCAGTGTCATAGAGTCATAGGGATGTACAGCACAGAAACAGACCATTTGGTCCAACTTGTCCATGCTGACCTGAAAGCCTAAGTTAATCTAGTCCCATTTGCCAGCATTTGGCCCATATCTGTCTAAACCTTTCCTATTCACATACCCATCCAGATGCCTTTTAAATATTGTGATTATACTGGCCTACACCACTTCCTCTGGCAGCTTATTCCATGTATGCACCACCCTCTGCATGAAACACTTGCTGCTTCGGCCCCTTTTAAAGCTTTTCCCTGTCACCTTAAACAGGGTGCCTCTTAGTTTTCGACTCCCCTTTCCTGAGGGAAAAGACCTTGGCTATTCACCCTATCCATGCCCGTCATGTTTTTATCAATAAGGTCACCCCTCAGCCTCTGACCCTCCAGGGAAAATAGCCCCAGCCTATTCAACCTCTCCCTATAGCTCAAACCTATCAAACCTGGCAACATACTTGTGAATGGTGAGATCGGAGAACAACTGATCTTCTTCTCCTTTCAACCTTCTGGAATATTGTCTCTGATGCTGGTATCCAACAACCTTGAAGCCCTTGCGTTTCTTGAAGGTGGTGTGCTTACTTTTCCGGTCAATTCCACAGAGAAGAGTCAGTAGCAGCTTCCTTACCATCACCGTAGCTCTCCTTTCAGAGGTGCAGGCTAGCTGGAACACAGTTTGCCAAGAACGCTGCTAGGGCCCATGTTTTGTATTATAAGACGCTAACACATTACAAAATCACAGAATTGTTACCATATAGAAGATTTGGCCCATTCTGTCTGCACTACTCTGAGCATTTTAACTTTGTGCCTATCTTCTGCCTTTTCCCCACAACCCTTTACACATTTCTCTTTAAATAATGGTACACTCTTGAACATCTCATTTGAAACGAACTCTTCCACATTTCCAGTCAGTGCACCCTACACCCTAACGGCTCATTCGAAGAAGAAGTTAGAATAATTCTGATTTGCTTCTTTTGAAAAACACTTTAAAACCATGCTGTCTGGCTCTCATTTCTCTAACGAGCGATAAGATTTTCTCTTTATTTGCTCTGTGCAGACCCCTCATGATTTTGAAAACTTCTATCAAATCTCCTCTTGGCCTTCACCTCTCCAAGGAACAGTCCCAACTCCAATCTTTGTAACTGAAACTGAATGAAGTTGGTTTCCAGAAACCAGTGTTGTCAAACCCTACTGCAATATCTCCAATGTGTTTACATCCTTCCTATAGTGTGGCACCCACAACTGTACACAATATTCTATGGGTAAAGACAGATGCACAGCATTCACTTAACGCTCAGTCTGTCATGCCTCTTTCCTCAATGAGCAAATTCCCTTTGTGGTCCCATATTGGCCTCCTTTACCACCCTTTTACTTTTGATGTGCTTTGGGACTTACATTTATATTGGCTACCAATCTTTTTATATAAATCCCTTTGCTTCTCACGTTTGCCTTTAATCACCTACCTCTGAAACGTTTGTATTTAGTTTGGTTCTCAATTGTATTTACAACCCGTCAAGCTTGCAGGGATTTGTTTGGCACACCTTTGCCTTTTGAGGGAATCTACCATGATTAAGCCCAAACCATCTCCTCTTTGAAGGCGGCCCAGTGCTCAGCTACTGTTCTACTTTTCAACCTTTGGTTCCAGTCCTCCTGGTCCAGCAGGTTCTTGTTCTATTGGAGTCTCCTCTTGCTACCAGTTGCTTATTTATTTTATTCTGGATTGGCTAATGTCATGCTCCCCTATCATCATAAAATGTTATGTCTCCTAAATGTTTTTCCATTGTTATTGATCTAATTGACTCACCTCGTTCCCAGGAACCAGTTCTAGCAGTGATCCTTCTCTTGCTGAAATGGATACATTCTGCTGCAGGAGATTCTCCTGTTCAGAATCTAAGAATCCCTTCCTCCCCACCACTGCCCCCCCTCCCCCACTAGCTCAGGCTGTAAGTGAATTATTAAAGAGCCCATTTTAACAAGTCTATAATTGTTACACCTCTTTGTAATTTTCTTGCAGCAATGTTCCTCGATGTCCTTCCCACTAATTTGTGGTTGGTAGATTACAGTGGGCAATGTAATTCCATCCTTCTTTTTCCTTAGCTACAGCCAAATTGATTCGGTCCTTGAACTCCCTGAAATATCCTCTTTCTCCTTAACCAAAAAAGCCACTGCTCCCTTTTTTCTCTTTTCCCTATTGCCTTCTGGACACCTCGTAAAAAAGAACACCAGATCTGCCCTTCCTTAAACTAGGTTTCCATTATTGCTACAACATCATGATCCAACAAGGAAATCTGTGCCTGTAACTCCCTGGTCTTATTCACTGTACTCGAGCATTCACATACATTCAATGTAACCCTGATTTAGACTTCATTATTTTCTTCCACACTCCAACGTCGCCTATTAATTTACCATTCTGTATTTTAGTACCATCTGACTCTCACAGCATGATACGCATGGCTGTAGGTAATGAAACATGATATATGTCATCACAAGAAGTAAAATAATGTCATATGATCTTGCTCTCTGTTGTAGTCTAGTGACAAAAGCCACAAAAACACATCACTTAAAGTTAATGGATTTCCTTACCTCGGAACAGACTGTAAAAGTTCTATAGCAGCACACAGACTATGAATATTAGACTGATAAGTATTAGGTAAATAGAAACGTGAGTCACATTTGGCTGAATATTATAATCACTGGAAAAAGAAATCAGCACAAAGTTTCCTGACTGTCTTCTTCAATAGAACTGGACACGAGATGACTGTAAATCAAGAATGAAAATGGGAGAGTTTGAAATTTTTTGGTTCTATGGTTCTGATGTTAAGTCATCAATTCTGTTCCAGATATTTTTAATTCTACAAGGTCTTTATTGAGAATCGTGCACCTAAACATATGGCCATAATGTTGTAAATTTGCTTGATTGCGACACTTCTGAAGAGTTACACCTTCCAAGCATCATATCTATATGGAAAAGTACAGTGATTTCTGAAACAACTATTTACCTGTTAAGTCACTGGTCGGGGATCTGATGGGTTCGTCCATTTTAATTTTTGACTTTTCACGAAAAAAGAACTGACTCAGGAAAAATAAATGAAACAAATTCCTGCTATGTAGCCACATTTTAGATAGATTATGCTCTGTGTAAAATTATTTCTCATATTACCAAAGTTACTACATCAAAAACTACTTAAATGGTGAAACATGCTTCAGGATATTCTGAGATCATGAAAGATTCTTTCAAAATCAAAGCTCTTCAGCTCTCTTTTTCACTCATTAAGGATTTTTTTAGAAGATTCAAACCTGGACTGCTCCTTCAGAACTATGATCATTTTGCTCAGGGTAACATAGTATGTGACGTAGGGGAAAAGATCACTGGAGTTTCCTGAAAACTGGATTTAAAATAATGCTGATACCTCACCAGGCAAATCATTTAGATCACCAGGACTAAACAGCTGCCAATGTGAATCATGGCAACATGTGTGCCTTCACCAACATCAAATGGTCAACTGTCACTCATTTCAAGACTTGCCTTAAGGTGACTGTTGCCAGAGAATGTTGATATCTCTGGGAGAGTACTTCTGTACCTTTTAGAGCAGAATGTTAATTGAACATGAAATAAGCCTTAGCTAGTGCCTCAGGTCTGACAGTGATAATGTCCCCACCCCTTCCTTAGTGGCGCACCACAAATACCCACAATTTCTGTACACTACGCATGACTTGCTCATTGTACTGCATGAAGACAGTGAATCACTCTCACAAAGAGTTACACAGGACAGATTTGAAAAAGTTGTCAATGCCATTTCATTGCAGGCACAGAGCATTGCTGATACCAGCAGTTCAGTGAGACAGGCAGTGACCCTTTGGTCAGTTTTGTTAGTGCTTGTACTAAGTTAATGGAACTGCAGGCTGTTCACCTCAAATACAGAAGTTACATACAACTGGACAAATGGAACTGTGAGTCTGGAGAATAGCAATATGTTCACTGAAAGTCCATGTAAATGCTTCACTGTCAATGGAACCAGCATCAACAGTCAAAGTGCAGAAGGTACTGCAATGCACCAACAGCCATGTTAGACAGAGTCGGACTTTGAACGTTCTACAGTTGACAATTTAATAGTTTACACTTATACTAAAGACTTCCCTGTAACCTTAGTAGATTTAACTGAACTTTACTAAGAGGTAAATTAACAATTGAGCTGTGAAGTTTTAGATTGTTTTAGAATCTAAAACTAAGAATCTAAGGATTGAGGTGGGTGTGGGCAGTGGTGGGCAGTGTTATGCCTCATGTCTTAGAGTCACAGGGACATACAGCACGGAAATAGACCTTTTGGTCCAGAGATAAAAGGTACTGCAGATGCTGGAGAATCCGAGATAACAAGGTGTGGGGCTGGATGAACACAGCAGGTCAAGCAGCATCATAGGAGCAGGAAAACTTGACGTTTCGGGCCTAAACCCTTCATCAGAAATGGGGGAGGGGAAGAGGGTTCTGGTCCAACTCATCTATGCCAACCAGATATTCTAAATTAATCTGGTTGCATTTATATTAGTCATGCCTAACTCAACATGAATATTGAACAGATTAGCAGCTCCTTATTACATTGTTGCTTATGGAAACTTGCTATGATTAAATTCAGTTCTTACATTACATCAGTGCCTGTGCTTCACGAGTACTTCATTGGCAATAAAGAACTTTGGGACATGGTGCAGGTATGAAAGGTGGTATAAAATGCAAGATTTTTAAAAAAACACAAATTTAAAGTTCTACAAATAAGATATAGTTTATTTATTCTAAGAGACAGCCCAATCCCCAACTGGATAAAAGTCATTAGTAGTATGTAAATAACTGAGAATTTAACAAATTTAACCTGACAACATTTGATTTAGGGTCATTAAAACAAAATGCAGATTGCAGTTGAAATTTCATTTTGACTCTGTTTGTTAAGAGGACCTGCATTTTCAAATTGAAATTGATTATTTGTATATTGTTCATTCCTTACATTGATTTGTACTCTATTTTAGTTACTGTGTATATTATGATAAGAGTTAGGATTATAAAGTTTTTTTATTTATGTGATCACATAAATAAAAAAACTTTATAATCCTAACTCTTATCAAGAAGGCACAACAACACCTCTTCTTCCTCAGGTGGCTCAGGAAATTTGGCATGTCCATAAGGTCCCTCACCAACTTCTACAGATGCACCATTTAAAGCATACTGCCCAAGTGCACAATGGCCTGGTATAGCAACTGCTCTGCCCAAGACTGTAAGAAACTACAGAAGGTGGTGTGCACAGCCCAGACCATCTTGGGAGCCAACCTTCCATCCATGGACTCTATTTACACGGCTCGCTGCCGCGGAAAGGCTGCCAACATCAAAGACCCATCGTACCCCGGTAATGATCTCCTACAAACTCTTCCGTCAGGCAGAAGATACAGAAACCTGAACACAGACAAAACAGGTTCAGGAACAGCTTCTTTCTGCCCATTATAGAACTGTTGAATGGACTCTAGCCTCAAACCTGCAATGTCGTCTGCATGCCTCTAAGTCTTTTTGATCTGTACATCCTTTGCTTGCTGTTATCTGCCTGTACCGCTCATGAACAAAGCTTTTCACTGTATTTCGTGACAATAAAATCAAAATTAAAATCAAATCAAGGAACCCACTCCAAAACATACACTCTGTCCATTCATGTATTTTCCTTCTTAGCTTATCCACCATTGCCTTTTCATCTCTCTTGAGATATCAGTAAACAATTTCAACTGGTCACCATTGGAATTATGACGCTTGCCATTAGCCTATTTACCTAGGGATTCACTACCTTCATCCTACAGTTACAAAAGAAGAAATAGTAGATGCATTGATCTTAATCTTACCAAATTCCCTTGATTCTGGAAAGGTCCTGTTAACTTGGAAACTAGCAAATATAACTCAAGAAAGAAAGGAGGCAGAAAGCAGGAAACCATAGGCCAGTTATCTTAAAGATTTACAAAGATATTGTCAGGGTTAGAGGGTTTGAGCTATAGGGTGATGCTGAATAGGCTGGGGTTATTTTCCCTGGAGGGTCAGAGGATGAGGGGTGATGTTATGGAAGTTTATAAAATCTTGAGGGGCATGGATAAAGTAAATAGCCAAGGTCTGTTCCCCAGGATGGGGAGTCCAAAACTAGAGGGCATAGGAGAGAGTGGAAAGATTTAAAATGGACCCAAGCAGCAACTTTTTCACAGAGGGTGGTGCGTGTATGGAATGAGCTGCCAGAGGAAGTGGTGGAGGTTGGTACAATTACAACATTTAAAAGGCATCCAGAGGGGTATATGAATAGGAAGGCTAGCTAGGGAAGTAAGTTATGAAGAGGAAATGAAGAGTCTGCAGAGGAATTTCGATAGGTTAAGTGAGCGGGTGAAAGTTTGGCAATGGAGTATAATGTGGGAAAATGTGGACTTATCCACTTTTGGTAGAATTTATAGAAAAGCAACATATTATTTAAATAGAGAGAAATTACATAACTGAAGTACAGAGGTACAAGTATCTAGGTATGCAAGTCACAAATGGTTGATATTCAGATACAGCAATTTATTAGGAAAGTAAATAGAATGTTGAATTTATTACAACGGAATGTAATATAGAAACAGGAAGATTTCGCAACTGTTCTACAGTGTGGTGGTTAGGCCACGTCTGGTGTATGATGGTAATAAGTCTTGGCTACAAATATTCAACTTTTTGTTTTATTCATACTTGCATGACAACCTCACTTATTGATGGAGGAAAGATTACTGTGGAGTATAGGGCTTGAAAACAACAATGGAGCAAGAACTGGACTATGTACCATATTTCAGCAGCAAAGTAGTGAGAAAAGAAAACAATATGGACTGAAATCATTAGGATAGCAAAAAGTTCTTCTCTTTAACCTGTCTCTATCTCAACCTCTAAAGTCAGCACCTGGTGGAAAAGCAACTTGGAACAACCATCATTCACTAGGAGCTCAAATCTGCAAACCTTGCCATTGCCAAAGAAACAAGGCAACAGCTAAAGGGTTAGGATTCAGGCCATTCTCAACTCATTGACACAAAGAATTTTAAACTGGAACTGCTGTACTTTCCTATCTGTACAGATGTTTGCATCACCCCTTCCCTGTAAATTCATTCACTGTATTTGTGTATGTTGAAGTGACATTTCTGTTTTGTCCTTGGAGTAGTAAATAATAAGATTCCTTTCTCTTTAAGTTAAGGAATCCTTGCAATTAATTTCATGGCTTCATTTTGTTCTAATTAATGATGTTTCAATTGAAGTGTAATAATTACGCACTAGAACAGATAGTGAGCACAGGAAATACATCAAACAGCCAACAGCCATGACATATGTGAGTTCTTCAGCAGAGTCAGGACAATCTACGACAAAGAACCACAGGAATCAGCCACACAGAGCTAAGAATGAAGTGGCGCTGATTGAGGACAGAGAGGTGATTGAGTGCTTCGAGGACCTCCTCAACTGAGACTCTGTCCTTGATGGGAGTGCGCTCAACCACACCCCACAGCCTATTACCCATCACCACCTCAGCACAACCGCAGTCCAACATGAGGTTGAAGAAGGCAGCGGACAACTGAGAACACATGAGACCTGTAAGCACAGAAGAAATCCCCACTGAAATACTAAAATAAGGTGGAGCAGCATTCTTGCAAACATGGCCTCAATATCTCCCCCCATCACCGACCCCCACTTCTCATCTGGAAGGAGGAGTGTGTGCCAAGGGATCTCCAAACTACCATAATTGTTGCCATCTTCAAGAATAGAGAGAAAACCAATTAATAACGGGTTTCCTGGCTGTCTGCCACAGGAAAGCTCATTGTAAAAATTCCTCAAGTCACCTCCTTCCAGCAACTAAAGAGCTCGTACCAGGGTCACAATGCAGATTCCATCCACCAGTTCACACAGTTGGCATGATGTTCACAGCAAGATAACTTCAGGGGAAGTGCAGGGCAACCTCAATACATGGTCTTCTTTGACTTCACAAAAGGCCTTCAAATCTGTCAACCCGGAGGGACTTTAGAGTGTCCTCCTCAAATTTGGTTGCCTACAGAAATTCATCACCATCCTTCATGTGCATACAAACCTCTAAGGGTGATGATGGCCCAGAAATATTATCGTTGACTATCAATCCAGTGATCCTTGTAATATTCTGTGGACCTGGGTTCAAATCCTGATCTCAAGGAACCTGTCAAATCTTTCCAACTTGTACTCCTCTCCGACACTTCATAAAGACTGCAGGATTCCGACATTGCAGATAGCAGCGTAAGCAGATGTTGGTGTGACACAGTGACAGGCACTCTATAAGACAGCACTAAAAGAAAACATGCACTCCTTTGTCCTTTGAAGCAAATGGCCTGTGAAGCAACACAATGATCACAGTAGAGACAGAAACAGAGAGATCTTTGTTCAGAGCTGGTTATTGTACAAGGAATCAAGCTTGTTTCCTAACAACACTGACTATATCTACCAATGGAAACACCTACATTTTGTATTTAGATTTGGGGTGGGGGGGGTGTAGGGGAGTTGTTGCAGTTTGTATTCTATGTCCGAGGTCAGTGGAGGATCACTAGTACATTTGATTTTATTTATTCTTGTCACGTCTACCGGGGTACAGTGAAAAAAGCGTGGTCTTACGTGCTTTCCAGGCAGATTATACTATTTTGTTTTATTCACATTCGGGCCTCTTCCTTTGAGAAACTAAACTAAACTGGGTACCAAATGACTGAAACTATGAACTAGGGTCGGTTCAAAGAAGGAGGACCAGATCTTACATGCGCAAGCGGTTAGGAGCTGAATGAGTTAAAATCACATCCGCAGTTTCTGAAAGCTAAACAGCATGGCCTGGAGATAGGATTGTTTGGCACCACCTTTCCGAGTGAGACAAAGCAGGTGCCATGTGGTCCAATATGGCAGGCAGCATGGGCAATATGCCATATTGTTAGGGCCAGGCGCCCAGGTTGTCTGCCTCACGATACATGTGGACCCATTGCCTGTGCAAATCCAAAGTCCTTTGAAACATTCTGTCGCCACCGCCCACCTCACAGACTGTAGAAGTTCTTCACTAAGGGTGTTCTGAAGTGGACCCCTCTTTAGGTGAAGAGAAGGGATTGCTGGACGCTGTCACAAAAGTGAATCAAAAGAAACAAAGCATTTCCCTGAATGTAGTATCAGAGATAGAAACTGTGACAAGCTACAGCCTTGTCCTCAATTTTCCCACCAGGCTCCTCAAAAGATGTTACCTGGCATTGGGCAAGCTCGGTCTTCTCTAACAGCAGTGTGCTGACATTAGGAGCCTCCAGCATGGCAGAACCTGCTGTATTTCCCGTTATAGAGCACCACTCACAAAGCAGAGAAGCACAAGGCAACATAATTTACTCTCGTTCCCCAATTTCAAACTCTCCTGCTGATCTTAAATCTACTTTGTATATTCCTGCCTGAATGCCAGTTGACAACTGAGAGATTTCTTCGCCATGCATGACAAAATGGCTTTTAAAGATGCATTGAGATTTCAAAAATTTATACCATAAAAGTTTGTCTGTTGGATTATATTCAGATTTTCAAAACAAAGCTATACAGCTCTAAACTATAATTCCTGCACAAAATTATCTCCACTGTTGCATAATTAGAATAGCTACCCTGGCAGCAAACTTTCTTTTCAAGAACATTTCTTACATTCAACCTGCCTCAAATCTCATACAGATTGTAAAAGGGATGAGGCAAAAGGATAGAAATATCTGAAAAAGTGTAATACAGCTTTACAGTGTTTAGCTAAATAAAATCTATTGATACAACAACTTAGTGTTGCTCATGTACAGTCAAAGAGTTAGTTCCAAGCATGTGTGAAACTAAAGGCTGATGTAAGGAGACACTGCCGTGATGAAGAAGATTAAAGAAAGATGACAGCAATCTTAGTGCTTTTTCCTCTTTAAAAAAAATACACATTCTTTGTCAAAAGGAGGCTATTGGCAGATAATGCAATACTACTTCAACTAAAATTTTAGGCAATAAAATTTATAAATTCTCAGATCCAAAATCTGTCAGATATGCAATCAAACACAGCATATACCAAACTGCAAGGGGGTTTCTGGTGTAGTCGTAGTGTCTCTACCATTAGGCTAAAAGAATTCATGTCCTACCTGCTCTAGAGTTGCGTCGTAGAATGTCTGAACAGGCTGATTAAAAATATCTGCACCAAAATACAATTCCCTTAGGACTACCAACTCTCCTGTTCTCTCTAAGCATAGTGTTCAGTTTCTGTAAGAAACTTAGCCTTGCTTTTCAGAGCTCAGACCTGCAAGTGTCTTCATTTAATTAGAAAGCCTTGTTTCCAATCAGTTTTAAGTCAGTCTAGTGCAACCTTCAAAAACCTTTTAAGATTTGATGTAGAATTAACATAGAATTGACATAGAATCCCTACGGCGTGGGAGGAGGCCATTTGGCCCATCGAGTGTACACTGACACCACGAAGAGTATCCGATCCAGATCCACCCCCCTACCTATCCCTTTAACCCTGCCACTCCCATGGCTAATCCACCTAGCCTGCACATCCCCAGACACTATGGGCAATTTAGCACAGCCAAACCACCCTAACCTGCTCATCTTTGAACTATGGTAGGAAAACAGAGCACCCAGAGGAAACGCATGCTGACACAGGGAGAACGTGCAAACTCCACACAGACAGTTGCTCAAGGGTGGAATCAAACCTGGGTCCCTGGTGCTGTGAGCTAGCAGTGCTAACCATTGAGTCACTGTGCTGCATATGAAGCATTTTATATTCTAAAAGTATGCAAGAGAGCCACATCCTACTGAAATATCTCCAGAAAGGCTAGTATCCCATTGCCAAGTCACCCTTTATTTACATGTGGTCAGTCCCCAACACTGATCCAGCTGCCTCAGAGCCAGCTCTCAGAGTGAACAGAACCTCTGACATGCCTGTTTATATCTGTCAGCCAGGACTCCCTAATTGGACCCGATTAACAGCCTCGAACAGGGAACTCTTATTCTATGAGGTCCAGCTGGATGACCTCATTACAATCACTACATTCCTCTCTTACCTAGGCCGAGGACATAGACCGGTATTTTTGTTTTGTAGCTCCTTCTGCGTTTCGCACTGGGTTAGGTTCCTCCAACTCTGCCTCTGATATGGGTGGGTGTGTAATACACTGTAGCTCGCCTCTTGTGCCTGGAGTGTCTCAGAAGAAATTCATTTTCTTCTTCAGGCGTCAAAGGCATCAAATTGGCAACATCAACCGTGTCAGTCTCAGATTCCGAGGTATCTTCAACACTTGACAGAGAGGGAGGACCCACTGGTTCCAGGGCATTCAGAAAATTGGACGAAGAGCCAGGCACATTTTGCAGCTTTCACCTCGTCCACGTGCTTGTTCATGACCAGCGTACCAACTCAAACTTTATACATCACTGCACCTGACCTTACATCAACCATGCCTCTTACCCATGTAGGCCAGTCACATGATTCCTATACTATACTTCATCCCCTGAAATAAACTGTCTTGTGTCCAGCATTGGTGGTCCAGCTGCTGTTTTGCCCTCACCCCCAGGTCCGAGAATATCAGATTTAACCTGGCGTGGAGACTTCTCCCCATTAGCAATGCTGCTGGATCTATGAGGTCCACCCAGATGACCTCATTACAATCACTACACCTACCTTTGAAATGTACTATCTACTGATATAAACAGCTGGAGCTTGACTCAAAAAAATTAATTACAAAAATACTGCAGTTTAATTATGCTGTTAATTATACTCAATTAAATGGCATAAATATAACTAGAAATGTCTTATTTAATATAAAGGAAGATGCATAATGGATTGCTTTTAAAGATTTGCACCAAACTAGTAGATCTCCTGTACCATTGCTTGTAGTAAGTTGGAGAATGAGTTGTATCACATGGGCAGCACTATGGCATGCTACAACCAAGACCTAGAAAGTATGGTCCCGTGTACTGGGGAAATGCTGAGCCCAAAGTGTACCCTGTATTGGGTCTTGGCCTGATTTACCACTGAGCCAGTGAGATGCAGATTGTAATAAACAATGGAGTTTACTTCTGCTGTGGGAACATATGTAGGTCCGTTTAAAGCGTGATATTCTTGATATTACGCCTCAGCCATTCACAGGGCCCACTTTGTTTCATTTCAGAGAGCTAGGCAGTGAAGGATATAACTGCAGCCTAATCCTTACACACTTTTAAGCTTTTTATTTACAGACATACACATCACAAACATGCACAATTTAGTGCAAAGCACAGTTCTGGTCTGTTCCGATATATATAACACAGGTGAATGCCCACTGCTGAATATACGCGATTGATATATCTTGCATTTAACAATTTAGCTTTGTCCTCATGATCTTTCAAAAATTACAGACGTTCGGCAGGTAACATTCAAACGTAGCACAGTGAAGGGTAAAATCAAACAGCTTCTATAAAAGATAATGCATATTTAACTCTGGAGTAACAGTTCAAACTTACGTCCTCTAGTCTCCTGTGCCAATGAGGTTTTGTTTTTTTTGTGTCGTTTTGATTTGTTTTGGCACTCTCACCTGAAATAGAGGGGTGATTGGGACAGGCGCAGGAAACTGGGACTCACTTGCCTTTAGTGGTACTTATGTTGGAACAGACTCAATGGGACGAACGGCCTTGTCTGCGCTGCATTTATCTATGACTCTATCAATCAATGATTGAGGAATGTGGCTTGATTTGGGAAGAGTGGAATGTTATCTGGTTGGGGACATTGGAGCCCACAGTCAAGCAAATATAAAAACAGCAATAGACAACGTATCTTCTGTGTGAGTTTACCAATGGTCATTCATGGGCACTGTAAACTGGATAAGTGGGACTTACATCAGGAAACAAGCCAACACTTGATAGTGCCTTTAAAGTGTACATGTCCTAAACACCCACGCAAATAAAACACTGGTCATACTATAGGCAAACTGCTATAATAAGGTGTGTCTTGCATGTCTGAGGATATGCAGCCAGACCCAGCCTGAATATTTCTTAATGTTCACAATAAACATATCAAGAAAATAAAATAACACAATTGTTTTCGAGTATGATAACCCTCATTATTCAAAGGAAAACATGGATGTTTGTTTTATGTGAGTCAGCAAAAGGAAGAAAACTTTCTAATTAATAAACATGGAAGCAGCTTAAGACCTCAACCACATGACAGAACGGATTAATTGTAAGCAACAGAAGCCACTCAGGTTAAGGTAACCTGAACAGAATTAGATCAATGTACTTACGTGCTTGAGGAGCACCTTCATATTAGCATACATATTACAAAGCTGTTAATACCCACCTGCTCCTAATTGCACTGTCTGAGTGCCAACAATGTCTCTGTTAGGATCATGCCAACTATGTTAGCTGATGTTACTATCTTAATTGTTCTTCTGATCCATTAGTGCCAGCTGGATTGGCTAATGAGTAAGACGTGTGCCAGCTTCAAACATTTTGACATACAATTTGGAGAGGAGCTAAAACGTGGGATAGAGGTTGCAAATTTCTTTGCGTTAGATATTCTTTTTGTAAAATATTCTAATTTCATCAGGTAGATATTCTGCATGTCGTTCAGAAGACCATTTTGCAACATCCTTCTTCCAGATTTGGTAATGTTATGAAGACCTTACTGAAACAATGATGTTCGATTGGTGTAACAGCAATAAGAGAGGGAGTTAGAGCAAGAGTGTTGAAGTATTGCTACTTTGTCAGGCTCTAATTAAAATAGAGCCAGACGAGACAGAGCAACAACACTTTGTCCTATTTTTCCAATTTGTACTTGTTTCGAGCAAGGTTTCATACTGGCACCTTGCAAAATTATCCCTCATGTCCATGATGCTATTACTGAGATGTCACGTTCTGAGGATCACGTTTTCGGAAGGATGTGAAAGCTTTAGGACAAGTGCAAGAGAAATTTACGAGAATTGTTCCAGGGATGAAGGACCTCAGTTACTTGGATGGATGGGAGAAACCAGGATTGTTCTTCTTGGATTAGAAAAGGTTGAGAGGAAATTTGATAGATGTGTTCAAAATCATGAACATCTAGATCATCACCTAGAAACTGTTTCACTTGGCAGAAGGGCCAAGAAGCAAAGAATAGCAATGTAAGGTGATTGGCAAAAACAGCCAAGATGACAATGGGAGGAGATATTTTTATGCAGTGAGTTTAGAGTCTGGAATGCACGGCTTGAAAAGTCAATGAAAAGGGAATTCAATAAGTATGTGAAGAGAAAAGCATTGCAGGACTATGATGAAAGAAGGTGAGGAATGGGAAAGATACTGAGAGTGCTGGAGAAACTCAGCAGGTCTGGCGGCATCTGTGGAGAGAGAAACAGAGTTAACGTTTCGAGTCTTCATCAGAGCTTAGAGGAGTGTGACAAATGAGTCAAACTTCCCAAATAATGGCATGATACCAGAAATGCTTACCCCAAGTCAGAGATGACTGTTGTGAGTGAATTTCTTCAGGAGCATGCTTTTCTCTTGTCACCACTGAAATAATTCCAAAAAGGTCAGTATCCCATCACCAAGTCACTCTTTGTTTACACATGGAAAGTCCATGACACTGATCCAGCTCCCTCAGAGCCAGCTCTCAGAGTGGACAGAACCTCTGACACTCCTGTTTATATCTGTCAGCCAGGGCTCCCTGATTGGACCAGGTTAATAGTCCCAATCAAGGAACTCATATTTTATGAGGTCCACCTAGCTGACCTCATTACAATCACTGCAACATCCTGATTTAAGGCACCATCGCTTCTAGGCTTGGGCTGTCCATTTCTCTCCACACTGAGCATAAAGCATTGACTATATTGCGTATTACATTAGGCACACTTACCTATCAGTTCTATTCTTTCCAATATTCATTGATTCTTCATGTCCCAATGTATTGACTTAGTCCCACAAAGTACTTTCCTGTGGCCTCACCACAGCAACTTCCAGCCCTATACCCTCTACAGTTGTGTCCACTCCCTCTGTCATACCATCAGTGGTGGGGGAAGCCCTTCAAAAACCTCTTCAAAACCTAATTCATTAATTACACCTTTGGTTACTTCTGCTCAATGTTCCAAGGTTCCTCATTTACTTCTGTAAGGTAGTTCGAGGGATTCAGTATGTTTAAAAAAAGAAGACAGACTATTATTGCAGTTCTGCCCCAGCAGCCTCTCAGATATCAACGGTATGCAATAATGTATTCACAGGGAAGGCTCCGCCTATACTACGGATAGGTCTGTATTTAGGAATCAATACTTAAGTTAACCTCATTGACCTAACCTTTCACCTTCCTGGAAGGACTCCCTTGTGTCCAAATGATTATTTATTCTGACATTTTGTACCATCGCAATTGTTACTTCTATCAAAAGTGTCAGGATGGTCAGACTAGACTAGAGATATAAAGTCAATCTGGGTCATGAGGAGAACATTTTGCCCATTAAGCCAATACCAACTACAGCAATCTAATCAGTTCCATTCCTTTGGTCCATCCTTGTGTGCAACGTGTTTATTTCCTCCAACTATCTACCCAATTCCCTTTGTATTACAACAGTGACAGCAACTCAAAAGTACTTCATTTGCTGTAAAGGAGTTTCTCGAGGTCATGAAAATAAATGCAAATTCCCCTTACTTTTCACAGCACATACTGGCTAAAACATTACAACTAGTTACTGGGAGTACCACACAATCAAGTATTGGAATCCTTACACAACCATTTATTGATGGTCTTCTAGAAACAGAAATTGGTATCTATCTCTGCACTCTCTTCAAGATAGTATTAAGAATCTAAGCCCTTTGCAAAGTCATACCAAATACTTGAAAGTTATTTTTCTTGCACTTGTCCATTGCACTGAAGGGGATTTCCCTTGCTTAAGCTCTCTCCAATGGCACAATGCCGAAATATCTCAGTTTCTAATGACAGAATGAACTAGACTGCCAGAGTGGATGAGCCATGAAACAGAATTAGCCACATAAACATGTTCAATTAAAAAATCATAGGCTACCACAGATATTTGCAAATTATCCAATAGTTGCAAATTCATTGCCTGAAATCGATCAATCCTTGACAACTTGTTCCGTCCATTCAAATTTAAATTAAATGTCTCTCCGGGATCACCAAGTTTTGCATTTAGTTCTGACTGAGTATCAAAGGGAAAACAAGTGACAGCCACAGGGTTGCACCTTTGTGTACTCTCCATTCTGAGAACTGATCACTGCCCATACCGATTGTATGCTTAATTCTAACCTGATCGACAGAACCACATTCCTTTCCCTGTCATTATCTTCCTTTTTTGGGAACTAAGCCCCACCCTAAATCAAAGACAGCAGACGTTGGACAAATACCACCATCTGAACACAGTTTCAACAACATTTTGACATCATTTTGTGCTGTATTTTCAGACCTCTTTGCCACCAGCACATGGTACTCAATTTGAGTAGTTCACTGCCAACAATCCTTCACCATCTCTGCTCAGTCTAGGGCCCTGTCTCATCTCAATGTTAAAGGATGGACGACTAACGAGTTTGAATTGAAGAGGCTCTTGTCTTAGATAATAAGTTAATCTCATGAAAGCATTAGGTACAGTTTACTTTAATTTCCTGCGTTCAGGGGTCAGTTAGCTCTGTCGGCTAGGCTGGTTTGCAACGCAGGGTAACGCCAACAGCATGAGTTCAATTCTTGTGTTGTGATGGGCTGAATGGTCTCTTTCCACACTGTACAGATTCTATAAAAAGAAAATAAAGGCTACAGGGGTGAGTCAGGAATGTGGGGACAAGAGAAATAATAACAAGGGCCTGATCCAAATTTTTAAATCGTCTTTGGGCACAGGAAAGGTGCCAGAGGACTGGAGGATAGCTAATATGGTTTTAGTTAATGAAAAGAGTGATAGAAATAGACCAGGGAGCTATAGACCAGTAAGTCTAAGATCATTGATAGGGAAACTATTGGAGGCAACAGAGAAGAAAACAAATTAACCTCAATTTAGAGAAGCAAAGGGATTTGATTAGGGATAGTCAGCTTAGCTTTGTCGGAGGGAGGTCATGCCTAATGAATTCGATTGAATATTTCGAGGAAGTGACCAGGTGTGTAGCTGAGGGTAGAGCAGTTGATGTAGTTTAAATGGATTTCAGTGAGGCCTTTGACAAAGTCGTAGATGGGAAACAGATAGCGAAGGTAAAAGCTCGTGGGATGCTAGGTAATTTAGCAAGTTGGATCCAAAACTGGCAAGAGACAGACGGTGGTAGTTGCAGGCAGTTGTGTGACTGGAGGCCAGTGTCCATTGGTGTACCACAGGGATCAGTGCAGTTTCTTACTGTTTTTGATATTTGGTGGGGTTTGGGGGCAGAACAATAACTAAGTTTATGGATGACACAAAGATTGGCTGAGTGGTTGACAGTGAGGAGATGGTATTCGGTTACAGGAGGATATAAACAGTAAGGTCAGATGCAGATTATTGGCAGATGGAGTTGAACCCCGATAATTGTGAGGTGATACACTTTGGAAGAAGTAACAAGACCAGGGAGTGGTCGATGAATGGTAGGACAATAGGAAGCTCAGAGGAACAGAGAAATCTTAGGGTGCTTGGCCACAGATCCCTAAAGGTGACAATACAGGTTAATAGAATAGTTAAGAAGGCACACGGGACAGTTTCCTTTGTCAATCACGGCATAAATTATGAAAGGAGAGACATTATGTTGAAGCTGTACAGAATTTTGGTTTGGCCACAGCTGGAGTAGCGCGTGTAGTTCTGGTCGCCACACTCTAGGAAGGATGTGACTGCACCGGAGGGGGTGCAGAGGAGCTTCACCAGGATGTTGCCTGGGATGGATCACTTCAGCTGTGAAGAGAGGCTGGATGAGCTCAAGTTGTTTTCTTTAGATCAGAGAAGGTTGAGAGGGGACTTAATTAAGGTGTATGAGGAGCATGCTCAGGGTGAAAAGAAAGCAGCTGCTCCCCCGAGGCAAAGGATCAAGAGCAAGGGGGCACACTTTTAAAGTGAAAGGTAGGAGGTTTAGGGGTGATTTGAGGAAAAGAATTTTCACCGAGAGGCTTGTGGGATTTGGAATGGACATTCTGTGGGAGGAGCGGGGGATGGGTTCAAGTAGAAAACCTCACAATCTTTAAAATGTACTTGGATGAGCATTTGAATATCATAACATTCAAGGCTATGGGGCTAGTGCTGGAAAATGGGGCTACTGTTGATGGTAATGTATTTGTTGGTGGTACAGACTTGATGGGCTCGAGGGCCTATTCCGCACTGTATGATTCTAGGATCAGCCATAATCATATTAAACAGTCAGAAGTCACGTGACGGCAAGTGAAGAGGCTTCACCTGATGAAGCAGTAGCGCTCCGAAAGCCTGTGATTTCAACTAAAGCTGTTGGACTATAACCTGGTGTCGTGTGATTTCTGACTCTGCCCACCCCAGTCCCACACCGGAAACTCCACATCATATTAAATGGTGCAACAGGTTTGAGGGGTCAGGGGGCATATTCCTTCTCCTAATTCAAATGTTCATGTGTTCTGCCAAGTTGAATGTACAGCCAGGATATGAAGGGATTAAGTGTACCTGGTTACTTGGCTCAGGACAGACCAACAGAAGAGAAAATTATTGTGATTATGTTTTGAGTCTATTTAATCTTTACTACTTAAAAATTAATTGGCTTAAGTTATTTTCATTGGCATGTCCCCGCATTCCATCTTCAAGAGTGCCTTATCTCCACCTCATGATTCCCCAAAAGTTTCCAGAGACACACTGACAGAAATGACTAACTCCATCGTTTTAGTGATTGAAGGTACTGGCCAATCTTATACCTTCAGAACATCTTAATTCAGCGTCTAAAAGTGATGGAGTATCTCATCAGACAACAGGTGGAATCTGATGGGGCTCGGAGGGGTCTCTGATGAGACTCCAGTGTGGTTAGCACTGCAGCCTCACAGTGCCAGGGTCCTGGGTTCGATTCCAGCCCTAGGTGACTGTCTGTGTGGAGTTTGCACATTCTCCCCGTGTCTGCGTGGGTTTCCTCCGGGTGCTCCGGTTTCCTCCCACAGTCCAAAGATGTGCAGGCTACGTGGATTGGCCATGCTAAATTGCCCATAGTGTTCAGGGGTGTGTGGGTTATAGGGGGATGGGTCTGGGTGGGATGTTCCAAGGGTCGGTGTGGACTTGTTGGGCCGAAGGCTGTGTTTCCACAGTGTAGGGATTCTAAAACTCAAAACAGAAACTGGAGTGGATTCCTGGTGAGTTCAGTTCACTATTTGCTCCAAAAGATGCCCATGTTGGACAGTGGACAGCAGCTACCTGAGGGTACACTCTCCTGTGTATGACTCTCTGGTGTTTAGAGTTATACCTCGCACAAAGATGGTGCAGTTTTTGGAGGTCAGTCATCCCAGCTCCAGGGCATTTCTGCAGGAGATCCTCAAGGTAATGTCCTAGGCCCAACCATTTTCAGCTGCTTCATCAATGGCCTTTCCTCCATCATAATGTCAGAATTGGGGATGTTTGCCGATGTTTGCACAGTGTTCAGTGACAGCTCAGATACTGATGCAGTCCATGTTCAAATGCAACTGGATCTGGACAATATCCAGGCTTGGACTGATAAGTGGCAAGTAACAGTTGTGCCAGACAAATGCCAGGCTAGGACCATGACTGACAAGAGACATTCCAACCACTGCCACTTGGCATTCAATGGTGGTACCATCACTGAATCCCCCATATCAACATCATGGGGATTATCATTGACAAGAAACCTAAATGGACTCACCACATAAACACAGTGGCTACAAGAGCAGGTCAGAGGCTAGGAATACTGCAGTGAGTATCTCATGTTCTGACTCCCCAAAGCCTGCCCAACATTTACAAGGCACAAGTCAGGAGGGTGATGGAATACTCCCCAGTTGCCTGGATGGGTGCAGCCCCAAGAATACTCAAGAAGCCTGACACCATCCAGGACAAAGCAGCCCCCACTTGATTGGCACTACATCCACAAGCATCCACTCGCTCCACCACCGACACTCAGTACTAGCAGTGTGTACTATCTACAAGATGCACTGCAGAAATTCACCAAAGATCACAGAACATAGAACATAGAACACAGATAGAACAGTACAGCACAGTACCGGCCCTTCGGCCCACAATGTTGTGCCGAACTTTTACCCGAAACCTAAGGTCTATCTAACCTCCACTGCTACCTTCACCGCTACCTTCCTCAGATAGCACCCTCCAAAGCAGGACTGCTTCCATCCAGAAGAACAAACTAGGAAGATAGAAAGGAACACCATCACCTTCAAGATCCCCTTCAAGCCATTCCACCATCCTGACTTGGAAATATAATGCAGGTCCTTCACTGTCGCTGGCTCAAAATCCTGGAATACCCTCCCTAATAGCCTTGTGGGTAAACCCACAGCAGGTGGACTGCAGCGGTTCAAGAAGACAGCTCACCACCACCTTCTCAAGGGCAACTAGGGTTGGGCAATAAAAGCTGGTCAGCCAGCGATGCCCACATCCCACAGATCAATTGAAAAAATTCCATTGGCAAGGGCCACACTCACTCCTCAACCACTAATATTGGTAACTGACAATGTGCCCGCCTCTAAGAACCCTCCTAAAACATCACCAGTCCACTGCCAGTACGTTTCTGTACTTCAATGCTGCACCTCGGGCTGTCCCAGTAACTCTCGTTGTCACAATGCAGTAAGGACACTGTGCGCCCATGGACACAATCCCAGCTCATGGGTTGTACCAGACTGCATCTCTGGGCTCTTCATTTGTTGTTTTGGTGCTCACTCACTCTGAGCATCCCCGGATACTCACAGCATCCCTGGCTTGCCTTGCATAGCATTGCCTTGCTTTGCCTTTTTGTGCCCTAAGTCAGAATACGAGGCTCAGTTTATTTCTGCCTTAAATTGCTGTTTATTGCAGACAAGAAGCCAGGAAGCTTGTCAGTGTTGTCAGCAGGCCTCAGTGTAGTCAAGAAGGATAGCCTTTGGTCAAGCGGTCCTGGCACAGAAGTCATGGGCAGCCTCCAGGGGCATGCAAACTGTCCATCAGCCACTGGGGACAGTCAGAACTAGGGTCTCCACATAAGCCCACTCCCCAATATCACGTCTCTCGGCCCTTTATTTGGTTGCTTTCCTCCTGGAATCAAGAGAGGCACGTGTTAAGGGAGATGAAAGCAGTTAGCACAACTGTTACAGTTAGCGCAGGTGGGGAGATGTCAGACTGTGTAAGTAGGCACTGCAGAGGGTACACAGGGTTAGTGGTGCCAGGGGATGGGGTGGGTGAAAGTAAGTGAAGGATTAACGTCAAGATTAATTAGCTCAATTCATTTCTATTGGCATGTGCCCACATTCTATTTTTAAGAGTGTCTACCTCTGCCTCATGATACACAAAAGCTTCCAGTGACACATTGACAGAAATGACCAGCTCCATCGTTTTAGTGATTGAGGGTACTGGCCAATCCTACACCTTCAGAACATTTTAATTCAGCGTTTAAAAGTGATGGAGTATCACATCAAATAATGTGTGGAATCTGATGGGGCTCGGAGGGGTCTCTGGTGAGATTTGTGGCAGAATCAGACAAGGCATCCAGCAAGGCTGATCCCAAGCTCCACAGCATCTTGCACCAACTTTTATAGATTTTACAGGCAGCATGGCCAGTTTCCCACTAGGCAGCAGCAAAATGCCAATGAAGGGAGATTAATGCTTTTTATGCACATTGTTTACAGCCCAACCCACCTCATTTATATTCAGTTTTCTATTTTACCAAACTCACCAAACAAGCTGTATGTTGAGAAAGCACAACACAGAAACCGGATGGGTTCCATTCTGTAATGAATAACTTCTTTAAATGTAATCCTTTCTTGCATGTCTGTTTTTCTTATTATGAGATTGTCAATGTGTCTTTTCCTGCGCAGTTTCCAAGTCACTTCAACTGCTCACTGAGAACTCATCAGATCTATCCAATGAAATAGCCTTCCAATAGTTTCTGTTATTTGTTTAGACTTTGCATAACTGACAGTGGTTTAAAATAATTGGCCATTAGCATTTAACTGAATACATCACACCATCTGCATTTGTTCAATATTAATTTGGGTCCTCTCAAGCCTGTAATTTCAAAAGGAAACTGATTTGGCCTGTACAACAGATGTATTAAAATAAACATAGTACAGAAATCTGAAGCACAATCATTTTTTTGTTAAGCTGCAGCTACAGGAAGAAATTAATAAAACTGAAGAAAGAAAAGATTTATATTTATATAGCGCCTGTCAGATCATCAGAATTCCCCGAAGAACTTCATGGCCAATGAAGTACTTTCGAAATGACAACACTTGTTACAATGTAAACACAGCAATCAATATCCGCACAGCAAAGGTCCATAAATAAGAACATAGGAAGATATAAGAACTGTGAGCAGGAGTTGGCAAATCAGCCCCCTCTGTACCCTCTCTACTACTTAATATGATCACGGCTGACCTCATTTTGGCCTCAACTCCACTTTCCTGTCTGCTCTCCATAACCCTTCAACCCACCGCTAATTTAATATGTCTTTCCCCTCCTTAAATTTACTCAATGTCACAGTATCCATCGCACTCTGGGGTAGTGACTTCCACAGATTCACTTCATCTGCCAAATTTCGGTCCATTCGTCTAACCTAACCATACCCACGTGTAAATTTCTCACTTCTTCATTTCAACTTAATTTCCCACTTATTTTAGTGTCATTTAGAAATTTGGCTATTTTATCCCTGCATCCAAATCATTGATATAGTTGGGGCCTGAGGCTTGAACCCTGTGGCACCTCACTAAGTTATCACATAGCATCCTATCAAATGTCTTCTGGAAGTCCAGACATACTACACCTCTCGGATGCTCAATGGTAATGTTTTGTTTGAAGTAACATTAATCAGATTGTAAGTTTTACTAATGGCGGGCGAGAGGTGAACATTGGCCTAGACTCTGGAGAAATTTGCATTGCTCTTCTCCAAACAATTCCTGTGATCTTTTTCATCCATCCAGGAGGGTAGACAGGATAACAAGGCGTGGGGCTGGATGAACACAGCAGGCCAAGCAGCATCATAGGAGCAGGAAAACTTGACGTTTTGGGCCTAGACCCTTCATCCTCTAAGAAAGGTGATGTGGCTGTAGTATCTGGTTTGCTTCAGGACGTGGTCGAGCAGTTTCGAGGCCGAAGAGATTATGAGAGAGTTGCAGTGGGAGAGAGATTCCCTGAGGTTTGTCCGGAGGGAGGAGGGTAACTTCTTCAGGGTAGGCATCCTTAGAAGAGGCTTCGCAGTGGGGTTAAAATTGTATCAGAGATAAAAGGTACTGCAGATGCTGGAGAATCCGAGATAACAAGGCGTGGGGCTGGATGAACACAGCAGGCCAAGCAGCATAATGGGAGCAGGAAAACTTGACGTTTCGGGCCTAGACCCTTCATCCTCTAAGAAAGGTGATGTGGGTAGACAGGACCTTGGTTTAATGTCTCCTCCAGAGGACAGCATCTCCAACTGTGCAGCACTCCCCTCATCACTGCACTGAATTGTGAGGTGCTCAGGACTCTGGAGCGAGGCTTGAACAAACACCATTCTGATTCAGATCTCAATGTGCGACCACTTCGTGAGGTTGACACTAAAACCGGACAAAAATAAAAAAAAAATTGTCTGCTGCAGTGCCTGTTCAGGAAATAAATATGGTGTCCTTAGCTGAATAGCCCAATTGTGACTCCAGACTCACAGCAATGTGGTTCACTCTTAACTGCCCTCTGAAATGGCCATGAGAGCTACTCAGTTCAAGGGGCAATTCAGTTTGGGGGACAGACTCTGGCGTTGCCAAAAGCACCCACAACCTGTGAAACTGCTCATACCCCTCACAAAACTCTACACCTGGAGAAAATACCAATGGTCTGAACTTAGTCCTTTTAATTTCAATGTTTCTGGTATTGAGAACTGAAGGGTAGGCTTACACATTGATACTTTACCTACAGAAATTATATGAGCAGATGATAATCTCGTATCCCCTTTAAACCCTCAACTACTAATGTCTTAATGGAATGAGTTATTAATCCGAAAGTTGGGGAAAAAAAATTAATATGTTGGAGAAAACTTTAAAAAGCAGGATATAGCAGCGATGATTCAGTCCTATACAGAAGGCCCAAGGGCAAGAGAGGAAATACAAACCCTTCTATTTGTCCCTCATATCTCTTTAATAATTACAGCTCTGCCTTTAAGTCTTATTTTGACTGCAATAACTTGGAATTTGGCCAATTTGACTGGCACAAGTCATAGAGTCATACAGCATGGAAACGAGCCCTTCGGCCCAAATCATCCATGCCAACCCCATTTTCTAATCTGAACTAACTACGTTTGCCCGTGTTTGGTCCATATCCCTCTCTACCTTTCCTATCCATGTACCTATCCAAATGCCTTTTAAATGTAATTGTACCCTCTTCTACACTTTCTCTGACAGCTCACTCCATACACGCACCACCCTCTGCATGAAAGAGTTGCCCCTCAGGTCCCTTTTAAATTATTCCCCTCTCACCTTAAACTTATACCTTCTAGCTTTGGACTCCTCCACCCTCGGAAAAAGATCTTGGCTGTTCAAATCAGAGCCCTACAATTAACTGTATAAGTCTTGCCCTGATTTGCCTTACCAAAATGCAACACCTCACATTTATCTAAATCCATCTGCCACTCCTTGGCCCATCTGATCAAGGTCCCGGTGTACTCTGAGATAATCTTCTTCACAGTCCATTCACCAGCAATTTTGGTCTCATCTGCAAACTTACTAACCATACTTCGTATGTTCACATTCAAATCATTTATGTAAATGATGAAAAAAACTGGATAAGCACCAATCCTTGCAGCACACCATTGGTCACAGGCCTCCAGTCCGATTAAGTAACCCTCCACCATCACCCTCCGTCTCCTACCTTTGAGCCAATTTTGTGTCCAATTGGCTAGCTCCCCCTGGATTCCATGTGGTCTTACCTTACTAACCAGATAACCATGCGGAACCTTGTCGAACGCCTTGCTGAAGTCCATATAGACAACGTCTATCGCTCTGCCTTCATCAATCTTCTTTATCACTTCTTCAAAAAACTCAAATTAGTGAGACACGATTTCCCACGCGCAAAGCCATGTTGACTATCCCGAATCAGTCCTTGCCTTTCCAAATGCATGTAAATCCTGTCCCTCAGGATCCCCTCCAACAACTTGCCCATCACTGATGTCAGGCTCACTGGTCTATAGGTCCCTGGCTTTTCCTTATCACCTTTCTTAAGTAATGACACATCAGCCACCCTCCATTCTTCAGGTACCTTACTTGTGGCTATTAATGATACAAATATTTCAGCAAGGGGCCCAACAATCTCTTACCTAGCTTCCCACAAAATTCTGGGATACAACTGATCGAGTCCCAGGGATTTATCCACCACTATGCATGTTAAGACATCCAACACCTCCTTTCCCAAGTGTGGACACTTTTCAAGATATCACTATTTATTTTCCCAAGTATCCGAGCTTCCATGTCCTTATCCATAGTAAATACTGACTTCTTTGCCCTTCTGCAAAATGTCTTCCATATTCTTAGCATTTTACTTCCATTTCTATATTTTTTCTTTCCTGCTTGCTTTTTCTCAAAAAAGCTATGGAAGAAGAGATCAGAAGTAGTGGACATTTCCTCTTATCTTGGACTGATATTTGATCATTGACTGCAAGTCCTAATTATTTACTGTGGAAATTTAAATTTAAGTAATTCACCACTATACAGTAACAGCTGGGTTGTCTAAACAGTGAGGTGAATTAATCTTTTGTGTTCACCTGGTTCCAGTTAACGAAACTTTAAATCTTTAAAATATATATTAAACATAGACTTTCAAATCTTGCCTCATGCATAGGTTTTTGATACTCAACCTGAAATTCAGGTTATCGTGACTCTATGGTAGGCTATAGGTCAGCAATTTAAACAAGAAGTTGGAAAGGTATATGTTTGAAAATCTACTTTTCGGAGCCAGAACATATGAAAATAAAATGAACATCAAGTCCCAAACAAACTGCTGTTTCGGAGAAGCAACTCTTTGTTTTTTTCACTTTAAATCTGAGGTGAAAACGTACAGGTAGAGAGCATCTGGACCCGGAGATCATTGTCTTTAATGACATTCTAATTAATTATTTCACTGACAATACAGGCTGTTTGAAGTTTAGGGGTAACAAGCATGGGGCTGGATGAACACAGCAGGTCAAGCAGCATCA
>JAHRHZ010000056.1:2036171-2099630 GCA_024137785.1 Ginglymostoma cirratum | reverse complement strand
GATGCTGCTTGACCTGCTGTGTTCATCCAGCCCCATGCTTGTTATCTCGGATTCTCCAGCATCTGCAGTACCTATTATCTCTGTTTGAAGTTTATTTCACTTGCAGGGAACAGGGAACACAACTGTTGGCATTGTCTCAAGATTGGGTTTCACAGCCTCTCGAGGAACAGTTTCAAAGGCATATGGTGGTGGTGAAAGGGGTGGGGAGTTATAAAATGGTATGGGATGATGCCTTCCTGTTTCCATGGCATTTCACGAGTTACCGGAAAGGGACAACACCACTCACCTCCAGACGGAGACTGAACCACTCAACAGACCAGTTAAGAACCTCTTCCTACTGCTGGCAATTTACCATTGGCAGATTGGCTCTCTGCTTGACGGGGTTCCTGCAGACTTGGAAAGACCCTCCTACTCATGCACTCTGTACCTCATGGAGGGACTACCCAGTGCCATTTGGCAGAAACACCACAACATCTTGCTCCACTGGATGGCACAACAATGTAGTTCGTTGGCCACAGGTGGTGATGGAGGGTCCCAGGGTTGCCAAACATTTAAGGTTCATCGTCACAGCCCCCAGTGCCATGATTAAATTACATCCCTAATACCTGCTCCTTAAAAAACGCTGCTGGTGAGTTCTTACAATTAAATGATTAAAGGAATGACGGTGCAAGGCTAAAAGAAATGGTGATGGGGCAAGAAACAAAGGATGGATCTAGAGATGGTAGATATCGGAAAAGCGATAGCGATAGGGTTATCACCAATGTCTGCTGTCCAAAAGCAAAACTGAAGGAAGATACACAAATGGAAAAGAAGGGTGCGGTGAGGGGGTTTGGAGGTCAAAATCTGAAAATGTTCAATTCTGGAAGCATCTACAGAAGAGAAGAGATATGTTTAGCTTCACTGGAGTTGTGTAGGTGACTGAGGGCAGAAAGGTCGGAGCCAGAGTTCATTGCAGAAGTAAAATGGCATGTGATTGGAAGTTTGCAGTGTCATTGGGAAAGGTTTTTAGCTCTTCACCTGGTGTGGGCCCATTCTAAACTCCCCTGGAGAAGGTGGTGGTGAGTTGTCTTCTTGAACTGCTGCAATCCATCTGTTGTGCAGACACTCACAATGGTGCTATATGTTTCAAGCTTTCGACCAGTGACAATGAGCCAACATTAACACAGCGACTTGGATTGTTATGAATGGGTTGAGGGGAACTTGGAGGTGATGGTAGTCCCATGCATCTCTGCTTGTCCTTCCAGGGCATAGATGTCAGAGGGGTAGGAGGAGCTGTTGACATGCTCTGCGAAAATTTGTTTTTAATATTCATTCACAGATGTGGGCCAGCATTTAATGCCCATCCCTAATTGCCCGGAGTGAGCCACAATGCTGGGGATCTGGAGTCAAATGTAGACTAGACTAGGTAAGGACAGCAATTTCCTTCCCTAACAGATGTGGGTTTTTCTGACAATTGATAATGGTTTCACAGTCATCATTAAACTCTTAAATCCAGATATTTTTTCCTTGAATTCAAATGCCACCATCTGCCATAATAACAAGCGTGGGGCTGGATGAACACAGCAGGTCAAACAGCATCATAGGAGCAGGAAAACGGATTCAAAGCCTTTTCTCCAGAACATTATCTGAGTCTCTGGATTAATAATTAGAGCACTGGCCTCTCTATTGGATCCCTAAGAGGTCACAGTCCATGTCTGGTCGCCCCCAGCATGCAGGAGACCAAATTATGAGCAGTAAATTCAATAAAGTCTACTTTAAAAAAAGTAGGAACTTCCAATGAAAATCAGATGTGCTGCCGACTCACAATCTAGCTGTTAACCTTCAGAAGAAAGGGGGAGGAGGGTATGTGAGGAGGCAGGGGTAGAATTGGCAGGAAAATGTCCTCAAAAGAGCAAACCAACAGGGTCCTTGGGAGTAACTCAACACTAACAATGAGCATTTTCCTCACTTTCTGAGAGGGGATAGTGGTGATGTTTGGAGTGATGTGGCACCTCTGCTTGTGAAATCACTTACAGTATTTTAACAAATAAAAACTAGCTCTTCCTCTATACCAGTTATGTGTGATTCAGGATACTGGGGGAGACGTGCAACAGTTGAATGGAAACGCATCACTGGGCAAGGCAATAGAATACTTTTGCCAAAGTAGCTGGAATTTGGAGTAGAACGTGAGGGCCCTGCTTGAGGCAAGTAACAAGCAGATTGGATTTCTCATTATCTTATTCGAGGGAAACAAAAAGTTAGCTGTGGTCTAATCATTCTTTTGTACAGCTTGTTCTGACACTTTCTCTGAATTAAGAACTCGCTCTCTGCAAATCCGTAATGAACCAAATGGGGGAACCAGTTACTGTACTGTGCTGAAATGTTGAACTGAATGCCATGATATAGCTGCAGCTTTTCCACACATCTCTAAGAGAGATGAAAGACTTCCGGACTAATTGAGTTTTTCACAGGCAAAATGAAGCTGCGGTCTGAGACGATTTGGCACATCATTTCCCACAAGCTATTGTTGTCGAGACTAACATGATAACAGGAGGCTTTTAAACCTTGATGCATTTCTGACCCCGACCCTCATGCCCCTAGCTGAAGAAGATAAGAAAGTGGTCAGGTGGTGTACAAATATTGCAGAAATTGCTGCTTGCTTTCAATCCAGGGCTGGTTGTGAAGGCACTGCTCCAAACAGCAACGTGTCTCACCCCCACATCGTCCAATAAACTACTTCAGCACGGTGCTGACTTTCTATCCACTGATGACCTTGAACATTTGAATTAGACTCCAGCACTGCTCCAGCTCTTGCATAACCATATTATATAACAGGACCACTGGCCTGCTGCAGCATGAGCGCAGTGACTTGACTTCTGGTAGAGTGCAGAGGCCGGGAGAGTGAACCTCCAGCAGCCAAATTCTGCAAGTTTCTATTCCCTGGTCAAGTATTTACATAGCATAAGCTCACAATGTGATAAATGACCTTGCATGGGAGTATGTCAGCCACAGAGGAAAACGTGAAATTACAGGTTTAAGTCTTTTCTATTCCTACCTTCAAGAGAATGCCTTTTAGGAAGGAAAAACAGAAAACAGTTATGAATATTTGCAACTTTTTTTTAAATTTCTGTTCATTTTTCTCGGGAACATGAGTTCACATCATGAGTCGTGATGACAAAAGATGTGCAGAACATCTATTCCACATCTTGCGTCTGTCAGCATAGTTGAATCCATTAATGTTTCCTTCAAACTGAGCCAGAGTAAACTGGGTCTGTAAGTTAATGTGTCCATCAATGCGCTGTATTGCTATGAAGATTCACCCAAGCCAATGTAAATAGAGCAGCCCCAAACAATTAATTGGGTCTGTTACAAGCCAAGCTATTAAACAGAATGCAAAGAATGCTGCCAGAAACCTCTGGCATGCCACTAGAATACTGGTTAGAAATAAATCAAATAGTGAGCATTTCAAAATTGGGTAGTCGGCCCGTTAGTAAAACTAATTCGTCAAATCTTTCAAAATGTTCACGGATAAATGTACAGCCTGGTATTGCTGATAAGAATGTTACAGTATCAGATGAAATGAGTCGAGGATGAAGTCAATATTACAACGTGGAAGTTGGTTGGAAATATGCAGATATGCGGTTGAAACTTCATCATATGACACATGGATTGCAAAGAATCTGATTCAGCCTCGAACATTTGCTGAGGGAGGGATGGAGATGGTGGGCAACTTGAATGGAAGAATTTCTCATCCCTGTTTTCAACTCCCTCCATGGCCTTCTCCCTCCCTCTTTCTGTAATCTCCTCCAGACTTACGCATCTCCAAGACAGTTGTGTTCCGCAATTCCCCAATTTTAATCACCCTATTATGGGAGGCCATGCCTTGAATTACTAAGGGGCTAAACTGCGTAACTCCCTTCCTGAAATGCTCCACTTCTCTTTGCTCCTTAAAAACTAGCCCTTTTAGTCATCTCTTCTAATATCACATTGTCATAGAGTCCTAAAGTCCTACAGCACAGAGACAGGCCCTTCAGCCCAAACTGGTCCATGCCAACCAAAATGTCCATCCTCGCTAACCCCATTACCCTGCACTTGGCCCATATTCTTTGAAACCTTTCCTATCCATGTATTCGTCCAAATGCCTCTTGAATACTGTTAAGTACTCGCATCAACCATTTCCGCTGGCAGCTCATTCCATATGACTACGATCCTCTGTGTAAAAATATTGCCCCTCAGGTTCCCATGTATTCTTTCCCCTCTTACCTTAAACTGATGCCCTTTCATCCTCAATTCCCCAACTCTGGGAAAAAGACCGAATGCATTCATCCTATCCATGACGTTCATGACCTTATACACTTTTATAAGATCCACCCTCAGTCTCCTTTGGTCTAAAGAAAGAAGTCCTACCTTGTCCAACTTCTCCCTATAACTCAGACCCTTGAGCTCTGCCAACATCCTTGTAAATTTCTTCCGCACTCTTTCCAGTTTAATAACGTCCTTCCCATAGCAAGGTGGCCAAAATTGAACACAAATCTCCACGCACAGCCTCACCACTATCCTGTACAACTGCAACATAATTTCCCAACTTCTATACTCAATGCCCTGACTGATGAAGGCCAGTATGCCAAAAGCCTTCTTCAGTCTCCACCTGTCTACTTGTAACTCCACTTTCAGAGAACCGTACACCTGAACTCCAAGGTCCCTCTGTTCCATGACACTCCTTAAGCCCTACCATTCACCATGAAACTCCTACCTTGATTTGACTTTTCAAAATGCAACACCTCACACTTATCTATATTAAACTTCATTTGCTATTTCTCAGCCCACTTCACCAGCTGATCAAGATCCTGCTGCAATTTCTGATAACCTTCCTCACTGTCCACGATACCGCCTATTTTAGTGTCATCTGCAAAATTACTAATCATGCCTCGTACATTCCCATCCAAATTAATGATATAGATAACAAACAGCAATGGGCCAAGCACTGATGTCTGAAGCATACCACTAGTCACAGGCCTCCACAAGTATCCTTCCACTGTTACTGTCTGCTTCCTACCATCAAGCCAAAAGTGTATCCAATTTGCCTGCTCTCCCTGGATTCCATGCAATCTAACCTTCCAGGGCAGCCTACCATATGGAAGCTTATCAAAGGTTTTACTGAAATCCATAGAGACTACATCTACCATCCTGCCCTCATCAACCTTCCTGGTCACTTTATCATAGAACTTGAACAAATGTGTGAGGCATGATCTCCCACACACAAAACCATGCTGACTACTCCCAATCAAACCCTGTCCTTCCAAATGCATGTATATCTTATCCGTCAGAATCTTCTCAAGTAACTAACCTACCACCGATGTTATTCTTACAGATCTATAATTCCCAGGTTTTTCTTTGCTGCCCTTCTTGAATAAGGGCACAACATTTGCTAACGTCCTGTCTTCTGGGACCTCACCCATGGCTAACGATGATGCAAATTGTGTGATTTAACATCAAATTTTGTCTGTTAATGTTCCTATAAGTTGCACTCAGATATTTTACTGTGTCAAAATTATTACAGAAATGCAATTTTCTTCTGTTGTGAACCAGAAAAGTCTCAGGGCCAGCCTCTTATCCATGCTCAGTTTGCTCATCAGTGGTGACACTGCACATAGTTTCAAAGGGAAGCGAAGTGCAATGTCACCACTAAGTTGAGGGAAAATCTCTCAAATTTGAAGTCACCGATGATTCCTTCCTTCCCAACATTTGCATGTACTAATTTTTTTTAATCCATTCTTGGGATATGGGCATCATCACTAAGGCTGTCATTTATTACCTAGATACCCCTGAGAAGATGGAGTTGAGCTGGCCTCTTGACCTTCTGCAGTTCTTGCACTGGAGGCACTCATATAATGCCACGTGGTAAGGAGTTCCAAGATTTTGACCCAACAATGGTGAAGCAAGGGTGGAATATATCCAAGATAACAAGGTGTAGAGCTGGATGAACACAGCAGGCCAAGCAGCATCAGAGGAACAGGAAGGCTGACGTTTTGGGCCTAGACCCTTCTTCAGAAGTCTTTCTACACCTTGTTATCTCAGATTCTCCAGCACCTGCAGTTCCTACTATCTCTGGAATATATCCAAGTCAGGATGGTGTGTGACTTGCTGTGGCAACTTGAAGGTATGCCCCTTTCCTGCAAGGTGACAGAGTTTTTGAATAAAAACCGAAAGAACTGCGGATGCTGTAAATCAGGAACAAAAACAAAGTTGCTGGAAAAGCTCAGCAGGTCTGGCAGCATCTGTGAAGGAAAAAACAGAGTTAACATTTTGGGTTCGGTGACCCTTCCTCAGAACATTAACTCTGTTTTACCCTTCACACATGCTGCCAGACCTGATGAGCTTTTTCAGCAACTTTCTTTTTGTTTGTGACAGAATGTTTGAGTTTGGGAAATGCTGTCAAATAACTAATAACTGGTGATCACAGGCTGATTGGAAACAGTAGAAAGTCCCTATGCTGCATTGCTTGGTTTATAAGCGAGTTTCAAAAGGATGTCTCATACTGTGAAATCATAGATCGATGCAAAAGAACTGTGAAAAAGGTAAGAAAAATCAATGGTAACTTAAAGATGAAAGCCATTATATAAAAAGTTCATACTCTAGATATTCTGCCAAACCTACAGAATTCCATTGCTCCCCCTTTTCAGTGCCTCTGGATGATGTCATGTGTTCACAAACAACTATAAAAAACAGAATTGTGGTTGAACTCAAGATCACTGATTCTATTGTGCAGAGAGAGAAAGGAAAGTCAGAATGATCACCAGATCAGTATAACATTACGAATTTTGAAAGAGTTGGAACAGTTCACTTTTCTAAATATAACACACAATTGCTGCTGATAAGAAGAGTTTAAACATTGCAGAGATTCTCAGCTTGTCTTTAGCTACACCAGAAATATGATCTCAGCTCAAGATCTTCACTTAACAGTTGCACATATAACAACTACATTAACAACAGACGAAGTGACAAGCTCTGTCCTCCATAGAGCATTATTATTCAATATAATTCCAAATATATTCTTCCATTTTTGTAAATATTATCCTTCTCTCTTTTTTTCCATATTTATTGTACCGTGCATTTTTCAGCAAGGGCTTTAATTAAGTGAGTAGCATATCTGCCTGTTTGTAGCCAGAGGTTGCTTGAATATGCCAATTAGGGTTCTAGTCAGACCCAGCTTCAGTTTGAGAGCACAGATAGGTGAAGTGAGAGTAATTCATGTTACATTCATTTTATCATCTGCTGAACAGTCATGGCGACAGCTCAAGAGAAAGCAATAAAAATGTGGGGAATTCTTTTGTGCAGTCAGGAACTTCAACAATAATTTGCACTGAAATGTGCTCTGAAGTATGGTAAAACATCCCAGCGTGCGTCACAGGGGTATTATCAAATGAAACCTCACACAAAGACATATCAAGAGGTAGTAAGGCAGATGACAAAAAGCTTGGTCAAAGTGTTAGACTTTGAAGAACATCTTGGACGAGGGGAGAGAGGCACTGAGGTGAAGGTATGGCCCCTAGTGGCGGAGAGATTAGAATTAGGGATGGGCTAGATGCCATGTCTGGAGAAGTGCAGATATCTCAGAGAGGTGAGGAACTGGAGGAGATTACAAGAGATAGCATGATGCAAGGGATGGCATGTTGAAAAGAAGGACAAGAGTTGTGAAATAGATATGTTGCTATTTGTTTCCTTTATTCTTTCATGGGATGTGAGCATCTCTGCAATGCCTACAATTGTTGTCCACTCATAACTGAACCAAGTGGCTTGCCTGGCCACTTCAGAGTCAGCCACAGTGCTGCGGTTCTGGAGTTATATGAAAGGATGGCAAAAATCCTTCCCTAAAGGTTGCAAATGAATCAGATATATTTTTAAAACAATTTATGACAGTTTTGTCATCACTATTACAATTCAATGGAATTTAAATTGCACTACCTGCTATGATTGGATTTGAACCCATTTTCATAAAGCATTAGCCAGTTATTCTGGAATACTAGTTGAGTAAAATGACCACTACACAATTAAATCTATATGTGGGAGCTGTTGTAGGTCAACAACTACAGGCTTGGTGAACCTAAGCTTCTGGTGAATTTGGATATGGGTATCTGAGTTTTGGATGATCTCAAGTTCAGAACAGGTATAATATGAGAAGCCATCATCGATGCATTGGAATAATCAAGCACAGAGATAACAAAAGCAGATATGTGGGTTTCAGGTGACATTGACCTGAGTACAGCATGTACTTAGGCAACATTAGAGTGGTGGAAATAGACAGGTCTTAGTAACAGTATGGAGAGGTGATCCTCAGCATATCTTGAAATATGACACCAAGGTCAGAATCTTTGGAGCTGACAGTCTTTGGAGTTCCATTCCTCAAAATACAGTGAATTCAGAATCTTTAAATAGTAGATACATTCCTGATTATCTAGAGTATGAAAGATTATCAGGGACAGGCAGGAATGTAGAAGTTCAAGTCAATTCAGCCATGATCTTCTGGAAGGACAGAGCAGGCTTGAAAGGCCGGGGGCTTACTCTTGTTCCTGCTTTGTATGTTGTGAATAGTCTGGTTGCCCGAGTGAGGGATGGAGTTGGCAGCTAGCGATTGACCCAAAACAACAGGAATTTTGGGTGAGTCACACCTTGCAGCCTTGACAGCCAAAGTAATGGCTGGTGAAGATAAATAATTAAAATGACGGATGTTCAAAGCAGACCAGAACTGAAAGATTGCAGGTATTTCAAGGAGGGTTCCTCCTAGTGACAAAATGAAATGCAGGTGGTCACTAATGCCTTGTGCTTGACCCACTCAAGACCAGCTCCCAAAACATCTCCCTCCCTCCAAGACCCAAATTAACATGGGAGCTGGCTGACTTCTCACCTGCCAACAGGGGACAATGCAATGACTGGTTTATTTTAACTATTATTTTAGAAAAAGGTTTCTAAAGAAAACAATCAGAACTTTAAAAAAAATGGAAAGCTGGTAGGAGAATGGGATTTTACATGGAAGTTGACAGACAGGGAATAAAGGGGAGTGTTACATAGCAGTAGAGTTGTTGAGAGAGGATTATACTGGGAGTCATTGGAGTTGGAACATCAGTACACCATGGGAGGTTACACATGTGATTGACACCAATCCTCTGCACAGTTTTCATAGAATATAGAAAAGTACAGAACAGTACAGGCCCTTCGGCCCATGATGTTGTGCCGACCTATTATCCTACTGATATCAAACTACCCTGCATACCCTACATTTTACTATCCTCCATGTGCCTATCCAAGGGTCGCTTAAAAGTCTCTAAAGTGTCTGACTCCACTACCACTGCCGGCAGCGCATTCCACACGCCCACCACTTCCTGAATCCTATTAGCTTTAGGGCTCTTTGGTTTTTCGCTAAAACAGGTCTTTGCTATTTTTGGCATGTCGATTTTGAGATGGCCTCACTTCATTGAAACATAGAAAATAGGGGCAGATATAGGCCATTCAGGCCTTTGAGCCTGCTCCACTATTCAATATGGTCATGGCCTATCATCCAAGTCAACGCCCTGTTTCTGCTTTCTCCCCATACCCTTTGATCTCTTTAGCCCTAAGAACTAATCGCCCAGTCCCCTAACAGTGTCATTTGCATCATTGGTCTTGACTCTGGCAGCAAATGCAACATTATGAAACATGTGGATGGCATGGAAATAACACAGTGCAAACTCAACAAAATTCCAGAGTTTTGCCAAAGGAGGCAGGGGATCATTCATAAAAATTCCGAACAGATGGTAGCTGAAATGTAATATTACCAGCTGCATTTATATTGCATATTGGATGAAATATGATGCATCACAAATATAAATTAAATTGAAATTGAATTAGTTTAGAAAGAGCTGGCAGTAATAGTAACCAAAACCTAATGTGTAAAGCAATTACAAAAACTAATAAAATGGGAAGACATGTAGCTAGAGAACTGCATTACAAATTTACTGAGGTGCTCTGAAACATTACGATGCACTGGTAAGATTTTGACAAACAGGATATAAAATGCTAGCTGTTACATTTAAAAGGAATGCACAAACAGTGGAGACAGTGCAAAGAGAAACAACTAGAAGGATTCCACATAAAATCAGAAGACAGCGCACGTCAAAAAGCTCCAGCTCGTTTGCAGGATAGAAACTGACTTTCTTCAAAGCACACACTCTAACAAATGACAAGATAATTGTCAATGGCGTTACGATGTTGTACACGCTAAGGTTAAAGACACAACAGTGGAGGCTACAAATTAATGAAGCACCTTGAGCACATTAACAACGGAGTTGGATATCAGCTGTGGCTCAGATGGAAGCACACCTGGCTCGGAGTGAGAGTGTTTGGTTCAAGTCTGCACTCTAGTGTAAAAATCTAGGCTGATATATCTAATGTATTTCTAAGGGAATTTTGGAGTTCACAGCTTTACTCCCTCCAAAACCTAACCTTTGGCATTGGGCTTCTGTAGGGCAGTGGTAATGTCCCTATCTCCAAGTCTGCGCTCATGTCAGGGTCAGGTCTGCATTCAGCATCCCCACAGGTGTGTCTGAACAGATTGACTAACTACATAAAAAGGGACAGAGTCAGGTTCTCGGGGTGCTGTGGTAATGTTCTCCGTGGGCCACATTTAAGTCATTGTCACAGAATCATACAGTACAGAAACAGACCCTTCGGGTCCATGCTGAACATAATCCCAAACTATACTAGTCCCACCTGCCTGCTCCTGGCCCATGTCCCTTCAAATTGTTCCTATTCATTTACTTATCCGAATGCCTTTTAAAACATTGTAACTGTACTCACATCCACCACTTCCTCAGGAAGTTCATTCCACACACGAACCACCCGCTGTGTAAAGAATTTGCCGCACACCTCTTTTTCAAATGTCTCTCCTCTCACCTTAAAAATACGTCCCCTAGTTTTGAAATCCCCCATCCTAGAAGTCCTGCCTGAAGTTCTGAAGGAGGATCACTGGACTCAAAACTTTAAGCGTTCTTCCTCTCCACAGAAGCTGCCAGAGCTGCTGAGTTTCTCCAGCGATTTCTGTTTCTGTTTCTGATTTCCAGCATCCGCAGTTCTTTAATAAAAACCGAAAGAACTGCAATGCTGTAAGTCAGGAACCTTCTGAGGAAGGGTCATTGGACCGAAATGTTAACTCTGTTTTTCCCTTCACAGATGCTGCCAGACCTGCTGAGCTTTTCCAGCAACTTTGTTTTTGTTCCCGCAGTTCTTTGTTTTCTTTTGTTAAGTCCTGCCTGCCCTGGAGGTGTATCCGAGCAAGCTGATTAAAAATCAAAAGGGACACACCACTGGGAATTTGGCACGAAGGGTGCTGGAATGGGTAGGTGATGGCTTAGAGGTATTATGGCTGGACTATTAGTCCAGAGACCCAGGTAATGTTCTGCAGACCTGGGTTCGAATCCTGCTATGGCAGATGGTGGAATTTGAATCTAATAATAATCTGGAATTAAGAATCCAATGATGACCATGAAGCCATTGTCAATTGTCAGGAAAACCCCATCTGGTTCACTAGTGCCCTATAGGGAAGGAAATCTGCCATCCTCAGCTGGTCTGGCCTACATGTGACTCCAGACCCACAGCAATGTGGTTGACTCATAACAGCCCTCTGGGCAATAAATGCTGCCTAGCCAGTGATGTCCACAACACATGAATGAATTAAAAAAATGCAGCAGTGCTATGCAATAAGGGATTAAGATGGCTTCCAGACAGCCTTTTCTAACAGCTTTGAAGACTCTGTGCTCCCACGAGTAGATGGGTTATGTGAGGCTGTAGCCCGTTCCTCATTCAAAGTGGCCACTCCTGAAGGTTTTGTGGTACTTCAGCTGGTGCTGAGTAAGGTGGACAGATCACAGCACCTCCTCACGCGTCCTGGGCTTGTCCAAGCTGGCACTGGGCACTGGATTGTTCCGTTATACTGATTGCCTGCCTTTCGTGGTTATATCTGTAACTGGGTGTTCTCGGAAGGGTGAGTGCGTTTTGTTCAATGGCACACTTCAGGCCTTTTACTACTGATGGGCATCAGAGGGGTTGCCATTATCACCTGAAGATTAGTATTTTCAATGAATTTGTTAATTTCCTTTGAAGATTCTGATTTCATTAGTGACACTTTATAGGGCTATCAATTCATTAATTTTTTTTTTTAGAGTTTGCCCGGAGCTTTATTTTATAACAAACAGTTTAAAGTCAGACTGTTGGATGTTAGGAATTAGGAGGTATTCTGTGAATATACCTAGCATCACACCCTAGCAGGGCAGCATGGTGGCTCAGTGGTTAGCACTGCCACCTCACAGCAGCAGGGACCCGGGTTTAATTCCACCCTCAGGCAACTGTCTGTGTAGAGTTTGCACATTCTCCCAGTGTCTGCGTGAGTTTCCGCTTGGTGCTCCGGTTTCCTCCCACGGTCCAAAGATGTGCAGGTTAGGGTGGATTGGCCAGGCAAAATTGCCTGCAGAGTCCAGGGATGTGCAGGCTGCATGGGTTAGCCGTAGGAAATGCAGGATTACAGGGATAGGGTGGGTCTGGGTGGAATAATCTTCAGAGGGTTGGTGCAGACTTGACGGGCTGAATGGCCTGCTTACACACTATCGGGATTCTTTGAAGGAAAAAGGATGTGTATCCAGTTTCATACTTGACCCTCTAGCTTGGATCTATTTAACAGTACTAATTTCAGAAGTCAAAATGATAAACGAAAAAAAAGAGGTGATTTATATCAAGCTAAAAATGGTCTTTTTTATGCTAGAGATTAGATTAACTTACCAAGCATGGGAGAAGAGATCTGGACAAAGGACATTTAAAACACCATTGGATATTGGAAGGAACTCATGACAAACTGGACTCTGACATTCTTGTATTATCTTGTATTTGCAGGTCTCATGAGGAAAGGTTGAGGGAGCTGGGGCTTTTTTCATTGGAGCGAAGAAGGATGGGAGGTGACTTGATAGAGGTGTTCAAGGTGATGAGAGGCATAGATAGAGTGGATAGTCAGAGACTTTTTCCCAGGGCGGAAATGACTATGACAAGGGGGCATAATTTTAAGGTGATTGGAGGAAGGTATAGGGGAGATGTCAGAGGGAGGTTCTTTACACAGAGAGTGGTGGGCGTGTGGAATGCGCTGCCTGCAGTGGTAGTGGGGTCAGAAAACTTTCGAGACTTTTAAGCGACTCTTGGAAAGGCACATGGAGGATAGTAAAATGTAGGGTAGGCGGGGTAGATTGATCTTAGCAGGATAATAGGTCAGCACAATATTGTGGGCCGAAGGGCCTGTACTGTGCTGTACTGTTCTATGTTCTTTGTTCTATTGTGTATATATGATTATACATTATAATAACTGCATTTGCAACTCGGTTACTTTCCCTTGAACTATTTGCTTCACACATTGTTTGATCTTGGCTGCCATTTCACCCAGCTCCTCTTCTTAGATACAATTGGATATCGTATTATCATACATTTAATTTCATCTAATGTGCAAGATTATGTAGCTGGCAGTATTACAATTCTGCCACCCATCTCAGAATTTGCACAAATAACATCCCATCTCTTGTTGCAAATCCATAGCAACATTTTCTTTTTATTTTGTTGATATCTCCAGTTTGATCTAACTGTTTGCTGCTCAACAGCAACTACATTGTTAAGGGAATACTTCAAAATTCAGAAATCCTTGTTATTTACATTTTCCTTCCTACAAAACAAACAGAGTGCATTTATTTATAACTAAATGATTCACAGCTATCCTTTCAGACGTTAATAGGAATTCTGTAATGCAATATGCTTGTAGTAAAGGTGGGGATTATCTATTCTGAACCAGAACAGAAATGCTGGAAGTGTTTAACGGGTCAGGCAGTATCTGTAGAGAAAGAAGCAACATTAATGGGTTGAATCTTACTGGCACCACAGAGGAAGATTTGAAGGTGGGTCTGAGTGAGAAATTGGCAACATGATGCGTTTCCACCTCCAGCAGATCATGCCAGGGTCAGTTTCATAGCAGCTACCTATCCGCAAGTGTTGGGTGGCCAAATGGTCCAATGGTCTCCAATTGGAGGAACACAGAGGACTCCATGAGAGAGGGGCTCTGTTGAGTGTCAAGAACAGCAGCTCATGGACTGGTAGACGAGGGGCGGTGAGATATGGCAAAGGAATCAGAGTGTCCATGCCTCAATGAACAGATAGTGGGCATGAAAAGCCATACCTGCAGCTGACAGTGATTCTCCAGAGGCCTTTAGCTTTTTGCTGGTGCCCATACCAGCCTGATTATTTTCAGCACTACCATTTTCAGGTACCCACACAGCGCCCCCAACCAGTTGTCCCAGAAGGTAGCTATACCAGGCCCCTAAGGCTACAGGAACTCTGATCAGCACTTCAACCTCAAGAATCCACCTGTCCGGCTTAAATCAATGGAGAGTACAGTGGCAGCCAGTGAAGCTGAATCTCGGATAATCATGCCAGGGGCTCTGCAATCCTATTGATCCTGGCTTCTGAACATAACCAGTCTGCATTTCTTTATTCGTTCGTGAGATGTGGGTGTCAACGCCAAGGCCAATATTCACTGCCCCTCACAACTGACCTTGAATTGAGCAGTTTGCTCAGCCATTTCTGGGACAGTTAAGAATCAACCACATTGCTGTGGGTCTGGAGTCACGCGTCGACCAGAGCAGGTAAGGGTAACGTATTTTCCTCACTAAAGAACACTAGGTTATATTTCACATTTATTGCTTTCATTTAGATTCTACCAGCTGTCATGGTGGGATTTTGAATCCATGACCCCGATGCGTGAATCTGCTTGGGCATCTGGATTACTTTAGTCCAGTGAAATTACCGTTTACACTACTGTCTCCCGCTATCATTGAAACAGCTCAAAGGTATCAACCTGAAACATTAACTCTGTCTCTCTCTGCGCAGATGCTGCCTGACCTGCTCAGTAGTTCAAACACTTGCTGTTTTTATTTCTGGTCTCCTGCATCCATAGTATTGCACCACTGCATCGATTACCTATCCTTCTTCGCATGAGCAGTGACATACTCTGAGCCAACACTTTCAAGTTGGCATAGTGCTAAATAGAAGACTGTTAGACATATCATTTACACCGCTTTAAATAAAATTCTCGTAATCCACACTGGCAGTTGTACAAGTCGATTAGTCTGCAGTAGTTTGCACTTAAAGATGTGTAAATGAAGCAAATGAAACTTCTTCCCCAAACATTGAACTTAAAACTTACACTTCACACTCTCATTAAAGACTCTGCAATGAACTTCAGGCAGGAGAAAATAGTTCTTGTGCAATTCATAACCATTTCAATCTTGATTGGACGTAACTGACAATTTCTCAACATTGCATTGACAGAAACTGTCTTTTCCTTGCAGCTTGGTTAAAATCTGCACAAACGTTTCTGTAGAGCCAGTGTGGCACAGAGTGAGCTGTCAGTGGTTCTGCTTGATAGGTTAGTTTACAGTTTAAGCCATTTCAACGTAAACAATTTTCTAAAATAATTACATCACATGCATGATCTCGCACATCATGATCTTCTTTCACGTTTCTATTCTGCATATTCTGATTAACTTTTGCAGCAGTTTATAAACAAGTACTGTCCTATTTCCCTGTCAGGAAAGGGTGAGTCACTGCTTTAAAACTTTAGGCAGCAGCAGCACCTCGGGAAGCACAGGTTTCTGGGAAAGGAGGGACTTTTTTTTCCCCTCTCAGCTATGTAAGTGAGTGTTTTCTAAACCCGAGACCCTACTTTGTAGGGCCTCCCACCCATCCACCTCCTCTAACCTTATACACCAGGGACAAATCAGGTAAACTTTCTCTTCTTTCTTTTTACTTTCTGATAAGGGGACTAGCAGGGATGGCAGTGCAGGGAGAGGAATGTTCCTCCTGCAGGATGTTTGAGGTGAGGGACGCCATTAGTGTCCCGTCCAAGTACATCTGCAGGAAGTGCACCCAACTCTTGCTCCTCCAAGACTGCATTAGGGAACTGGAGCAGGAGCTGGATGAACTTCGGATCATTCGGGAGGCACAGTCTGTGATAAATAAGAGTTACAGGGAAGTAGTTACTACTAGGCACGAAGAAAGCTGGGTAACTGTTAGAAGGGGGAAAAAACAGTCAAGTGCAGGGATCCCCTGTGGTCGTTCCCCTGAAAAACAAGTATACCATTTTGGATACTGTTGGGGGGGATGACTTACCAGGGGCATGCACTGGGGTGCAGGTCTCTGGCACAGAGTCTGTCCCTCTTGCACAGAAGGGAAGGGAGGAAAGGAGGAGAGTGTTAGTCATTGGGGACTCAATAGTTAGAGGGTCAGATAGAAGGTTTGTTGGGAACGAAAAAGACTCACAGTTGGTGTGTTGCCTCCCAGGTGCCAGGGTCCGTGATGTCTCGGATCGTGTCTTTGGGGTCCTGAAGGGAGAGGGTGACCAGCCCCAAGTCGTGGTCCACATAGGTACCAACGACATAGGTAGAAAGAGGGATAGGGATGTAAGGCAGGATTTCAGGGAGCTAAGGTGGAAGCTGAGAGCTAGAACAAACAGAGTTGTTATCTCTGGTTTGTTACCCGTGCCACGTGATAGCGAGGCGAAGAACAGGGAGAGATATCAGCTGAACACGTGTGGCTGCAGGGATGGTGCAGGAGGGAAGGTTTCAGGTATATGGATAACTGGGGCTCATTCTGGGGAAGGTGGGACCTCTACAAACAGGACAGTCTTCACTTGAACCAGAGGGGTACTAATATCCTGGGTGGGAAATTTGCTAGTGCTATTCGGGTGGATTTAAACTAGCTCAGCAAGGGGATGGGAACCTGTGGTGTAGTTCCAGTACACAGGAGGATGAAAGTAGGGAGGACATGGACAGGATTTCACCGTCACAGGAGTATGCTGGCAGACAGCAAGCTGGTTTGAAGTTTGTCTACTTCAACGCCAGGAGTATCTGGAATAAAGTAGGTGAGCTTGCAGCCTGGATAGGTACCTGGGACTTCGATGTTGTGGCCATTTTGGACACATGGATAGAGCAAGGTCAGGAATGGATGTTGCAGGTTCTAGGGTTTAGATCTTTCATAAATATCAGGGAAGGTGGTAAAAGAGGGGGAGGTGTGGCTTTGTTAGTCAAGGACAGTATAACGGTGGCTGAAAGAACTTTTGACGAGGACTTGTCTATTGAGGTGGCATGGGCTGAGGTCAGAAACAGGAGGAGAGGTCACAGTGCTGGGAGTTTTTTATAGGCCTCCGCAAAGTTCCAGGGATGTGGAGGAGAGGATTGGCAAAACGATTCTGGGCAGGATTGAAAGGAACAGGGTGGTCATTATGGGAGACTTTAACTTCCCCAACATTGACTGGAAAAGCTATAACTCTAGTACGTCGGATGGATCAGTTTTTGTCCAATGTGTGCAGGAGGCTTTCCTGACACAGTGTGTCGAAGGGCCGACAAGAGGGGAGGCCACACTGGATCTGGTACTTGATAATGAACCAGGCCAGGTATTTGATTTAGTGGTAGGTGAGCACTTTGGAGAGAGTGACCATAAATCGGTTACGTTTAGTTTAGCGATGGAAAGGGATAGGAACATGCCAGTGGGCAAGAGTTATAGATGGGGGAAGGGCAATTATAATGCGATTAGGCAAGACTTAGGAGGGATAGAATGGGGTAGCAAAATGCAGGGGATGGGGACAATCGAAATGTGGAGCTGGTTTAGGGAACAGATATTGCGTGTCCTTGATAGGTGTGTCCCTGTCAGGCAGGGAGGAAGTGATAAGGTAAGGGAACCGTGGTTTACAAAAGAAATTGTATCTCTTGTTAAGCGGAAGAGGGAGGCTTATGTGACACTGAGACGAGATGGCTCAGATGAGGCGATGGAGAGTTACAGATTAGCCAGGAAGGATTTAAAGAGAGAGTTAAGAAGACCAAGGAGGGGACATGAGCAATCATTAGCAGGTAGAATAAAGGAGAACCCTAAAGCTTTCTATAGGTATGTGAGGAATAAAAGGATGACTAGGGTAAGAATAGGGCCAGTCAAAGACAGAAGTGGGAAGCTGTGTGTGGACCCTGTGGAGATCAGAGGGGTGCTAAACGAATATTTCTCATCTGTTTTCACTCGGGAAAAGGAGAATATTGTAGAGGAGAAGACTGAGATACGGGCTATTAGACTTGAAAGGATTGAGGTTAGTAAGGAGGAGGTGTTATCAATTCTAGAAGGTGTGAAGGTAGATAAATACCCTGGGCCGGATGAGATTTTTCCGAGGATTCTCTGGGAAGCTAGGGAGGAGATGGCGGAGCCTTTGGGCTTGATCTTTGAGTCGTCATTGTCTACAGGTTTAGTACCAGAGGACTGGAGGATTGCAAATGTTGAGCCCTTGTTCAAGAAGGGCAGTAGAGATGACCCAGGTAATTATAGACCAGTGAGCCTTACGTCTGTTGTAGGAAAAGTTTTGGAAAGGATTATAAGAGATAGGATTTATAATCATCTAGCAAGCAACAATTTGATTGGAGATAGTCAACATGGATTCGGCAAGGGCAGGTCGTGTCTTACAAACCTCATTGAGTTTTTTGAGAAGGTGACCAAGCATGTGGATGAGGGTAGGGCAGTTGACGTGGTGTACATGGACTTCAGTAAAGCCTTTGATAAGGTTCCACATGGTAGGCTATTGGAGAAAATGCGGAGGCATGGGATTGAGGGAGATTTAGCAGTTTGGATTAGAAACTGGCTTTCTGAAAGAAGGCAACGAGTGGTGGTTGATGGAAAATATTCAGCCTGGAGTCCGGTTACTAGTGGTGTGCCACAAGGATCTGTTTTGGGACCACTGCTGTTTGTCATTTTTATAAATGACTTGGACACAGGCATAGGTGAATGGGTTAGTAAGTTTGCAAATGACACTAAAGTCGGTGGAGTGGTGGACAGTTTGGAAGAATGTTGCAGGTTGCAGGGAGACTTGGATAAACTGCAGAATTGGGCTGAAAGGTGGCAAATGGAGTTCAATGCAGATAAATGTGAGATGATTCACTTTGGGAAGAATACTAGGAAGGCAGAATACTGGGTCAATGGAAAGATTCTTGGTAGTGTGGATGTGCAGAGGGATCTTGGTGTCCAGGTACATAGATCCCTGAAAGTTGCCACCCAGGTTGATAGTGCTGTTAAGAAGACATATGTTAGGTTTCATTGGTAGAGGGATTGAGTTCCGGAGCCGTGATGTCATGCTGCAACTGTACAAAACGCTAGTGCGGCCTCACTTGGAATATTGCGAACAGTTCTGGTCGCCCCATTACAGGAAGGATGTGGAAGCATTGGAAAAGGTGCAGAGGAGATTTACCAGGATGTTGCCTGGTCTGGAGCAAAGGTCTTATGAGGAAAGGCTGAGGGACTTGGGTCTGTTCTCATTGGAGAGAAGAAGGCTAAGAGGGGATTTAATAGAGACCTACAAAATGATCAGAGGATTAGATAGGGTGGACAGTGAGAGTCTTTTTCCTAGGATGATGACGTCGGCTAGTACGAGGGGGCATAGCTGCAAATTGAGGGGTGATAGATTTAAGACAGATGTCAGAGGCAGGTTCTTTACTCAGAGTGGTAAGGGCGTGGAATGCCCTGCCTGCCAATGTAGTTAACTCAGCCACATTAGGGGCATTTAAACAGTCCTTGGATAAGCATATGGATGATGATGGGATAGTGTAGGGGGATGGGCTTAGATTAGTTCACAGGTCGGCGCAACATCGAGGGCCGAAGGGTCTGTTCTGCGCTGTATTGTTCTATGTTCTATGTTCTATGTTCTCCCTTCCTTCAGTATTCCATTTATTACTGTAAACTATTTATTGCAGTTTGACTGCTTTTGAATTCATAGAGAATGATGTTGTTTTAAATATGGCCACTCCTGTGTTATGAATTTCGACAATCCCAAAGGCCTCTTCTTGCTTGAGCTCAGTGATAATTAGCTTAAACTTACTATGCAAAATATAGGCAGTCATGTTCCTGAGGGGATAGCTAATATGTTGTGACTGCTCCAGCTCTTGGCCAAGGAGAAGGGGGAGGAAAGGGATGCTGGATGTACAAGAAAGAAGCTTATTAAAATACAGAAATAACTGCTTATTTTTATTTATTAACAGGATGAGGATGTCACTGGCTAGGCAGCATCTATTGCCCATCTCTAAATGCCCAGAGGGCAGGTAAGAGTCAACTGCATTGTTGTTGTGGGTCTAGACTCACATGTAGGCCAGACCAGGAAAGGATGGCAGTTTCCTTCCCTAAAAGACATTAGTGGACCAGATGGGTTTTCCCTGACAATCAACAATGGATTCACGGCCATCATCAACCTCTTAACTCCAGATTTTTTATTGAATTCGTAGTCCGCAATCTGCCTTGGCAGGATTCAAACCTGGGTCCCCAGAACATTATCTGGGTCTCTGAATTAACAATTCAGTGATAATACCACTAGGCCATCATCTTCCCTCCTGCTCATGTATTATTGTGTGTTACTATGTAGCGTTATTGTGTGTCATTTCTATTTCTAACAGCTAAACAGACCATCCTGCGTGCAACTATGTCGGGTGATGGTTGTAAGAAAATGATAAGTCTGTCAGGGCTTTACATCAGTGTTCACAATCTGACTTCTTCAGATCGTAGGTCTAACATATAATAATTCTGTGGTTTTATAAAAGGACAATAATTCAATTACTTTGAGACTAAATAAAATCATCAACTTGTGGTCTGTATGGATATTGACAGTATGACCACAGGCAAAATCTTTTCACAAAATCCTCCCGGTCTATCTGTAATAAAAGCAAAATACTGCAGACACTGGAAACCTGAAATAAAAACTGCAAATGCTGGAGAAACTCAGCAGGTCTGGCAGCATCTGTGGACAGTAAAACAGAGTTAACGCTTGGTGTCCAGTATGACCCCATTATGAAACCAGTTTCTGTTTTCCATGTTTAATTACTGACTTACCTAAGTCTACCTTACCAGCCGAACAGTTAATGAACATGGAAGCAAATAAACAGAAGATTTGCATTTATGTAGTATCTTTCATATGACCATAGTCCCAAAGTGCTTTGTAGCTACTGAGACCATTTTGGTTTTTACCTACTGCTATAATATGGGGCACACCGCAAGCACTTTAGCCATAATAAACCCTCATAAATAACAATGTGTCAATGATCAGATAATCTGGATATTTTTAAGTAATGCAGACTGAGGGAAGGATATTGGTCTAGGCACAGGGAAAAACTATTGGCTCTTCTTCAAAACTGTAACAATAAATTATACAGATTGTTTCAACACACTAATGCAACAATATACCTTATCCTGTGGTCTAATGCACTAGATGAAACTTCTACTTGTCTTTTGGGATCATACAACTGCAGTTTGTGTAAGCAATGTCTAATAGCTGCCACTTTTCTTCCATTCTTGAATCCAGCAGCCTTCATTAAGCATTTTCTAACAAATGATACACTTTCCTGGAAAAGCTGGTATAACTCTATCGAAGTAGTTAATCATACTTGAAGATCTCTGCCCAAATTTCTATTACTTTGATTATAAGAGATGCTCAATATCCGAATGTTTCATAAGGTTAGGAAATATACCCTTCAGCCTGACAATTCAAATTGGCATAGGTTTCATAAAATTAAAGCAATTAACTCATGGCACAGATACTATGTAGAGGAAGTGCTTTCCAGTTCATAAGCCATTGGCATCAGTAATGGATATAGTGGGGGCTGCACAATTAGAGTGGCCTACACCTGAACCATGCTGGGGCCAGTGTACTTGTGAACTACATAATCAGGGAAGTAGAGAGAGTTTTACACTGAACAGTGGGGGCAAGGGATCAAATATGGAAAGATATAGCATGTCAATGAGTAGGGGTGAAGCAAGAGAGGATAATAGTAATATGGGAGATGAGGATCAGAGAATGGCAGGAAGGGACACAGAGAGAAAAACTTAGGAATGCACCAACAATCAAGACTAGATGTTACAAAGGTAATAAGAGGACTGACTAAAGGCTATGAATCTAATGTGAGGAGCATTCATAACAAAGCAAACTATTTGATAACATCCATTAAAGTAAATAAATACAATCTAATGGTCATTACAGAGATGTGGCTGCAGGCCTAAGTCTTGACTATTGAGGTATACAAGACATGCAAGAAGAAAAGGAATCTAGGTCAGGATGGAAGGGTAGCTCTGTTAACCAAGGATGACATTTGTGTGCACATTTTCAGACAGTGGGAGGGAACTGGAGCACCTGGAAGAAGCCCATGCAGACAAATGGAGAATGTGCAAATTCCACACAGAGAGTCACCCAAGGCCAGAATCGAACGTGGGTCCCTGGTGCTGTGAGGCAGCAGTGCTAACCATTGGGCCACCATGCTGCCCTATAAGTGCCCACTGAGCCACTGACTAAGCTGCCCACGAGCTTATCCCATGTAAGCTTAGATCCGTTTGTTTAATAAAAATCTACTGACCTTTGCCTTTAAATTTATTTAAAGATTTTGCCTCCAACACCATTTGTGGAATAATGTGGAGCTGAACATAAAAGTAACGATATGATGTTTCAGTTACACAGACAATTGGTGATACTACATCCCAGAATACTGTCTGCAGTTTCGTTCTTGTTATTTAAAGAAAGATTATTATATATATGACACCAGGAATGAGTGGGTAGTCTCTTGAGGATAGGTTGGACAGGATGGGCTTGTTTCCTTTGAGGTTTACTAGAATAAAAGGTGACTTAATTGAACAGTGTTAGATTTTGAACAGTCTTGACAAGGTGGACCTGGAAAGGACATTTCCTCTTAAGGGTCTATCCAGGACTAGAAGACACTGTTTTAAACTTAGGAGTTACCTTTTTAGGATAGAGATGAAGAGAATCTGTTTCTCCCAGAGGGTTGTGCAACTTCAGTTTGCCTCAAAAGGCACTCCACTTGTAATGAAGAGCAGTATTCCGTTGGGTTTCTTAATTACTTGCAGTACCTGCATACTAGCTTTGTGTGAATCGTGCACTTCTACACCTAGATTGCTTTTGTAGTCATTCTCCTTCTGCTTTTTCATTCTTCCTGCCAAAGTTAACAACTTTGTATTTTCCCACGCTCCTCTATCTGCCAGATTTTTGCTCATTCACTCAATCTATCCATATCTGTCTGCAGCTTCATGTCTTCTGACCTATCTTGGTGTCATCTGTGAATTTAGCTACCATGTGTAGTGATTGGAACGAGGGCCAGTGGAGCTCATTGATTATGGGGTTGTTAACCTGGACCAGTTAGGGAGCCCTGGCTGACGGATATAAACAGAAGATTCATAGAGTCTCCTGATTCTAGGGACTGGCTCTAAGCTGGCTGGTCAGAGCCCATGATACCGGCCTCTGTGCAGTTTTTCACATGTCTTCACTCTCCTTGTCTAATCATTGATGTCATTTGTAAAACATTGAGGCCACAGCAGAAAACCCCTGCAGAATTCCATTCATCCAATCCTGCCAATCAGACAAAGACCCATTCATGCATACTCTGTTTTCTGCCAGACAACTAATCTTCTAACATTTTGTCATTACCTTCGATTTTCCCCAAAACTTTGATGTGGCACCTTATCAAATGCCTTCTGGAAATCCAAGTACAGTTCATCTACAGGCTCCCCTATGTCCACAGTACATGTTATTCCTCAAAGAACTCTAATAAATTGGTTATTCTTAATTTCCCTTTCACAAAACCATGATGACTCTTCCCGATTACCTTGAGTTTTTCAAAGACTCCAGCAATAATCTCTTTCATGATTGATTCTAACACCCACTCCACCACAGATTTAAAGATAACTGATATATAGATTCCTGTTTTCTGCATCCCTCTCATCTTGAACTGAGGCATTATATCTGCTACTGTTCAATCTGGTATAACCCTTTCCAAAATGAGAGAATTCTGAGAAATTAACAGCAACACATCTACAGCATTGGCTGCCTGAATACCTTTGGATGAAATCCATTTGGACCAGAAGTTTTATCAGCTCACAGCTTGATCAGGTTGCTGGGTACCACATACTTTGTGATTATATTGTCAATAATTTCCTCTCTCCCTTCCAGCTCCTGATTTACTGGATTTTTAAAAAATATTCTACATGGGGAAGTCAGACATTGGCCTAGTGGTATTATCACTGGACTGTTAATCCAGAGACCTGGATAACATTCTGGGGACCTGGGTTCGAATACCACTACAGCAGCTGGTGGAATATGAATTCAATAAACTATCTGGAATTAATAATCTAGTGATGACATAAATCCATTGTTGTTTGTCAGGGGAAAAACCAACCTGGTTCACTAATGTCCTTTAGGGAAGGAAACTGCCATCCTTACTTAGTCTGACTTACATGTGACTCCAGATCCACAGCAATGTAGTTGACTCTGGACAATTAGGGATGGCAATAAATGCTGTGTAGCCAGCGATGTCCTCATCCTGTTAATGAATAAAGAAAGAAATATGGCTGGTGTAATTCATTCATCAGCAGTGATTAAATCCTCCCGAGGTAAATGATCCACTTGTTGAAACTGAGCCCGATGCTCAGATTAGTGTATTAGTGTTCTGTACACTTCCCAAGCTGCACTTAGAACCCCACCCACAAACAGTTAGAAATCAATAATATCATAAAGTTACTCAAATCAAAATATTGCAACCTTGTGCAAGGGAAAAAACTAATCTCCTGCAGAGTTTAGTAACTGTGTGATGGTGTACAAGTAATGGGCAAACCCCATAAATGGACATAGAGCTGAAGGAGACCATCCAGCCTCATAAGCCTTCATCACCATACAATAATGGCTGCTCTTTATGTTAACTCTTTCCATGCAATTTGCTTCAGTTGATCTGAATACTCTATGTAATATAAGTTCTACAGTGTTCAACAGTCCAACACTGATGTCAAATTAGTAGTCATGAGGTTACTTGATATAGGTACAAACAGTACAGCATTTAAGCAGAATGTTTACAAAGGACAGTTGAGAATAATACCGCCTGATGTTCTTTGGATAAAACATTGCTCCTTCTTCATCTGTATTTGCCTTTCCTGATGCTTGCTTTCCACTCTTCTACTGGTTCTTCGTTCCATTCATTCCCTTTCTTTACCTCATGACCAGTCCAAATTCTCCATCTGTCCTTTCACAGGAAAGCTCTATCAATCACCAACTATGCTCTCTGTTAATTTCCAGCCAAATGGTGAGCAAAGCTTTACAACATGATACCATACAATCCATTAGCTATCCTCTAAGTTCAACACATAGTCCAAGAGAGGATTCATTAAAAGGAACAAAAGTTCCACCTTAAACCTGACTTTTTTAACCTTTACGATTCATCACCTGAACAGACCTATGTTTCACACAGATCACCTTGTATGCCTGAGTCAACCTAGAATATATCAATGAAACATCTGCAAACAGTTGGATAATACTGTGTGATACAGGATCTCTTGGACTTGTGGTTGCAGAGTCAGCCTTGCACACAGGGTGTCCAGTATTTACAACATCAACTGAAAATGTTAACTGTTTGCACATCCAGTCATGAAAAGTTTGATTTAAAGTACACTAGTCCACATTTAAGCATGTAATATTTTCTCTCTAACTGATGTCTGGACAGGGGTATACAAATTGTGATCTATTTTGTCTTACTTCAGATTTCCACCAACCTCTTATCTCTATGCTTTGAGGATTTTTGTTTTAAATGATGTTGTATTTGTTTTGAATTGTGAAACTTTCCCAAAAGATTTGGCAAACAGCTATATCTCCCTGTAGATCAACATACACTTTTGACGGTCTGAAAAATGAAACTCTGTTGTAATCCATCTGATTCCAGCTCTCAAGGTTGCAAGGACACTGTAACTTACATAGCATCACCTTCCGGATATCATCATTCCAAAGTTATTTATTCCATGCTGGCATGGATTGATCATCACGTCCTCACTGGGAAGTGTTGTGGGTCCCAAGAATGGGGAATAGAGGAGTGAAAAACAATTCATTTTCTCACTTAGACTTGGAAAGCGTAGTTTGTTGCTCACCGTTCACCCCAACAATTACTGGAAGCAGGAGACAGGACACATTGTAAAGAGAACAACATCATTTGGATGCTGGAGGTCTTTAATGTAGCAGAAAGGTAACCATTCAAATCCTCACTCACCAATTCCCAAATTACAATTCCTCATTTTATTCTTTGATTGTACCAAACCTGGGTTTTAACGGCAAATCCGATTGATCTTCAGTGAGGTGTCCACTGCATTTGTTACTATTCCTATTACTTCTTCTGTTTCAGTTGTTTAGTTGCAGACTAATATCTGTATTCTGCCAACATTTTCATGGGTCACACTGGCTAGCTAGCAAACTGAGACAGCAGTCCTAAAAACGAAAGCCTATGGAGAGGAATAATCCAAAGATGACTTGTGAAGACATGAGGCAGCACCCACTTCCTTGTCATTATTTCCTTCTTGGTAGGATTGTGATTTACTCACTTGGAAACAAATGGTCTTTATAGTTTGGGTGGATGACTACCTCGTGGTTTGTCATTGCTGGAGGGCATCAGTTATTTTTTTCAGTCAATTCCCATGAGCTCTGTTTATATCTGTCTATTTTGTCCCATTTTTGCTGTAATGATTCCCATTTCACTTTGATAAAGGTTGACTTAATGTATTTCTCATATCGAGTGGTGCAGCGGCATACAGGACACCTTTGGATCACTTCATCCCATTTATATCTCTTACCATATAAGGATCCCAAACATAACTTACATACACCAAGATTGGGTGAACAAACATTTGGTAGGCTATAATTATGAAAGTATTGCTGGCAATAGCAAAGATTGCTCCTCAAAAAATCCAAAATCCTGTTTTATTTAAATGTCATTTAAATGTCATTGATGATTTGTTTTAAGGCAACCTTGTGATCTCTTGTGGGAGAATTTCCTCACAGAACTTAAAGTTTCTGTTGGTGTTACTTTCATGGAGACCTTACTGTTTTATTCCTGAGCTTCCAGTCTATAGTACCAATCTGGTCTGGCAGCTTACTCCATGAAAGAGGAAGTAATTTTGACTTGCATCCCACTTGACTGTTTATGTACTGTTACTTGCTCATGATTTCACTCTATCAAGCTGACATGCACAATCATTGAAGGCCTATATGTCCTCAAAGTTAAATCAAGAGAGAGATCCAAACAGAAGATGGTGCCATAAACATTGGATTGAGTTTTGATGCAGTACCTTCCAATACATGGGGAGAAACAAGACTAAATTTGTTTTTGCTAAATAAAAGCCGAAAGAACAGCGGATGCTGTAAATCAGAAACAAAAACTGAAGTTGCTGGAAAAGCTCAGCAGGTCTGGCAGCATCTGTGAAGAGAAATCAAAGCTAATGAAAGAGGAAGGGTCACCGGACCCAAAACGTTAACTTTGATTTCTCGTCACAGATGCTGCCAGACCTGCTGAGCTTTACCAGCAACTTCGATTTTTGTTTAAATTTGTTCTTGAGCTCCTTGAGACAAAAAGTCAATGTAAGTGAGACAGATAAGTTGGAGAAATTTCCTTCTAAGAGATTTCTCACAGAATTCAACACCATTTAAATGTTGCATGTTTTCTTTTCAAAACTAAACTAGGATACTAAGGCCAAATAGGGATATGGGACAAAAAGATAAACATCAGAGCTGCACTCGGAGAGGAACAAGGACGAGAGCCAGTGTTACAATCTAATTGCACTGGTCTGCACATCAACTGCACGATAGAAAGCAACAGTGGCTCAACATGTGTTACAAGACTTTAAAACTTGTTTGGGATACACATATTGGATCTAACATAGTAACGCACATCCCCAAAAGTAGATTGCATCCTCGAACACACTTTTTTATTCCTTAGCTGCCACTCTTAACTTCTTAACTAATGCCTTCAGGTTTTCCTATTCAAATGTTGCTGTCAAAGATCATGCTATTCCTGCTGGCCAATTTCTCTCAAACACCAGGATTGGGTGCCAGCCAGCCTTTTGACTAAACAGCCACAAATTGGAAAGGGATGCCCTGAGATTTCTCAAGTGCAACACAAGCATCAAAAATATGCGGTTTGCAATAGCTTCCACATGTGCGCTTTAGATTCTCAATCATTAAATCACAACTGATTTGATTGGAGTTTCATTAGTAAAGAAATCAGGGAATGATTTCACTACTGATCCTAACTACTTGTTGATCATTTTAGTGAGAGGAAAGAATAAATTATCTTGTTTTGGTTAAAGAGTGTATATGTGTGTGCGCATGTGTATATCTGTGTAAGTGCGTATCTGTTTGTGTGTCTGTGTGTATACACACACCATGCAGAATACAAACAACGAATTTAGTTGCATTATGTGGTGTTATAGAAATATGGATCCATTTGACAATGGCTTAAGGCCAAAATCCTTCAATTCAAAGGAGTGCTAATGTTGGATCCAAGCAAAACATAATTTAGCATATTTTAATTTCTAGTTACTTACACCAAATGTTTATTTACTGGAGTTAATGATACCTAAAAGCTTCTAATCATTGAATGAACACTCGGGGGTATCAGTGCTGGGTCCACTGCTTTTTGTTATTTATATAAATGATTTGGATGTCATTTAGTATAGTACAGGAAGCAAGGTTAGTAAGTTTGCAGACAACACTAAAATTGGTGGTGTAGTGGGCAGCGAAGAAGGTTACCTCAGAGTACAAAAGGACCTTGATCAGATCGGCTGATGGGTCGAGGAGTGGCAGAGGAAGTTTAATTTAGATAAATGTGAGATGCTGCATTTTGGAAAGGCAAATTAGGACAGGACTTATACAGTTAATGGTAAGGTCTGGGGAGTGTTGCTAAACAAAGAAACCTTGGAGTGCAGTTCTTGTACCTTGAAAGTAGAGTCATAGGTAGATAGGATAGGGAAGAAAGTGTTTGGTATACTTGCCTTTATTGGTCAGTGCATTGAGTATGGGAGTTGGGAGGTCACGTTGAGGCCCCTACAGGACATTGGTTAGGCCACTCTTGGAATATTGCATTCAATTCTGGTCTCCCTGCTATAGGAAGGATGATGTGAAACTTGAAAGGGCTCAGAACCATTCACAAGGATGTTGCCAGGGTTGGTGGATTTGAGCCATTGGAAGAGGCTGAATAGGCTGAGGTTATTTTCCCTGGAGTGTTGGAGGCTGAGGGGTGACCATATTGAAGTGTACAAAATCATGAGGGGCATGGATAGGATGAATATAGAAAGGTCATTTCCCTAGGGTAGGGGAGTCCAAAACTAGAGGTTTGAGGTGAGAGGGAAAAGATTTAAAACGGACCTAAGGAGCAAGTTTTTCACATAGTCCTGTGTGTATGGAATAAGCTGCCAGAGAAAGTGGTGGAGGCTGGAACCATTACAACATTTAAAAGGCATCTGATGGGTACATGAATAGGAAGGGTTTAGAGGAATATGGGATAACTGCTGGCAAATGGGACCACATTAATTTAGGATATCTGGTCGGCATGGATGAGTTGGACCAAAGAATCTGTTTCCATGCTGTACAGCTCTATGACGCTATGGCACAGTACATTATCGGTGAAACAAAGTTTATTGCCTTCTGAGGGATTCTTACATCTATTGCTTACATAGGTACAATGTTCACTCCCAATGGATACTTGAATTCATTTAAGGTCTCTGCATTTTTCTATTAAAGTACTATTTAACCTACCTTTATAATTTGTATTTCAAACATCCTGGAGTTTAATCTATCTGGATCACTATAAATAGGTAAGATTGCAATCGATGCCAGGTGTTCAGTCCAAGGCGATTGAAACAGGTAGCTATGCAATGCTGAAAGGGAACAGAACATTGAAGATGTGCAATGGCTTTGTTGTTCACCCAGCAAAACTGACCTAATTTGAGGGACTGATACAACAAGAATCTGATGAATTTGAGTTGCAGGCAGGACTGGAGTTTTAACTTCGTTACTGTCCGGTTGAACACCAAGTGCTAAAACTACTTGAACACAAATAGTGTAGTCTAAGTTTCTCAGTATCTTCTGGATAGAATGGCAGATGTGCTTAAATGTCTTGAAAAATGCTTTAACAGGTTTGCAAAAGTAATGTGAGTAGAAATGATCAGCCGCATTGCAAGCTCCTCCCACCACCCGACTTAACAGAGCCGTGTGGAATCGAATGTCAGCTGTGGCCCACTTAGTGGCATGCTTGCCTCAAAGTCAGCAGATTGTTAGTTCTAATCCCACCCCAGGACCTGAATGCAACAAATCAGGCTGACACTCTGATGCTGTGCCACTGGTGGAGGCACCATTTTTTAGACAAGATATTTGTCTAAGGCTCCATCTGCTGTCTTGAGTAGGTGCAAAAAAAAAGTCCCTGATGCCACCTTGAAGATTGAGGAATTACCCACACTGCCCTTGCCAATTAATGAACCATTTAAGCAACAACACAAAACGGATTATCTGATTGTTATCACATTGCTATTTGTGGGTGTTCTCTCTCTTGCAATAATTGGCTGCGTTTTCTACATTACAATAGAATGTAATTACATCAAAGAAATGTAATTGACTGTAAAGCACTTTGGGATTTCCTGTGGTCATAAAAACAGCTTCTGAAATACAAGTCTTTCTTTTCTCTCATTTCCTTCGTCTAATCATTTATCATCTTAAGTGGTCCGTAAACCCTCCTACCCTTGTGAGCATATGAAATAGGAGCAGAAAGTAGGCCATTCGATTCTTCAGTCATGCTCAACTATTCATTAAGATCATGGCAGATCTGTTTGTATTTCAATTCCCTATTTGGTGATGACTTTTGATTTTATTTCCCATCAAGAATCTCTACAAGAATACTTCCACCTTAAAAATAATCAATGACCTTGCCTTTACCACCTTCTGAGGAGCAGAGTTCCTATAGCTGCACAACATTTAGAGAAAAAAAAATTACCCTCATATCTGAGATAAGATGAAGGGTTTGGGCCCGAGGCGTCAAGTTTTCCTGCTCCTGTGATGCTGCTTGGCCTGCTGTGTTCATCCAGCCCCATGCTTGTTATCTCTTACCCTCATATCTCCCTGCTTTAGGAAAGATGTTGTGAAACTTGAAAGGGTTCAAAAAAGAGTTCCAAGGATGTTGCCAGGGTTAGAGGGTTTGAGTGATAGGGGCACGCTGAATAGACTAGGGTTATTTAACTCTGTCTTAATAGGGTGATTTCTAATTATTAAACAATGTCTCCTAGTTGGGGATGTGCCCACAAGAGAAAACAAACTTTCCACACCAACCTTGTCAAACCCGTTCAAAATCATATAAATTTCAATCAGATCATTCAGCGCTCTTTTAAACTCCAGTGAAAACGAACTTTTCTCATAAGACAATCCACTTCTTGCAGGTATTAATCCAAAACACTGCCTCTGAATCATCTTCAATACATTTACATGCATGCTGTCTTAAATAAGGGAGACCAAAATTGCACAAAATATTCATAATATCATCTCACTTATGCCATGTATAACAGAAGCATAAACTCAAATAAACACAGACAATGCTGGAGAAACTCAGCAGGTCTGGCAGCATTTGTGGAGAGACAAACATAGTTAACATTTTGAGTCCTGTATAACCGGTCTGAAGAAACGTTTCTCCAGCATTCTGTATATTTATTTCAGATTTAGGGGGTCTTCAATAAAAATAAAATACAATGGATGCCGGAAATCTTTAGTACATGTTCACCAAAGATCTTCAGACAGCACATTCCAAACCCATGACCACTTCCATCTAGAAGGACAAGGGCAGCACAGACATGGGAACACTCTCATCTGCAAGTTCCTCTCCACGCCACTCACCATCCTGACTTGCAAATATATCACCGTTCCTTTACTGTTGCTGGGTCAATATCCTGAAATTCTCTCCCTAAAGGGAATTGCGGGTCAACTGCCGCATTTTGACTGCAGTAGTTCAAAAGAAGACAGCTCACCACTACCTTCTTAAGAGCAACTAGGGATGGGCAATAAATGCTGGCCAGCCAGCAACATTCACGTTCCACATTTAAAAAGAGGATCACAAAGTGTTAGTATGCAGTTACAGCACATGATTATAAAGGCTAACAGAATGCTACCCTTCTATGTTCTATTCCTCTTGTATTAAAGGATAGTATTCTGTTCGCCTTTACAACCGTATGCTGTTTCTGCTAACTTTCTGTGACTCATGCATTAGAACATCTTGATCCCTCTGAAGCTTGGAATTCTGCAGTCATTTTCCATTTAAATAATACTCTGATTTTCGATCCATCCTGTCAAAGTGAACAACTCCGCATTTTCCCAAAACCACCAGATTTCTGTTCACTCACTTAACCTGTCTATATTGGTCTATATCCTTGTCATATCAATCTCACAATGTACTTTTCTATCTTTGTGTCATTTGCAAATTCAGTCACAATACCTTTGTTTCTCACATTAAGTCATTGAGACAAATTGTAAAAAGCTGGCAGTTTAAAACAAACCACTGTTAATTGTCACACCCTGACAATCTGAAAAAGACCAATTTATGTATAAGCTCTGTTTTTGCCAACCAGCCAATCTTCTATCCATGTTAATCTGCTACCCCTTACACCATGAGCTCTTCTTTGTCTCTCTCCTATTCAGCGATTGCATTCTTTTGAATTCTACTCATGCAATGTGACGAAATGATCAGTAAGGATTCTTATGAAAGAACGATGTGCTGTTAAAATCAATGCTAGCCACAGCTCAACGGACTGCAGAAATCATGACCCAATACAGACATGATAAATAAAACAGTTGCAAAATCATTTTTCACGAACTGGTCCTTTCCGATGAATATTTTGCTAGTATACCCATCCGAACCATTAAAGAAAAGGTCAGAATTTAATCTTAAGCAACTGTTGTTTGAATATATATCTGACCTGAAGAGGTCAATTAGTTCAGGAATATGATACTAGAACAGAATGCACAGGTGGTTCATCCATAGATTGCGAAGGGCCAAGAAAGGTCAGTATTTCAGGACCTTTAGAACTGGAAAAGATTGGGGTGACGTGACAGGAAAGGCAATAACTCTATTAATTAATGTTGATGGCAGGGGAAAGAAAGGCGATGGGAGATGGAAGTACCATAGTATCAGAGGGGAGTTGCATTGCTGATTAGGGATCACATCAAAGCTGTGTTGAGGGAGGATACATCGGAGGGATCTCGCATTGAGGCATTATGGGTGGAGCTCAGGAATAAGAAGGGTGAAATCACAAATGTTGGGAGTTTTCTATTGACCTCCCAACAGCCCACAGGAGACAGACGAGCAGATATGTAGCCCGATACTGGAACGGTGTGGAAAAAGCAGGGTAGTTGTGGTGGGTGACTTCAACTTTCCTCTTATTGACTGGGACTCCCTTAGACCCAGGGGCTCGGATGGAGAGCAATTTGTTCAATGTGTCCAGGAGGGCTTTTTGAGACAGTATGTTGACAATCCAACCAGAGAGGAGGCCATACTAGACTTGGTATTAGAGTATAAGCGATGGTTCAGTAGGAGAGCATTTCGGGCTTAGTGACCATAACTCGATAAGATTTCGAGTAGGCATGGACAAGGACAAGAGTGGCCCTCAGATCAGGGTGTTTAATTGGGCAAGAGCCAATTACATCCAAATAGACAAGAACTGGGGAACGTGGATTGGGAGCAGTTATTTGAGGGCAAATCTACCTTTGGCATGTGGAAGGCTTTTAAAGACCAGTTGATTAAAGTGCAGCACATGCATGTCCCTGCAAAACTGAAAGATAGGAACGTCAGGATTCAGGAACCATAGATGACAAGGGAAAGTGTAAACTTAATCAAAAGGAAAAAGGAAGCATACGATAGGTCTAGGCAACTACAAACTGACGAAGCCGTTGTAGAGTATAGAGAAAGTAGGAAGGAACTTAAATGCACAATTAGGAAGGCTAAAAAGGGGCCATGAAATGTCTTTGGTGAACAGGGTCAAGGAGAATCCCAAGGCTTTTTATGCATATATTAGAAGAAAGAGGGTAACAAGGGAAAGAGCAGGCCCCCTCAAGGACAATGGGGGGAAGTTATGTGTGGAGCCACAAGAAGTGGGAGAGATCCTTAATAAGTATTTTGTATCATAGGAGAAGGCCATCACTGATGTTGAGGTCAGGAATGAATGTATGAATACTATGGATAATGTCAGTATGTTAAAGGAGGAAGTTTTGGGTATCCTAAATTGCATTAAGGTAGACAAGTCCCCAGGGCCAGATGGGATCTATCCCAGGTTATTTGCGAGAGGCAACAGAAGGAATAGCTGGAGCATTAGCACATATCTTCACATCCTCTTTGACCACAGGCGAGGTTCCAGACTACTGGAGATTAGCCAATGTTGTTCCCTTGTTGAAGAAAGGAAGCAGGGATAATCCGGGAAATTATAGGCCGGTGAGTCTGATATCTGTGGTGGAGAAGTTCTTGAAGAGGATACTAAGGGACAGGATATATGCATATTTGGAAGAAAATGGACAAGTTAGAAATAGGCAGCATGGTTTCAAACTGGGAAGGTCATGTCTCACCAACCTGATCAAATTTTTTGAAGAGGTGTCAAAGATAATTGATGAGAGAAGAGCTGTGGATGTAGTTTATATGGACTTTAGTAAGGCATTTGGTAAAGTCCCACATGGCAGATCGGTACGAAAACTAAAATCACATGGAATTCGGGGCGGCCTGCTAGATGAATAGAAAACTGGCTTAGTCATAGAAGACAGAGGGTAGCGGTGGAAGGGTGATTTTCAGAATGGAGACCGGTAACTAATGGTGTTCCACAGGGATCAGTCTTAGGTCTGTTGTTTGTAGTATATATAAATGATCTGGAGGAAAATGTGGGTGGTCTGATTAGTAAGTTTGCAGATGACATGAAGATTGATGGAGTTGCTGATAGTGCCGACAATTGTGAAAGGTTACAACAGGATATAGATAGATTGGTGACTTGGGCACAGAAATGGCAAATAGAGTTTAATCCAGACAAATGCGAGGTGATGTATTTTGCAGTATCAAATTTAGGGTGAATTATACTATAAATGGCAGAACCCTTAGGAACATTAACATACAGACAGATCTGGGCGTGCAGATCCACAGTTTTCACGCAGAGAGTGGCAGGAGCCTGGAATGCACTGCCAGGGGAGGTAGTGGAAGCAGGCACATTGGTGACATTTAACAGCCACCTGGATGGTTACATGAATAGGGAGCGAATAGAGGGATATGGACTGAATAAGGGCAGAAGGTTTGTTTTTTTAGTTTAGTCAGGGCATGATGATCGGCACAGCCTTGGAGGGCCGAAGGGCCTGTTTCTATGCCATACTTCCCCTTTGTTTTTTTGTTTATAAATAAATCAAATGCAGCCAGTTCTTATTAGGTTATTCCCAGTGGTAAACCCTTGTCTTTAAAAAAGTGTATCTCAATTAATATAGCTTTTGAATTTTGAACTGGAGGAATCAAATGTGAAACTATAAATACACTGCGACCAATGTTAATAGGCATTTCTATAGAAAGAAGGTGTGACAATTTGGAATAAGTCAATTGCAAATGCATAAAATAAATCCCAGAAGGATGAGGAATCTGCTAAATGAATTAAACTGTTCAGTTTAAGCAAAGTGGTAAGCCGACAGCTCTGGCAAGTGTAAGTTTTTAGATTTAGCTATATTAGACTCTTGTACATCTTCCTATAAGACGACAGTGAAAAGACAATATGGCTCTGTTTGTAAATGCACTGTCCAGTTTGGAGCGGATGTACATTACGAGTTTTAAGGAAGGGGCACCGGACCCAAAACGTTAACTCTGATTCTTTTCTTCACAGGTGTTGCCAGACCTGCTGAGCTTTTCCAGCAACTTCTGTTTTTGTACATTAGGCATGTCCCATGTTTGACGTCTGGCTTGTGCTGGTTTAGCAAATTTCAGCAGGGGATGGTGGCATTAAAAGGTACTGCAATTAGTTTTGATGTCCCTTGCCTTGACGGGCTATGAGGAAGGAGAGAACAATTCCTACCCATGGTTATACATCAGCTGTTGCTAGCAAGCATATTTTCTGAAGAAGGGTCTAGGCCCGAAACGTCAGCCTTCCTGCTCCTCTGATCCTGCTTGGCCTGCTGTGTTCATCCAGCTCTACACCTTGTTATCTCATCATCTATTGATGTTGAGCAGGACAGGAGGTGGCTTGGCTCTAATGCCAATTTTGAGAACATTCATTATCACGACTTACACAAGAACAATGACTATTTCAGCTGGGCACCACAGGAAGCCAGGTGTCTGGAAAATTGTACGTCAGATCGTTCAGTGTCTTAAGGAATGTAAGAGAAAAATAAGGGGGAGGGGGGTATGGATAATATTCTGGGGAAAATTATTCCCAAGCCTCCCTTTTTGTTATTGTTCAAAATGGTGTGGTCACTCTGTCGTGTTACAGAAGTCACTCAGATAAAGCAGCTTGGAGAACATTGTGCCAGTAATGATGGCTGATGACTTAAGGTGTTCATGTATTGTCCACTTTCAACAAAGATCTCGGTAACGCCATTGAAATAACAAAGAATATGCCAGAAATGCGCTAAGCATTTGGTTCAACATCAACAGTAATTTCTAGGTATATATTGTAAGAAATAAATGGGATGTTTTTGTTGGAGGTGTCGAACAAAATGTGTCCAGGGTTTGTTTCAAGGCAGCAACTTACTAGGATGATGTTGTACACGGTCACATTTAATTGAAACTTTACATTATATCAACATTATTTTAAGCATAACTGTGGAATCAGTAAGTGCCATTTTTCATAATACAGGTGGGGTTTGTGGCTGAAAGGAGTTTTACTTCGTTCCAAACATCTGCTCTCTTCTCCTGCTGGGATATAACTCCATTGGCCACAGATGCAACCCTTTACCTAACCCAGTCCAATGATCATCCTTGGTGGGTGAGCCAAGGTAGTGAGTCAGACTACTATCAAAGAAGAGTCCTATTTGACTGGAAATGTTAATTCTGTTTCTCCCTCCACAATGCTGCCAGATTTGCTGAAGTTCTCTAGCACTTTCTGTCTGTTTTATTTCAGATCTCCAAAGTTTGTGGTGTTTTGCTTTTATTTTTAAGTCAGACTACTTCGGCATGAGTTGCTTTTCTACTGCGCCAGGCGTGGAGTTAGTTATTGGCAGAATGGAGCAAGAACTCCTTTTGTTTTTTGCAAAGTCATAAGGGCAACATCGCACAGACAGAATGAGCACTTAAGCTCTAGATATCCCTGCTCCAAAACACTTATTACTACGAAGTCCACATCAAAGGAGAAGATATAGTGAGATAATTGTTGCGTATCAGATATCGATTGGTTTTCAGAAAAAGGCATGAATATACTAGCAAAGATCCTATTTGGCTTTGTGCTTTCTGAGATTTGGTTTAACAAGGGTAACATAGCTAACATAATGCATTTTTACTTCGGTACATGTTTATATGGTGAACACCCAGGGGTCATGGATGCTAATATTTTCTGGCGAAGCATTAAAGAATGCCGCTCCTCTCAAAACTGTAGCAACAAACACATACACCATTAATAAAAATTATTCTTATTTTCTCACATCTGACTTTTGAGTTTAATAAAGTATAGCTTTTGTTGCTAAGTCACAGAATCTGTCCTATTTAACAAAAGGTTTGCAGTTTACTCCTCTTATCTGAAAATATTGATTTTTCTATTGGATCACAGTTCAGTCATGCCATATCTTGCCCACGAGATGGTTCAGCAGGTGTGAACCTTCCAGGCTATCTACTCATCATGGGCTTCTCATCTGAACCTGAATTTGTTTTCAGCTGCAGACACTCTTTTCACCAGGACCACTGTGCAGTAGTCAGCAGGAACTCAGCTAACTATTCCCTTTCTTGACCCGAATTGTGTTCCTTATTATCCAAGAAATGGAGGGGAAGGAAAATAAAAACAAGAAGTTCAGTTTATGCAGTGTTTTTCACGAACTCAGAATGCCTCCACGCATTTAACAGCCATTAAAGTACTTTTAGGTGTAGCCGTTGCTGTAACATAGGAAAACATTTTTTTTACACAGCAAGATCCCACAATTGCCAATGACCAATCTGTTTTGGGGATGTTGATTAAGGGATAAATAGTAGCCTTAACACTTGGGAGAACAGTGTGCTGCTTCATGAAATCAGGATTTTTTACAGCTACCTGAAAGACCATAGGTTATTCAAAAGATGGCACTCCTGTCAGTGCGCAACTCTTTCAGTGCTGCTTTGGAGTACTAGCCTGGGTTATGTGTTCAAGTGTGAGAGCAGGGCCTGAACCTATGACTTTCTGACTCAGAAGTAGGAATGCTCCCAGCTGAGTGTGTCTGATACCAGATATTGCAACGCAGACAACTGGCTTGCCAAACAGCTAGCTGCCTGTCTTTAGCAACCTGGCAATGCACTTACCAAACAACCCTCTGAACCCTATGGCACATATATTTTCGAAGCATTCTCCAATATAAAGGTTTCTTCCTTGCCTGACACTAATGTGGAAGTGCCATCATTACAGGCACTGTCTTATTCAACAAAGCACACCACTAACTCCCGACACAACTAAGGATGGGAAATTAATGCAGCCTTAACGGCATTACCCACATCCCAAGAAAAACTGAAGAAAATTAAGTTTTACATGCAGGTCCTTTCTTTCACTACATCAATCTCCAAATCCTCACGCTTTAACAAAGTATTAACAAATTTTAACAGTGTTTTGCATCCTGAAATGATCAATAGTTCTGTTCTCTGTAGTTACACCTAGAGTGCCTGATAATTGGTTTGAAATCAGCCAAACCAGGGTAAGCAATAGAGGAATCATTAGCACATGTTATGTCAAGGTTATATTGAGTTTCCGTGATCTTGAACACTGGTTTTAAAATCATGGCACTAGAAGCTGCCTCTCCTACAGAACTGGTCATACCCCGGTTGAAATATGCTGTTTCATGAGGAACAGTTAGACAGAATGTGCTTGTTTCCACTGAGGTTTAGAAGTGTATGGGATTATTCGATTGATGATAAGGTGGGTGTGGATAGGATGTTTCCTCTTGTGGGTGAGTCCAGAACCAAGGGACACTGTTTAAAAATTAGGGGTCACCCTTTTAGAACAGAGATGCAGATTTTTTTTTCTCTCCAAGGGTTGAGCGGCTTATGAACTCTCTGCCTCAGAAGGAGGTGGAAATGGAACCTGAAATAACTCCAGAGGCTGGTATCCTGTCACCAAGCCCCCTTTTTTTTTATATAGGTGAAGAGCTCTTGGCACTAACCCAGCTAGCTCTCAGAGAGCACAGGATATCTGACACTCCTGTTTATATCTGTCATCCAGGGCTCCCTGATTGGACCAGGTTAACAACACCAATCAAGGAACTCATATTCTATGAGGTCCAATCAGCTGACCCCGTTACAATCACTACAGAGCCATTGAATATTTTTAAGGCAGAGGTAGATTTTTCTTGTTTGACTAGGGATTCAAAACTTATCGGGAGTAGATGTGAATGTGGAATTTTGAATTTATCAGATGAGCCATGATCGTATTGAATGGTACAGCAGGACTGAAGGGTGGCCCACTTCTGCTCCTAATTCATACAACTTTAAATAATGCGTAATTTCCACATAACACTTCAATTTCTGAATATTTGAGTAAACTTCAAATTAAGCTTGCACTTTTACAAGCAAAAGCAAACTTTACAGGTTTTTAAATATTTAAAAAAATGATGTATTAGGAAACTGCTGTACACTAATGAAGCTGTTAAATGATTCATTAACAGCTTCAGCATAGTTTTTAAAGTAATTTTCATCAATTTAATATCAGCTTACTCTCAAGTGGAGGCCAGCCCACTTATTAAAAATACTTACATTTAATGATAAACCCATTTGTAGCTTTAATCAGTAAATCCGCACCAGCACATCATTCTTTAATATGATCAATACCTTAGCATGCAAGATAAGGAAATAAACAATTACATTCTATTCTACTGTCCCAACGTGCTGGTTCATGGAAGATGCTACATTTGTCAATGAGCACAAAATTGGGCCATTATTTAATTTCAAAAAACCAACTTAATTTTGTGCCAAAATTGGTGACTGCATGACACCACTGAGATCAAGTATCAAATAGCTGAACAGATACTACAACAGGGAACAGTTAAGCCGAAAGCAAGCGGTAACAACTACTCAACAGCCAACGATTTGCCTCTGTAACACCAGTCGCTGTGCTTTTCCGCGCAGCAGTCTGTGGATGTATCACCATAAGAACAATAAATGCAAGCATTTAATTGTCAGGTCACAACGTTATGAAACAGTCTTAATGAATCTAGGTTTTACTATTAGTAAGGTGATATAGTTTTAGTTCTGATTTTATACTTTCAAATTTCCTGCAAAATTTGAATGAAGCACTAGTCATATGATACCTGACTGTATTACCCTTCCATTGGTGTCAGTATCTTTTGTTTATTGAGATCAGATCAATTTAACATTTGTAATCAATTTCTAGTATAATTCAAAGGGTGATTGCAATTACAAAAGCAATTTGAATCATTAGTCCAAGAAATAGCTACTGTTCACCCATCAGAATCCAACTGTTGCCTAAATGTGTTTTTTTTGGGTTGCCATTTTACCCAGCAGAGTATGCTTTGCCTTGTGTCCTGTTTCTGATAACACCCCTCCTCTTCTTCAAACTAATGCCAATGAACCTTCTTGTGTCCACCTGAGGGAGCAGGCAAGGCCTCAGTTTAACATGCTGTGTGAAAGACAGCTCTTAGTACAGTGCAGCACCCCTCAGTGCTGCACAGGAGTGTCAGCCTTTCTCTTTTAGACTCAAATCTCTGGAGTGGGCTGTAAACCTAGAAACCTCTCGACTCAAAGACATGAGTACTCCCAGCAGAGCTGCTCCTCGCGCCTACAATCCTGGCATACATAGCTTCATCATAATAAGGTGCTATATAAATGTAACAGACATACATCCAAAACTGTTGACACATCAATTTAACATTTGCACGTTTGGCATCAGAAGGCTCGTTTCTCAAGAAAAGTCAGAATTTCTCTGCAATAGGCTTAAGGGTTTAAGTGATGTTGAGAGTCCACTGTCGAGAGCAATCGTTCTTTCCCCAAGAGCCTCAAACTGGCTTCAAAACTGCAGAAGACACAACTGTACACATCCTCACTCAACAGCACCAGAATCCCATATTATCTGGTTTACAAAATGATGGACCAGTCAGTGCCAACAGCACCTGGTCTAGTGGCCCTGCTCTGAACTGGGAGCTCCAGGTTTGAGTCCCGGGACCAGGATTTGGTGACAGCCGGGGTGCTGTCCAGCAAAGTTCGATGGTTAGCCTGTGACAATGTAACAATCCTCGCAAACTGAGTCTGACAGGCAACAAGAGCTGCATAAATCGCTGTTTAACTCGACCTGAGGCAGAGTGGCGCACCTGAAGCCTCTGAACGGACCCGGTGCAGGGGAAGTAAAACAAAATACCAAGCATGGCAACAGGCAGTAGCACATGGTTGGCGTTATGGGCTGCCAGGCGGGAAGAGGAAAACTAGGTGCAGGACTGAAAATCTGAAATAAGACACGAGCATGTGGAAAGAAGTCTTTCATGAGTTCTTTAGAAGAGGTGATTGGGTGAAATGTTGACAACTCCTCGCTGGTCCTCTCTGCACTTCCTCCCCCACCTCCCACAATGTGGTGGCTTTATTTCTATCGCCTTTACGAGAGGCACACACTGACATCAATCTCCAAAACTGTCAACATGCAGCTCCCGGTACAAATTCATGTCAGCGAGCCTCCCCAGTGTACCTCCTTCAAGGGCCAATGTGAACCGCGGGAGGGAGGGTGGGTTTAAGCCTTGCGTCAACTATATCATTTCAAAAAAAAAAGTTGCGGGGTTGGGAAGGTTAAAACAAAAAAAAATGTCATTCGGTTTCCGATAACCAGCGACCAAGTGCGGGTGACGCTTGTTAGTTTATTTATCAGCCCTTGCTCAAATAGAAAGTTAAGAAAACACACACATTCGCGAGAGAGAGAGTCAAAGTATCAGTTCAGCAAATCGTGCGAATGTAACAAACAAGATGCGAAAACTGTAACAAGTTCTGTTGTCGTTGATGAGAAACGGACCGCACTTTGCGCCTGGGAAATCCAATCTCTTCGTTTCAAGGTTATGTTATTTCCCTGGGCCAAGCAAAAGCTACGTTTGATGTTTATGCACTTACCCGCGGTTCCACTGTTGCCTTTCCTGGGGCTTGTCAGTTTCTCTCGGAGGCAGTAAGGTTTCAGCATGTAATTGCGTTGGGTTAATGTTACTGCCGCGTTTTAATGTCACAACTTAGAACTATCTCTTCCCCCTCCTTTGTGGCGCCCCCAGCCCCCCCCCCTCCCTCCCCACCGTCAACTCTTCCCACCTCTGGTATCTGTTTGTCCTGATCTCTCTCTCTCTCTCTCGGCTGTCAAACCGAAAGCCTACTGCAGACTCCGCCTCTTGGCTGCCTCTCACTCATTTTTCCACGATTTGGCGCTCTCTGTCTAGCTCCAAAAGGACACAGAACCTCTCCATCATTCAAAACACAAACACACACACACAAACAGTAACACGCTCAGATGTCGGCGAATCAGGTGTCGGCGTTGCTTTGAGCTGTTGTAACAGCCCGTTTTGAACATTTAATGGCAAACTCCAAACCTCGGGAGTTCGATACTGCCGTGAATGCATCGAGAATAAGGCTACAGCTGCCACCTGGAGGCTGCCAGGGTCCGTGGATTGACTGAGAAATGTCAAACTGTAACAGTTTTCAGAGCAACTTCGAACTAAGCAGTGAAACCTCAGGGATACACACACGTGGAGTCAAAACTGTTGCCAGTCGGATATGGGAATGGTATCACAGCCAGTCTAACTGATGGGTGGGATAGTCCAGCCCAGTACCAACCAATATTGATGTGACAACAGCTGGCATTTGTGTAACTGACACCTCCAGCAGTAGAAACGTCGCAAGGTGGGACCACCAAATGCATACGCCCGTCTTATTGCCATACACACACATACCATCCTGACTTGGAACTGTATTTTGGTTCCCCCATTGTGGTGGGGTCAAAATGCAGGAAATACCTCCTGATTGCCTGGACCTTATACCTCCAGCAGGTGGACAGCAGGGGTTCAAGAAGGTGGCTCACCACCAGGGACAGAAATGAAGGGCCCAAATGCTGCCCCTTACCTACTGGGCCCCAGTAGAGCGACCCCACCCCTAACTGGAACTTGGTAAGACCCTGGGGCCATGGTCATGAGTACTTGATATACCCTTCTGTCCTGGGTCCTGGTCATGACCATCTCATCAAGTGTTTCAAGGCAAAATATCGAGGAGATCTGAAATAAAAGCAGAAAGAGTTGGAGAAACTTGGCAGGCTTATCAATGAGAGAATTGCAAGAGTTAACATTTCAAGCCCAACTTACTCTTGTTTGCACCTGGTCTATGACTCTTCCTCCAATGAGACCTTAACTCTGTTTCTGTCTCCCCATGGATGCTACCAGACCTATTGACTTTCTCCGCATTCTGTGTTTGCTTCAGATTTCCAGCATTTGCAGTTTGTTTTTATTACTGATGTGATTAATTTGTCTCTTTCATCAGGGATTGTTCACAACTCCCTTATAAATTCCCCTCTCAATTCCCTGAACTGCATCCTCTATTTCCTGGCTCAAATTAATAATTGTTAAGATTCTTAAGTAAGAAACTGCCAAACAACTGCATGTCACCTTTACCTCTTCATACATGAATTCCTCCAAATGACCTGCTAACCAGCTCTTCTGTGAATCTAGAAATCCTGGTGGTAAAAAGCAAAGCTGTTCTGTTGTCGCACTAGCAGAAATTTATCAGAATGAAGAATTTTACTGAAGCATGATTGGATAGTCCAAGGTTGTTGTTTTTGGAACAGAGGCAGCTATGAGCAATTTTAAATGAGACATATAAAATTATTAGTGAAGGTCACAAGTCCCTACCTCTGAGTCTGGACACCTCGAGTTCAAGTCCCATTTGTGCCAGAGGTGTGTAAAAACGTCACTGAACAGGTTGGAAAATATAAAATTACGAGGGGCTCACTTAAAGTGGATAGAATGGAGTTATTTCATATAGGAGAGAGGTCAATAACCAAGGCTCATAGATTTAAAATTCTTGGCAAAAGGATTAAAGTGGAGATAAGAATTTGTGGGTTTTTTTCCTGCAGGTCTGGAACATGTCTGAAAGGGTAGTGGAGTGAGAAACTCTCATCCCATTTAAAGACTACTTGATATGGCCTTGAGATCCTGTAACCTTTGGAACTACTGACCAGCAGCTGGAAAGGTGTTACTTCATAACGCTTTATCAGCCAGCACAGACAGGAATGGCCTCCTTCTGTGCTCCAAGTTTTCAGTACTTCTCTACATTAGTTTGATCCCAGGTCCCAGTACCCCCTTTGCATTTTTTCCTTCATTTCATTTCATTCTACAGAAGAGGTGGCATGATGGTACTTTGGTTGGCACTGCTGCCTCACAGTGCCAGGGACCTGGGTTTGATTCCAGCCTCAGGTGACTATCCTATGTGGAGTTTGCACATTCTCCCCTGTCTGTGTGGGTATGCTCCGGTTTCCTCCCACTGTCCAAAGATGTGCAGGTTAGGTGGATTGGCCATGCTAAATTGACTGTCGTGTTCAGGGAGGTGTAGATGAAGTGGGTTATAGGGGGATGGGTCTGGGTGGGTGCTCTGAGGTTCAGTGTGGACTTGTTGGGCCAAAGGGCCAGTTTCCACACTGTAGGGATTCTATGAAGAGCTGTAAACTTATGGTGGCCAGAAGCCAGTTTGGAACAATCTGGGAGGTGAGTTCAGAGTGTGGCTGCCACATGTGCTTTCTGGGGAGCCTAGAGAGTGGCATGAAGATCTGTAAGTAATCTGATTTTTTTATCTGAATGAAATACCCTGTTTACTTAAAAAACATTCATAAAACGTTTTACTTACATACTTTCATTTTATGAGTATTATATATTTTCCTCTTCAATTGATCCACTGTCACTTTTCCATTGTCTGCTAATGATCTACTGTTCTCTTGTGATTTCCTTTTTACATGTCTGAATGTCGTAATTTCACCTCAAAGATGTGCCCTGGGATGTATTATTTTACATGCCCTTTTCAGCATTCTATTTGCGTTCTATCACTCACCATTCTCAAGAACATGATCAGATTTCACATTTGTTGATAGTGTCTAGATTTGTTACCAGTCCTGATTCCATAGTTGTCCTTGTTGATTGCCAACCCACTTGATGTTAGGATCTGAACAAAGTTTCAGTATATCACTCACCGCATTGAATGTGTGTCTTATTCTATCCTCATTACCTGAAGCTCATATTGCACAACTTTGACCTTCTCTGCAACCCTGAATTCAAATGTCTACCGAAACCAGTCCATGACAGATTCTGCATTCTTCCACCTGAGTAGAGTTATACTCTTTGATTCCCTCTTGTTGCTAATGAAACTACCATGCTTTCAGCATTTTGATAATTTATTGATTTCAAGTTCTTTTCACAGACCGTAGCCTACACAAGCTCTACACATTCAGGTCTTTATGCCCAAGTTCTCTGAGACTGAACCCCATGCATCCATGAACCACACTCTTGCCTTGATCCTGAGTAACTACCATCTATTTGATTTCATTCCCATTTTCTCATCTCTCTGCATCAACGCTTGATTACAATGACATTGGCATAGCTTCTTTGACCATTGTTACTTGGTTGTACCCCAACATATGTTTTGAATGTTTTGTTTCATGTATCGCTAATGATATACTTCTAATACCACTTTAGTTTGCATATAACACACCTTCTCACTCTTCCTCTGCCTCTGCCCTCTAGATATAATGACTTCACTATCTGTTGGTGGGCACCTGGAATGTATATGCATGTGGAGAAGGACAAAGAACAAGAAGAATTAACTTCAACAGTGATGCTAAAACATCCTTCCCCTATAACTCCCCACTGCCCTTGCCTAAACCCCTTTAGCTTTGCATTATACCCAAATGAGCCTCAAAAAGGTTTGCAATTACTTATAAAGTGTAGATACATTGGTATGATTGAGTAGGGCTACCAGCTCCACCAAAATTTGTGAGGTAGTAAATGAAGTTACAATATATATCAGCCATTATCTAAGTGAATGGTAGAACAGGTGTGAGATGCTGAATGGCCTCCTCCCATTCCTATGCATGAGTTTATGGAGATGTTTTATGGAGGCAATGAGAAAATAACTGTCAAATGTAATTTATTGTCTTTATGCTGTTTTACAGGATGTTACTAACTCAAGGGTAATTCTCAATAATGAAGCTATTCTCTGAACAGTGCATTCAGTCAGCAATTTTCAATAGCCTCCTTATTTCTTAATTATCACCAACTTGTCATAACAATACTATTTAATAAAAAGATGTCCATCCATTTAAAAAGGGAACTAATTTACATTTTGGCTTTTTGTTGTTGCCAACTACTTAGGTGAAAGAACCCAGTAAGAAAACACCACCCAACCTCTTAGACTAAAATAGAAATTGCAGGTAAAGTTCAGCAGCTCTGGCAGCATCTGTAGAGAGAAATCAGAGTAAATGTTTCGGGTCGAGTGACCCTTCCTCAGAGTCCCCAGAAATCAGAGTTAATGTTTCAGGTCAAGTGACCCTTCCTCAGAATTCACTCGACCCAAAACATTAACTCTGATTTCACTCCACAGATGCTGCCAGACTTGCTGAGCTTTTCCAGCAATTTCAACATTTGTCTCTGATTTACAGCATGCACACTTCTTTCGGTTTTTAGTACGCCAAACTCTTACTTGTATGGCATCCATCAAAGGAAATTTTGAGGTTAAGTCAGAATTCTGGAAAAGAATCTAAGATAGAATAGTTTTCGCTTCATTTGAAGTATGCTGGGAATGAAGAAAGGCTTTCTGGATTTTCATAATTCAAATGATATGAAGCTTCATTCTGCCATGCTGAAAATGTCAGCAAATCAATCTTTGGTTAATTTATGTTAGCAAAAGACAAGTTGGTGAGACAGAGAAGCGTAAGTTTTAACTGGTTATATGTCACTACATAAATAAAAGCTGAACATGTAGATCACTGGCCTTTGGTTTCTTCTTAAGAAAATTAAAATATTTTAAAATTAATTTGTAGACTGTGGATGTCAGTGACAAGCACTAGATGTGTTGCCCATTCATTATTTTTCTCTGTAGCCTTCTTGAGCTACTCTTTATTATGACTTAATATAACTGAGAGGCTTGCTGTTAAAAACATAAAATGTCAGAAATACTCAGTAGGTCTCTGCCTTCATCTAAGGAGAAAGAAACAGATTTAATTTGCAGGTTGAGGATCTTTCATCAGAACTGGAAAATGTTAGAGATATAAAACATTACAAGCAAGTAAAGAGGCAAAGTGGAAGGAGGAACAAGGGAAAGAACAAAAGAGATGGTCTGATTTGGACAGAAGGCAGGTATTTCTCCTCCCTTTGTATCTATGTGGGTAAGTACTACCCCAATTAAGCTCTTGGACATGTTTCTTACAAAAAGCGATCCTTAATTAATTTTGTAGAACTCTTCATTGACTGACTTACAGTGTTGCACAGTTCACCTTGATTTTATCCAGCCATATTTTCAACTATGCTGTATGTTGCAGTCAGCTGCAAAGCCATGTGCTTGCCACAGACCTCGAAGAAAGCTGCCCACAAAGATCTAGCATTCTCTGTGATGCACATTTCCCCTTTCCTGGTGTCAGTTTGTATCTGCCATCAAGTCAAGGGGATCACAAAGTTCCCAGCAACATTGATGCCATTGAGCAGGATACACTGTCAATCACATTAAACACCAAACTAACATGTAATAAATTGCTTCAATAATTGTTTCCTAAGAAATAATTCATTCTTAATTTTAAAATTTTACAGATTTTGGGAAATAAGTAGAAGATTAAACTGAAACTTAGCTGTCATTAAAAAAAGCTAAAAATAAAATCTTTTAAAAATACATCTAATTAACCTTAATCTAGAAATTTAGCATTCAGTAATTATAAAAGTACTCCTTTAGACCGAATGAGTCTGTCAGAAGTCACATGATTCCATGTTATAGTCCAACAGGTTTATTTAAAATCACAAGCTTTTCGAGCGCTGCCCTTTCGTCAGGTGAAGTGGAGAGAGGTGTACAGGCACAGAATATGTAGGCGAAGACATAATGACAAGATAATTCCAGGTAATTTAGAGTGTCCATAAGTACAAATAATGTGGGTAAAATGTCAACAGGCTGAATCACAAGCCTTTGCAGGTAATCAGGAGTGTCAACAGATTAGTACAAACTGTGTGACAAAGTCAGAAGTCACACGACACCAGGTTATAGTCCAACAGGTTTATTTGAAATCACAAGCTTTCGGAGCACAACCCCTTCATCAGGTGCAGTGAGAGAGAAGTGCACACAGAGTTTATGGGCAGAGAGATCAAAAGATCATACAACTGGTGTGAGTGGATTGAGAGATAATAACTCTCTGCAGGTGACCAGGAGTGCTAGACGGTATCAGAAAAGTGTCAACAGCTGAGTAACCAGCAAAGAATGGATTTGTAAGCAAGAAGTAGAATATTCTGAGATAGCAAGAGATGCTGGAGTCAGAGATAACAAAATGTGGAGCTGGAGGAAGAAGGGTCCCAACCCAAAACGTCAGCTTTCCTGTTCCTCTAATGCTGCCTGGCCTGGTGTGTTCCTCCAGCTCCATACTTAAGTAGAATACTCTTTCTCTTTCTCTCTCCCTCTCTCTCTCTGGCTCTCTATCTGCCTGTTCCTCCTTATTATCTTCGAAGACAACACCTGGTGAAAAAGCAGGTTGGGGGTACAATCATTCACCAAGAACTCAAAAGATACCGACAAATTTGCCATTGCTGAGGATACCAGTCAACAATTAAACAACTGCAGTTCAGGTTAAATATCTAATACCTCATGAACTCTAAGGACTTTTAACCTGCAAAAACTTTGTTTTTCCATTCTATACAAATCGTTTTCCTCTTTTAAACTGATTACCTCTGTTTGTGCGTATCTGATGTTACATTTGTTTTATTTATGTTGGGGACAGTAGGTAATAGAAGCTTTGGAATTGGATCCTTTACTTTTGTGCTGTTTACTACATCTTCAATTGACAGATATAGCTGTATGCTAAAAGAAATAAATATATTTAGTTGCGATCAACTGTGAGTTGAAAATAGAGGACAGCTAAATTACCCTCTTAACATGGTTGCGTAGATGGTGAGTAAAGTGTCAACAGTTGAATAACCAGCAAAGGGATGACCCCAACAACATTTAACATTCTTGGTCACCTGCAGAGAGCTATTATCTCACACTCTACTCACACCAGTTGTGTGATTTTTTTGATCTCTCGGCCCTTGATCTCTCTGCCTATAAACTCCATGTCTGTTTGCTCTTCTCTCTCACTGCACCTGAAGAAGGGGCTACACTCCGAAAGGTTGTGATTTCAAATAAACGTGTTGGACTATAACCTGGTATAACAAGGTGCAGAGCTGGATGAACACAGCAGGCCAAGCAGCATCAGAGGAGCAGGAAGGCTGATGTTTCAGGCCTAGACCCTTCTTCAGAAATGGGGGAGGGGAAGGGGGTTCTGAAATAAATAAGGAGAGAGGGGTGTTTTTTCTGGAGGGAGGAGGGTAACTTCTTCAGGGTAGGCATCTTTAGAAGAGGCTTGGTGTTGTGTTGTGTGACTTCTGACTTTGACCACTCCAGTCCAACACAGGCACATCCACAAGTGGTGTGAGTAAAGTGTTGACAGCTGAATAATAAGTGAATGGATAATCTATGAACCAACTAATTAAGGCAGAGAGATAATTACAACACCATCTTACTTTTGATTATTTGTGATTATTTGTAATTAGTTAATCGGTTCATAGGTCATCCCATCACTTGTTATTCAGCTGTCAACACTTTACTCACACTATTTGTACTTACGTGTGGACACTCCAAATTACCTGAAATTATCTTGCCACTATCTCATCACCTATATATTCTGTGCCTGTGCGCTTTTCTCCACTTCACCTGACGGAGGAGCACCACCCCCACCCTGAAAGCTTGTGATTTTAAATAAACCTGTTCGACTACAATCTGGTGTCATGTGACTTCTGATTTTGACCACCCCAGTCCGACATCAGCACCTCTACACTAATGAGTCTGGTATTGAGTAATTATGAATTTAGTATGTCAATAATAATCCTATTCAACTTCATTTTAAAAAGTTTAACTATTCCAAGGGTGTTTCTTTTTTGCTATTCTAAAATAAGGAATGTGAATGTGCTCCTCAGCTCAGTGATTTCTAATTGCTTGCAGGAGGAACCCCAACAGTGCACCCTCTGGTGAAAAGTAGAATTACTGATAGCAGCTTCTGGATTTTTAAATTAAACCAGCACATGTGTGAAATCCAGAGACTGGTGTCTGTTTACAAAGGGTAATGATGGGTCGATCTGTCAATTTTGATTCCAACTCTATCAGGAAATCCGGGTCGTTGTATAATAATAATGTAATGATAATATCACTCGACAGTTTTCTCCAGAAACAAAAACTCTGAACCAGACAATATTGGTATCATCTGGGATTTTACTGAGTATGTATTCTGTAGATGGCATGTGTGGAGAGTCTAACTTGGGAAATGTACAGTTTAATTTTAGCAAAGTGATCACTATCGCAAATAGACTATGCTTGAGTAAGAAAAGTGATCTATGTATAACCCAACCATCCTATAATTCATATGGTTGACAGCCAGAGGCTTTTTTTCAGCAGAGCACATACAAATGCATGAAAATTTACTTACAGCTTGCCCTCTCAAATCTCGTAAGTGCAGGCTTGAAATTAACTGGAGTAAAGTTCAACCATGTAAAATAAAGAAAGATAAAATTGTGTGAAGTAAAAAGAGTTTGTCAGCTATCTGAGGGTGGCATGGTGGCTCAGTGGTTAGCACTGCTGCCTCATAGCGCCAGGGACCCAGGTTCTATTCCAGCCTTGGGTGACTGTCTGAGTGGAGTTTGCACATTCTCCCTGTCTCTGTGTGGGGTTGCTCCAGTTTCCTCCCACAATCCAAAGACATGCAGGTTAGGTGGATTAGCCATGCTAAATTGCCCATAGTGTTCAGGGATGTGTAGATTAGGTGGGTTACAAGGGGATGGGTGTGGTCAGGATACTCCGAGGTTTGGTGTGGACTTGTTGGGCCAAAGGGCCTGTTTCCACACTGTAGGGATTCTAATTCTAAAAGAAATAAATCTATGTTGTTGTGATCAACTGCGAAGGAGTTGAAAATAGAGGACAGCTAAATTACCCTCTTAACCTGATTACAACATAGAGCAAAATAAAGTGAAGTCATGTAGATAAAAACAAAACAGACTCATGGAACATAGGTAACAGACTAGTAGAGTGAAGTAACATTGAAAGGAGTGATATGATCTTCACATAATATAGAACATGATTTGCAGAGTGCAGCAGAATGATTGGGGCTAATTTGAATAACTCAGTTTCATCTAATGGTAGATTTCTGTCTCATTGTGGTAGATCATGTAAAGTTTGAGACTGGCATTTCAAGGCAGTACTAAGCAGCTGCTGTACTGTCCAACCACAGTTTAACATCCAAGAATGTGTTTGCTTGCTGACGAGGATTTTAAAATTTCTATTCCACTACTTGAAGAGCATCAATTCTTGAAATTGTGAAAGCTGAAAATTTGAAATGAAAACAGAAAATGCTGGAAATACTCAGCAGGTCTGGCAACATTGGTGGAGAGCAAAAACAGAGTTAGCCTTTCATGTGATAAAGTGTCACAGACCTGAAACTATAAGTTTGTTTTTCTCTGCCACAGATGATGCCAGATCAAGAAAGCCCCCTTGTGTTGAGTCCATGTTCATTCCTCATCACTGATCATTTGAAAAATAAGTATGACTGGTTATTTTGTATAAATCACAGCACCTACCCAACATATTAGAAAGCTCCATCTTTCCAGCCCAAAATATCATGTTTTTTCATATTGTGTATAAGCTGACTCCACCTCCTTTTCAGATAAAACACACTACATTCGTGTAAATTGTCAGCGTCATTTTTTTTTTAATCCCACAAATGCATGTTTTACTTACTGGTACCTCATACAGGCACAAGTGATCAGTTGGGTAATACGAGCTGTGTTACACACTGGGAGCTGAAGTCACATCTATTCCTCGTATAGAACGCTGATTATATTTCAAAATAGCGACCACTCACACCCAGGGCAGCAGTTCAGTTTCATACTCGATAAAAAAGCTGACACCTATTTTTGGACTGATTTTCTGAGACTTGAAAGGTTGACTTGTATACGAAAAAAATTACTTTTATTCATCCTGTTATTGCAGGCTGCTGGGGCAAATGACCTTCTAGCTTAAAGGGAGGGACATAGACCCTTTTAAAGGTTGATTTCCAAGCTGCCATCTATGGTATGTCCACGAGGCATTCCTTTGTGAAAATTGGCTGTCTGTATGGCAGTCGATACAAGCTGTTGTTTTTCTTTTGTTTCTTTTTCTCTTCGAGGCATTCTGTCTGTTTGTAATTCTTCTGGCAACAGCAAAATCTAAGTTTGGACACCATTATGAATTTAGTTTTTCGTTCTGCTTCATGTGAAAATAATGGATAACCTCAATTGTTAATAAAACCACAGTTATAAGATTTGCAGATGATTTGATACCAGACAGATTCCACAAGCTAATATTAAAATGAATTAGAGTCGCAGGTCCTTCTAAATGGAAGTGGTCATGGGTTTGGATAGTGCTGTCTGAGGATTCTTGATAATTCCTGCACTGCATCTTGTGGAAGGTCCACACTGCTGCTACTGACTGTCCAGGTGGAGAGCGTGAGTGTTTGTAGATGTAGTGACAGTCAATGTTTTGCCTCCAACTGTCCTTCCTGCCCCAAAGCCCGTCTTTAAACCTTAATGATGCTCACCCTGGTCCACTGCGCTTCCCCTGTGGAAGCGATGATTGTTGTCACAGCTAATAAATACCTCTCCTTGTAGCCTACTATGCATTTTGTCTCATCACCTAAACATTATGAGATTCCCCCATCACTGTTCTTGTACAAATACCTCTAATTCCCCACCAGCCTTGACACCAAGCCCTCCTCCACCCCCGCCCTCCACACAACCCTCTTGGCTGTGAACCCTGCATTTGCAACCTCCTGAATGATCATTGGACATGCCCCCAGTGCTGTATCCGCCCAGACTTCTGACTGACATCAACACATCCCTACTATCAAGCCTGACAAGTAGTCTGTCTTTGTGTCTGCACAAAACAGTACTTTAATACAGCAGCACTAAAAGCCTATTGCTGACTGAAGCACCAACACACTGACAGGCATGGCATGGTAGGGCATGGCATGGCATGAATGTTTCAAACGTGTGTTTGAAGTGAGCAACTGTAAGGAGAGCAAGCAAGGAGTCCTGAGATGCAGCCTGCCTCAATCCATGAGCTGTGTGCCTGTCTGTATATGTAAAGTATCCTCGCGGTAGCCTTTCAATTCTAATTGTTGGTGAGCTCTGCAATGCAAATCCTAAGCAGTCTGCAAATGGATGGGAAATGGCTGGAATGTCCTGGGATATTGGCAAATGTTGGATGGCAATGCCCATTGATGACCCAACTGCTGCCCATAAATTGTACCCTGAGATGCTGTTTGGTACTATGCAACATAGGGTCTCTTTGCAGCCAATCACTATGTACCCGCTCTGATTTCCATGTCAAGAAATTCAGCACATTTAGTGTGATAGGAAGCTGAGTTTCAATGAGGTGAGCTGTGGTCTTACTAAAGCAATTAACAAGCTATAATCCCCCTTAATTTGTAACTTGCAGCTGTCTAGCAAGAAACTCACCTCACTCGTCAGCAAATACATAAAAGATGCATTGAGTTGCTACGGATGTTAAGGTAGACCTACGTGGACCTGTTGCGTGCTTCTCCCACAGATCCCACCATAGCCAACCTTGCTTAGATCCCTACAAGATTCCACCATCCTCATCACCACCAACCTTCCCACATTTCTGTGTATTCTGCAGATTTGGTGATAGCACATTCTCTTCCATCATCCAAGTCATTAAAATACATTGTAAATAATTGTGGGCCCAGCACTGATCCCCGTGGCACTCCACTAGTTACAGATTGCCATCCTGAAAATACTCCCTTTATCCCAACTCTCTGTCTTCTACTAGTTAGCCAATCCTCTATCAGTACTTATGTACCACTCCCAACACCATGTGAAGTAGTATTATGCATGGTACCTTGTCAAATGCCTTTTGGAAATCCAAACATATTACAAATAAAGGTTCTCCTTTAGCAATTTTGTTACCTCCAGGGGAGAGGAGAAAGATTTGAAATGGACTTGAGGGGCATCTTTTTCACACAGACAGCGGTTCGTGTGTGGAATAAAATGAATGAATGAATTAATGATTTTATTGACACATATATCTTGAAGATACAGTTAAAAAAAAGTGTTTTGTTGCCACAATCCTGCACCATTTTAAGTTACAAAAAGAATAAAAAGAAATTACATAAATAAGTGTTCATCCTCTATTCAGATTGGGTCTCAAGAACGGCTCCAGGGCTTCTGCAAGGTGTTCTGGGCCTCAGGTACAACGACGACGATGCCCGAGGAGATCATAGCTCCATAGCCGCCACTGCCATTTTGCCAATGCTGACAAGACTCCCCACTCCGGGCCTACTGCAGCCAGGAGCCCCCGCTCCCACAGTCCAAAGATGTGCAGGTTAGGTCAATTGACCATGCTAATTTGCCCCAGAGTGTCCAGGATGTGTAGGTCAGGCGGATTAGCCATGGGGAATGCAGGGATAGGGTAGGAGGGTGGGTCTGGCTGGAATGCTCTTCGGAGGGGTTCAGTGTGGATGTGATAGGCTGAATGGCCTGCTTCCACAATGTATGGATACTATGACAACTCTGCGATTACCTGCTCAACTACCATCTGAGGCAGTGCATTCCAGAGCCCTACCACCCTCTAGGATGTAAAAATTTTCCCTCAAGTCTCCTCTAAATCTCCTGCCTCTTTGTTATTGAACCTTAAACTAAGAGGAAAAGCTGCTTTCCATCCTATCCATGCCCCTCGTGATCTTATACATTTCTATTAGCTACCCTTTCCATCTTCTCTGCTCGAAAGAAAGCAATCTGAGTTTATGCAGCCTCTCTTTGCAGCTAAGATGCTCTATCCCAGGCAACATCCCGGTGAATCTCCTGTTTGAAGATCCCAGGAACACTAATGGACATGGCCAACCCAGCATTAGAGAGATCTGGGATAGAAATACAAACAGCAAGTGCTGCAGAAACTCAGCAAGTCTGGCAGCATCTGTGCAGAAACACATTTACAGTCCAATATGACTCTTCCTCAGAACCAAAGGTGATGATAAATTGCTGAAAGAGGGAAGAGGAGGAGCTAGTGGATCAGATGGTAAGGCAATTCCAAGCAAGAGGCAAAGGGAGGGCCAGTGGTAGTAGAGAAGTGATAAAGTTGAGGAATAATTATTCATATTAGGTGTTAATAGTAGAAAATAGCTTAGCTCTGCTGACACCATCCCCATGCAAACAAGTTATGGCAGAGTGGATGGTGGTGTGCGGAGGGTTGGGTGGGATGGGAGAGTGGAGGGCAAAGTTCATGTTCTGAAGTTGCTGCTTTTCCTGACCCTACCCGTCCTGCTATAATGCTACCTGCAGAAGGGGGCAATGTCAGATGGACTACTCACCTGTGGGCCAGTTGTGGATGATATGTGGCCAATGAAAGGCCAGCACAGTGCCTCCTCCTGGAATTCTGGGACTTTCCTCTAACTAAGGGAGAGTGGCCCCAAATGTCCAGCTCTTCAGGTTGAAACCTAACACGATGGGGACTGGCAGGAGAAAGACTCTGGCTCAACTTTGGCCCCACCAAGGGAATTCTGAGTCCCACCCTCAGGTTTCTCCTCACAACATATTCCACCCAGATAAATACAATACACTCCCTGGATCCCCTCCCCCACATCCTGCAATTCCCCTTGCAGGGTCCTGCCAGCCTTATTTTAAGTCATGCTGCATCATTGCACTTCTCTTTGTGAGATTGCCTGTAGTTCAAGCTGTGACTGCTGCTCCTCCGAAGGCTTTTAGGAGACTTCAAGCAAAGCCAGCCAATCAGAGATAGGATTGCCTGAAATGTCTACATTGGAGGTTGAGGACAGTGATCCCATCCCCTGTAAATAAAAGTTCAGTCCAGTGTTTCAGACCCATGATGGTTACTTTGAATGGCTTCTGACTCTGCAGATGTTGCAAATTATGCTGAGTATTAAAATAAATATTTCCAGTATGTTCCAGAACTGGCTTGAAGGTAGAAGACAGAAGATGGTGATGGAGGGTTGCTTTTCAGACTGGAGGCCTGTGACCAGCGGTGTGCAGCAAACATCTGTGGTGGGTCTGCTGCTTTTTGTTATTTATATAAATGACTTGGATGTGAACGTAGGACGTATGGTTAGTAAGTTTGCAGATGACACCAAAATTGGTGGTCTATTGGACAGCAGAAGATTACCTCAGAGTACAACAGGATCTTGATCAGATGGGTCAATAGGCCAAGGAGTGGCAGTTGGAGTTGAATTTAGATAAATGTGAGGTGCTACATTTGGGAAAGGCAAATCAGGGCAGGATTTATAAAGTTAATGGTAAGGTCCTGGGGAAGAGTTGTTGAACAAAGAGACCTTGGAGTGCCAGCTCATAGTTCCTTGAAGTGAAGTCAAAAGTAGACAGGATAGTGAAGAAGGTTACAGAGGTAGTAGGAACTGCCGATGCTGGAGAATCTGAGATAACACGGTGGAGAGCTGGATGAACACAGCAGGCCATGCAGCATCAGAGGAGCAGGAAAGCTGACGTTTCGGGCCGAGACCCTTCTTCAGAAATTCGAGACCCTTCTTCAAAAATTTTCTCCCTGCTATAGGAAGGACGATGTGAAACTTGAAAAGGGGTCATAAACCATTTACAAGAATGTTGTCAGGGTTGGAGGGTTTGAGCTATAGGGACAGGCTGAATAGTCTGGGACTATTTTTCCTGGAGTGTTGGAGGCTGAGGGGCGATCTTCTAGACGTTTATCAAATCATGAGGGGTATTGATAGGGTGAATAGACAAGGTCTTTACCCCAGGGTGGGTGGATCCAAAACTAGAGGGCATAGGTTTAATGTGAGAGGGAAATGATTTAGAAGAGACCTAAGGGGCAACTTTTCACGCAGAGTGTGGTGCGTGTATGGAATGAGCTGCCAGCGGAAGTGATGGAGGCTGGTACAATTTCAACATTTAAAAGGCATCTGGATGAGTAAATGAATAGGAAGGGTTTCGAGAGATATGGGCCAAATGCTGGAAAATGGGACGACATAAATTTACGATACCTGGTCAGCATGGATGGGCTGGACCGAAGGGTCTGATTCCGTCCTGTACATTTCTATGACTCTATGACTCTATGTCACTATGTTCTGGTTAAGCCCAAGCTGGATGGGTAGGTAAGTCTAACCTGCACCCTTTTAGAATCTTATCTGTGACTTTAGGTGGGGGATCCTACACGATAAAATTCTTGTTGTGCCTCTGATGGTGTTTGTGGGGATTAAGGCCCATCAGAAAAGTTGAGCAATTTGGGGATCTCTGTGTTTCCACAGAGAGAAAACATTGAATAAAATTCTCATAAACTATTTTCCTGTGAATATTATTTGCTTTTCTCAATGAGTACTGGCAGTATTCCAGTAACCTAACCATTCTTTCATTCTTTACATGTGTGACAGTTTAGGCTTGAATCCACTGGATTTTCCAACAGTAAGAGGTGCCTTGATTGGAACACACAAGATCCTGAGGGCTGTTGACAGGGAGCATGTGGAAAGGATGTTTCCACTTATGGGAGAACTAGGGGTCACTGTCAACATAAGGGTTTATTTATCCAAGGCATAGATGAGAATATTTTTCTCACAGAGGGTCACGAGTCTTTGGCACTGTCTTCCTCACAAGGCAGTGGAAGCTGAGTTTGAATATTTTTAAGGCAGGGGTCGGTAGGATTTTGAGAAACCAAAGGGTGAAATGTTATTGGGGGTAAGGTGAGAATGGAGAGTAACGGTCTTACTGAATGTCAGCAGAGGCTTCAGAGGCCAAGTGGCTGAACCGTACTCCATATTCATATGTTTGCGTGTTTATACATTGCCTAGTCAGAAATATTATCAGGTATTATGGTATAGATTTCAGTACAGGCTGGCCTGTACCGACGTGAAATCACAAGATGTCATGTTCTGGATTAAGGGTTTTGCCTCTCTGTATGTTTAAAACAAGGGTTGATATCAAGCAATTCTCTCTGCGCCTGATTCCCTTCAGATGCAGTGATCTCAGCTGGGGTGATGGGGACATAATCAGGAAAGGGGAATCTGGCAAATTTTTATTTTCGTTTTCCTTCCACGAAACTGGAGAGGAGAGGAGACCTGCTACTGAAACTACTTATGGCTGCCTAACAAACTCAGTATAGACTGGCAGAGCTCGGGGTGGAGATGGGAGAGGGCTGGGTGGAGGGGGTGTGGGGGGTAGTTAAACCAAAACATGTACTTTACTTGTTTCCTAAGTTTTTACTTCATAGTCACAGCTAAGTTGGAAAGAACCACATATAGCTTCTGAAAGCATTCTTAAATTACAGACTAACTTGTTACATTTAATTGCGTTATGTGGGTAGGCCTGCTAGGTTTGTGGTATAGCAGACGAAGCATAATGTGAAGAAATGTGGATTTATGCACAGTGGTAGAAAAACCGAAAGGCAGAATATTTCTTAAATGGTGAGAGGTTTGGATCTGGATGGCCTTGTCCATGAGTCACTAAAAACAGAGGATGGTGAATCTTTAGATTTCTCTGTGGAAGCTCAATCATTGAGCAGGTTCATGACAGAAATTGATAGGTTTCTGAAGATTAATGACATTCAGGGATATAGAGGCAGTGGGAGAAAATAGCATTAAGGAGATGATCAGCCCTGAAATAGAATGCTGGAGTAGTCTTGATGAGCTGATGGGACAATTCTCATTCCAATGTTCCTATGAAACATATTCTATGTAGAGATATGGAGGTAGTAGGAACTGCCGATGCCAGAGTATCTGAGATAGCAATGTGTAAAGCTGGATGAACACAGCAGGCCAAGCAGCATCAGAGGAGCAGGAAAGCTGACGTTTCGGGTCTGGACCCTTCTTCAGAAATGACCTTTCAAACCTTTCTGAAGAAGGGTCCAGACTCGAAATGTCAGCTTTCCTGCTCCTCTGATGCTGCTTGGCCAGCTGCGTTCATCCAGCTCTACACCTTGTTATCTCAGGTTACAAAGTAACTTCTGTTCAGTTCTTTTTTTTTGTTGAAAAAAACACATTAATGACTTTATCGGATCTTCCAAACCTCACTTCAAGTTGGGCACAACCTTTGTCAGTCCTCTCCTGGCATACTTCAACCCAGTCACTTTGGGGCTAAATTGTCACTTTACATTATTCAGAACAATCAGCTCGCAGAGAGTTAATCTGCAACATTGAATCCAAAATAATTGAAGAAAATCGCTTGTCCAATTTTGCATGTAAGCAAGCTCCTGGGATGATAAGAATCTTTCCTTTTTGAAATTGAGTTTGGTCCAATAGAAATCTGGATTTTAATGAAACATCACCTGGAACAACTGCAAAATAACCATCAGAAAGAGGATGTGAGGCCATTCTGCCTTTACTCCTGGGTATACAGCCATAAAGTGCAACAAATTAATTGAATTGTAATATGAAGCCAAATGTTACTTTTTTTGTGTAAATGTCAGTCTTGTCAAGTTTTTTGGAACGTTTTTTGCCGCGAGACCCAGAGAGTTTTCTGGCTGCGTCTTTCAAAGCCAGCACATTAATCACCTACCACAGCCCTATAGCATCCCTCTTATCCAATTCCAGTCCCATCTTACACAGGCCATTCGTGGAACATTCATCACCGCTGGGATATCCAAAAATTACACAGCACCCTGAGTACACGTCATCTTTGAAAGACCTTGTGCACCCGGACAAGCATTCAGCCTGGAACTGCCCTGCATGGATCCTGATATTTGCCCCGAAACATGGCAGGCAGGGAAAATTTAGAAACTCACTTTGAAGGCAAGGACCCGAAGCTCCTACTGGACGAGGTTGTGCATAGACAGATGTCCTCTTGACTCGACAGTAAATGCCATGACACCAGGCCATGTCAGCTTGTTCTGGTTGCCACCTGGGTCAATGCAGTCTAATGCCTCCAGCACTGCAGGAAGAAGGTCAATGACCTTCTCAATTCTGCCATCATTAGTACCACCATCTTCTCTCTGAAAACACACTCACTCCATCCCTGCTACTATATTCCACCTCCCAACAAGGCACATGCTCTACCACTCTCACTATTGCCTGCAACATCCATCATCCTGATACCATTAACTTTGTATGCCCTCTGTGCTGCCTACTCACTCGCTCCAACACCTCCTCACCTGTACCAACAGTAACAGCTCTACCACCCATTTTCATCTCTCTTAATATCTGCTTCTTATTCCAGGGCAAAAAGACTCAAGATGGGAGGTGGCCTGTCTGACCTTTGGCTGTTCACCCTTTATGTAAAGAGGATGGTGACTTTCACCCCCAAGTTGCTGTCTGACTGTGTCCAAGCTCTTGCTCTGGTATCTGAGCCTGCCCTTGATTTACTATGCCGAGTAAAGACTCTCCCTTTGGGTTGACTAAGGACTGCTGGCAACCAATGCAAGCTTCCTGGCTTTGTGTCTCTGCTTAACAGCATGACATTACTGTGAGCCTGCTACTGCTGGCTGATGAGGCACAAAATGGTAAGGCAGGAATGCTGAGAGCATCCAATGAGGTTCAGATTGATGGAGCACTACAACAGTAAGTGAAAAACACAGAGATGCAGCCTGGTCCAGTCTGAGTTGACTGCATTTCCCTCAGAGGATAGTGTCCTCACTACACTATGACAATGATAGTTGCTGGTGCAGCCCAAGGTACAGCATTGAGGTATAGAAATATACTGTAAGTCAATGGAAGGTGTTCCATCAAGGTTCTTAGTGGCTGGTGGATGACGATGTATGTGGACTAGGGGGTGCATGTAGCTGGTGCCCATGGATCTTCTCCTGAGATTTTGGTGCCCAGTGTCTAACATCCTTCAGAGCAAGTGGCAAACTGAAGCCACCAGGCACTGTCTCTGAGTTCCATGTCAAGAATTCTCAGTCTCTAGCTCATTTTGTGAGATAGAAAGCTGAATTTAGTGAGGTGAACTGAGGCGTTATTAAGGCGTTTAAGAAGTAACAACCCCCTTAATTGCCAGCTCGCTGTTGCATAGTGAGAAACTCACCTTGCTGATCCACAGTTTAATAAACATTGAGAGAGGCCTTGCTGGGCCTCTCGCATTATTCTATCATAATTCTCATCATAGCCCATATCATTCAGAATCACAGAATCTCTACAGTGTGTGGAAAGAGGCCATTTGGCCCACTGAGTCCACACTGACCATCCAAAGAGTATCCCACCCAGACCCAACACCCACTCCCACCACCCTGCATTTTACTGTGGCTGACTCCCTGAGCCTGCACACTCTCAAAACACTCCAGGGCAATTTAGCCTAGTCAATCCACCTAGCCAGTGCACCCAGCAGAAACCCACACAGATACAGGGAGAACATGCCAACTCTACACAGAGTCACCCAAGGCTGGAATTAAACCCAGCTCCCTGGCGCTGTAAGGCAGCAGTGCTAGCCACTGAGCCACTAGGTCTATAAGATCGCACTCACTATTGCCATTCACAATCTGTTCAAAGTTTACACAGGAATTGGAGAGTGGAGGAATTTTAATGCCAACTTCACAGGCCATTGGTGCAGAAAAAGTAGTCCCATTTTGATAAGCTTTATATTAAACAAATTACGTCGAGTCTATGATTAAAGTGGAGAAAATGAAGTTAACAAGATGGAGCTTTTGGAAATGGCTTACTCATATAATTCAATCTGAACATATTTGTACTGCCTTTGGTGGTTCTGCCTTTGGAAAGAGGCAAGTTAAACTAAGTGGATTTGTTCACTTTGAAATACTTCATGGCCTCGCATTTCTAACTATCCCACCTCACATACACTCTCACAGCCCAAGGACAGAATACACAATCATTCTGCTGCACACGGTTGAATAATAAGCAAATGGTGGAGAAAAGAGACGGTGCTTTGGTCATTATGAGTCAACTGTCACATATAGTAAGAACTGTCGATGCTGGAGTCAGAGATAACACAGTGTGGAGCTGGAGGAGCACAGCGGGCCAGGCAGCATCTGAGGAGCAAGAGAGTTGACATTTTGGGTCGAGACCCTTCTTCACAAAGTTTCTGTCAGTACTTTTATCAGTACTTCTCATTGCCTGGTCCCTTGCAGTTTGCTGACTTTGTAACCTAGTAAAAGCTGACCAAATTCTTCAATTTAATGATCCTTCAAAATGCTTACAAATAAAAGCATGCTTGACACATAGGCAGCTGACATGTGGAAATGATCAGATAAGCAGTGTTTGAGAGATAAAAGATACCACAGATGCTGGAGAATCCGAGATAACAAGGTGTGGGGCTGGATGAACACAGCAGGCCAAGCAGCATCATAGGAGCAGGAAAGCTTGACATTTCGGGCCTAGACCCTTCAAGTGTTTGTAAGCTTTAGGCATGCAAATATTTCTTCTCTTTGTTAAAGATAAGCAAGTCACACAAAAGGATAAGAGAGGGAGTTCCCCGTGTTGTGTTGCCAAAAGCAATGCTGTATTGTTCTGTGGTATAGAAGGTGTAATGTGGATGGAGGAACTGCTTTGCAGAAATGTTGTTAATCCAGAGACCCAGGTAATGTTCTGGGAACCCAGGTTTGAATTGTGATATGGCAGATGGTGAAATTCGAATTAAATAAAAATCTGGAATTGAGTCTAATGATGACCACGAATCCATTGTTGATTGTCGGAAAAAAAACACACCTGGTTCACTATTGTCCTTCAGGGAAGGAAACTGCCATCCTTACCTGCCCTGGCCTACATGTGACTCCAGAACCACAGCGATGTAGTTGACTCTTAACTGCCTTCTGGGCAATTAGAGATGGGCAGTTAATGCTGGCCTGGCTAGCAATGTTGTCATCCTGTGAATGAATAAAAAAAGACATAGAGGAGTTTGAATTGGGAGGGGTGTGGCATATTTGGAAGAGGATGTGACGTGATATGCATTTCTCTGTGAAATATTGAACGTTTTCATTCAAAAATGAGTAATCTTATTAATTTTACAAATGAAGGATTGTTAATATGACAATATCAGCTGGCCAATAAGCTATCAGAGATAAAAGGTACTGCAGATGCTGGAGAATCCGAGATAACAAGCATGGGGCTGGATGAACAGAGCAGGTCAAGCAGCATCATAGGATCAGGAAAACTTGACGTTTCGGGCCTAAACCCTTCATCAGA